>MUZC01000634.1:21862-55804 GCA_002072015.1 Radix auricularia | reverse complement strand
TCATGATGTTAGGTCAATAGCACCAACTTCCTATAACAATCACAATCTTGGTGTTAGGTCAATAACTCCAACTTCCTATAACAATCACAATCATGATGTTAGGTCAATAACTCCAACTTTCTATAACAATCACAATCTTGGTGTTAGGTCAATAGCACGAACTTCCTATAACAATCACAGTCATGATGTTAGGTCAATAGCACGAACTTCCTATAACAATCACAATCATGATGTTAGGTCAATAGCACCAACTTCCTATAACAATCACAATCATGATGTTAGGTCTTAGGTCAATAGCACCAACTTCCTATAACAATCACAATCATGATGTTAGGTCAATAGCACCAACTTCCTATAACAATCACAATCATGGCGTTAGGTCAATAACTTCTTATAAAATCACAATCATGACGTTAGGTCAATAGCACGAACTTCCTATAACAATCACAATCATGACGTTAGGTCAATAACTTCTTATAAAATCACACTCATGACGTTAGGTAAATAACTTCTTATAAAATCACAATCATGACGTTAGGTCAATAGCACCAACTTCCTATGAAGATTATCAGGTAGCCCTCCATCTAGTGTCACAGTCACATGATTTTTTTTTAATTGGCAGCTCTTCGATGTTTTGACATAAAATCTATGTTTACTATCCGGCGGATGTTTCACTTCAAGTCACATGATCTTTGGTTTCAATCAGAAACAAATCTGTGGCTCGTCCATCTTGTGTCACATGATCTCTGCTTTCTACCAGTCAGACGGCTCATCCATCTTGTGTCACATGATCTCTCCTTTCTAACTGTCAGACGGCTCCTCCATCTTGTGTCACATGATCTCTGCTGTCTACCTGTCAGACGGCTCCTCCATCTTGTGTCACATGATCTCTGCTTTCTACCATTCAGACGGCTCCTCCATCTTGTGTCACATGATCTCTGCTTTCTACCAGTCAGACGGCTCATCCATCTTGTGTCACATGATCTCTCCTTTCTACCTGTCAGACGGCTCCTCCATCTTGTGTCACATGATCTCTGCTTTCTACCTGTCAGACGGCTCCTCCATCTTGTGTCACATGATCTCTGCTTTCTACCAGTCAAAAGGCTCCTCCATCTTGTGTCACATGATCTCTGCTTTCTACCATTCAGACGGCTCCTCCATCGTGTGTCGCATGATCTCTGCTTTCTACCTGTCAGACGGCTCCTCCATCTTGTGTCACATGATCTCTGTTTTCTACCTGTCAGACGGCTCCTCCATCTTGTGTCACATAATACTCTCATGGGCTAACCAAGTCGTCAACGCACATTGTTGTTTTATTTATGGGAAATGGTCAGCGCTCTTGGGTGGTCAGCTCAACAGAGGGTTATGTAAAATATCTCAACCGATAGCTAGCAACTGGCTGCAATGACCCACCGTAACGCATCTAGCCGCTACATAACTGACAGACTCATATAGCTTTAATGTAATGATAGGGAAGCAGATGCTTTTTAGAAATGGCCGTAAATATATTATTAAGTAGGTCGACATTGGCACTTCAAGCTGATATGGCGGACACCATTTGTTGTTAGCATTGATTTCAAACCATAAAAGATAATTGTAAACCTGTTCATTTTTTAAAGAAATAATCTTTCATAAAATTGTGCATGTTTGCTTGAAAGTCTTGAATGTCTTGTCTTTTCTAACATAAAGTCTTGATTACTGTCTCCTTATTGACTTAAAGTCTTGATTGCATTATCCTTGTTAACTAAAAGTTTTGATTGCTTTGTCCCTGCTAACTAAAAGTCTTGATTGCCTTGTTCTTTGTTAACTAAAAGTCTTGATGACGTATTCCTTGTTAACTAAAAGATTGTCTTATCCTTTCTAAGTAAAAGTCTTGATTACCTTGTCCTTGTTAACTAAAAGTCTTGATGACGTTTTCCTTGTTAACTAAAAGATTGTCTTATCCTTTCTAACTAAAAGTCTTGATTGTCTTGTCATTCTCACAAATATTATTGATAGCCTTATTTTTGTTAACTAAAAGTCTGATTTCCTTGATGATAGACGCCAGATGCTGAAGGCTCATAAAGAGTACGAGTATAGAAGACCTCCAAAAGACAAGCCGTGTTTTTACGCTGGGTTGCCACTAAGATTAAGAACCACAACTTTAAGTTAGAAGAGTTACATTGACTTTGGGCCCCTTGCCAGAACTAAACGTTCATCATAAATTTTTTTCTCTCTTTTTATATGAAAAATGTCTTTGAAGATTTTGGGAATATTTGCGAGGTCGCCATTCTTTGGTGTAGTTACTGTTCTCTGAGCAAGAGAGTTATGGGTAGCAGATATCACAATGTAAAGTACATGTATAAGTATTTATTTAGACGTGCATATGTAAACAAAAAGGTTTTTCTTCCTTATTTCTTGCGTAGCAGATTGAATTTGCTTTGTTTCGTCACAAAATATGGGAGCAATGGAATTGGCGCGACTTCCAGTGCCAAATAAAGGGAAATATAGAATTTTACATTTTGGTGTCACCCCTTATAATTGTGTCACCCGGGGGCGTCCTGCCCCGACCAAAGCCCCCCCCTAGTGACGCCACTGGCCACAAGTCTTGTTCATTCTAATTCGATCAACATTGAAATCCGATGATGACAATGTGAGCAAAGTCCAAGTTAAAACATCGTTTCAAAATCAATCAGCTCCGTCTAAGCACGCCATACAGAAAATTTATGTTTCCCCTCTGACAAGACATATTGTAAAATATAAATCACCTATAAATTACAGAGGACTCATGTTGATACGTTCATTGTCTTGTTGAGTCTTTGGCAGACTTACCCAAACACTGTTCATAACTTCCTTTAAGCCTAGCCTGCTTGTAACTTGTAGTCTCGTACCTTTATTTGAACGTGTCCTTCCAGGGGACTGGGTCTGATTTCGTTGTGGCTGGGGGGGGAGGGGGCGTAACATCAGTTATGCATGAAATATAAAGGTCACGGACGACAGGAACGTCACGCTTGAAACTACAATAACGTCAATTATAGCCTGATCATGCCACAGGCTAAGAACTCATCTGACGAAATAGATATCTATAAGCATGTGATAATTATCTATACATATGATAGTTTCAAACATATGTCTTTTTGTTGTTGTTTTTTTCAATTACAGCGCTTTTGTCCAAGCTACAAAACTCAATGTTTTAATTCGCTGATGGTCGATGTTTAAAATATTTTATAGTGTTATATTATCTCTAGAGTTGGCGTGAAATTTCATTTGACCTGGGCGAAATTGCAATAATGCGAAACATCAATGAAGACGATCAATACCCAAAACGTTTTAGTTTTAAGTCAATTTGCCCAACGTGACAAATCGATGAATGACAACAAGAGTTTTGTTGAGGTTCTTAGGAATATGGACTTACATGATTAATTGTAATTCACAAGTCACAAGTGAAGATAACACCACGTCCAACGTTACTAGGGTGTCGTTATAGAACTGAACGTCCGTACTTTTGCGACACAACTATTCTCATGGCGGTAACAGGTAAGTTATTGAAGTGCGTACATAGCTTTATTCCCACCCACCCACCCCCCAAAACATAGTGCCTCATCAATCATGGTGCATCGATCACCAGTCCGAACACTGACCGACACATGCAGACCATTCATTTACCGCCACGCGTCATCTGCTGATTCAATCAAATGGGTATCAATCTTTATTGTCATCATTACAACAGCCTGAATTCAAGAGCTGTGTGTGTGTGTGGGGGGGGGGGCGGGGCTATCAATACAAATTATACCCACTAACACCCAGTGGGGTGGCGAGGCCATTTTGGCTGAAAACTGAGGGAAGCCAGCTGGCGCTCTGGAGATCCAATAAAGCCATCCATACATAATATATGACCCATCACAATAGGGCTAAATGTCAGAACGGATTTCGTCACAGTTATTTGTTTTTTGTATGCAGCCGAGGGAGAGATGGCTGATAGTATTACCACTCTAATAATTGCTGTTATATAACTACAAAATCAAGTCTTCAACAGCAACGGTATCAACTTGATCAATGCCTTTTATAAATGAGATGCCACTGAACGTTCGACAGCTAATGATTATTGACCCTATAGTATTACCACTCTAATAATTGCTGTTATATAACTACAAAATCAAGTCTTCAACAGCTACGGTATCAACTTGACCAATGCCCTTTATAAATAAGATGCCACTGAACGTTCGACAGCTAATGATTCTGGAACCCCGCTCAGTCTACGTAATAGGATTAGACCAGATTCGTGAGGGCCTCATGCATGTCTAACACGAGTCGCGTGCAGAGAACCAAGATACTTAAATAATCCAGGGACAAATATGTGTGACCATGATATGAAATTATGTTCATGTCGTCAAAGTCACTAAGCTATAAACTAAAGTCGCTAAGCTATATACTAAAGTCGCTAAGCTATAAACTAAAGTCGCTAAGCTATATACTAAAGTCGCTAAGCTATATACTAATGTCACTAAGCTATATACTTAAGTCGCTAAGCTATATACTAAAGTCGCTAAGCTATAGATAAGCTAAAGTCGCTAAGCTATATACTAAAGTCGCTAAGCTATATACTAAAGTCGCTAAGCTATATACTAAAGTCGCTAAGCTATATACTAAAGTCACTAAGCTATATACCCCTCTTTGTCCTTCTATCTCTCAATCTAAACATCTAAACCAACCCGTACTCAAGAGGGAGGGTGGTGTATACATTAAAAGAGTGCTATGAAAGACGGTTCATGGCTTTGTCCTAACACACTCAGCCATTTCTGTTTAGTGTCAGCAATGTAGCGCCACGATGACATCTTTAAAATACACGTGTATGGTTACATTTACATCAGCCTGCTTACAACGTATTTAAAAAAGTAACCAGTCAACCCATTGTAGGAACAAAAAAGAAAGAAAAAGGAAAATTAAACAACGCGTAAAATCAGGACTATAAATCCCTAATATATGACACATAACTAAAAGTATTTATTATGTTCAATATAATAGGCACCGCGCGAAAGACTAGTATAAACATTTACAGATAGGGAATATATTATAAAAAGTATGTTCAATATAATACGCACCGCACCGCACGCAAGGAAAATATTAAAAAGGTTGTTCAGTATAATACGCACCGCGCGAAAGACTACCCAAAAAATATATATGGTACATAGAGATAATCTAAACAATCATTAGTTTAATTACGGTACGTTCGATCCATCTAAAAATTTGATACAATGCATTGTTAGGTGACAAAAGTCTATGAGCAAAATTTTAGCTCGATAGCATCACGGGAATTAGGTCATTTTTTAACTTTTGTTTTTCTGCGGAACCACGGGCGGGATCACGACAAGACGATGAAGTATAAGGGTTTTTTTTTAAGCGTCTAAATGCGTGTACCCAGACGTAAACATTTTACAAGTTTTAAATGATGTGATGCACTGAAATAATCAGCGGCGTGTTTCCGAGTCTGCCATTTTCTTATCTCATTGCAATCAAGAGGAGGTCTAGAGATAGCGTACTCACTGGGAACACACCTTTTCACAATTAGATCAAATTAGGTTACGATAGTGTCGAGCGGTGGTGCAGACGATACCTGAGTCGGCGAGGTCAACATGCTAATCTCACTTTCTTCACGACTAGAATACGTTTGGTCAGTTTTAAGAACGAGTCCATCGTCACGGGCGACTTCATTTAACGGAGCAGCATAAACCATCTATTAAAATTAAACCTCCCAACTACCTACATAAGGTGACACTGCCACTATGGTGGACATATAAGAAGGGGCGTACCGGATTTTGGCTTCGGTAAATCCGTAATCCGGCCATTTTTACAGATCTGAATCTACCCGGATCTCACTGTATAAATCTTGCTCAAACTTTTGAATACAAATATATATAGGGTGTACCAGATTTCGGCACCGACTAATCCGGAATCCGGCCATTTTAACAAATCTAGGTCCCTGCCGGATTTCAAAATTTTGAATCCGGCACATACATACTATTAATATTCATACTGCCATACCCGCTTAGCCTTGCGTGTGAGTGTCTGATGGTTGACTTAAGGTATTAAAGAATAGACATTCCCGTTAAATGTTGAGTTCTTTCACCTCTCGGTATCCATAGTAACAAGGATGCCCACAGTTCAAAGGTAGGTTGATCCACCCTTTTCCGGTATTTGACAACCCGGCTCAAGTGATGTGCTATAAATACACTGCATAACCTGGAGAGATATTGTTGTAAGGTGATTTTTCTCTACATCTCGGGTAACTGCGAGTGCAGAGGTACGTGGCGATATTTTAGTTTCTTCCTTTCCTTCCTCAATGTGTAGGTTTAAATAGAGCTACATGGCAGAGAAATGTATTAAACTCTGCCCAAAAAACCTTTGAAAATTCCAGTAAATATTGAATTTTTAATTATTTTTTTTTATTATTATTATTTTTGTTACAATCTTCCGTCCATAAATTTTATAAGCCACGGAACAGTTAAACTTATAGAGCAGTCCGTATTTGGCCCGCGGGCCGGACTTTGGTAACCCTGGACTCATCAGCCCTTTTGAAAGTACATATCATCAAGGAATCTATTTTTGTTTACTCTTTAAAGTAATCTGAAGTCTGACCACTCCTGATACGTGGGTGGCAGTCATTTCATCCCTTGTCATATACCATATACAAAATATGCATGCTAAATAAAGATTCACAAGTTTAAGACTAACGTGATTTAGATTTTTTATATATAAAAAAAAATATTAAAAATCTGAATGTGAACCAGGAGACACACTTAAAATCTGCTGCTTGTACCAAAGACGATTTTGGCAATTACTGACCTTACATATGTGCATTTACTGACCTTACATATGTGGCAATTACTGACCTTACATATGTGGCAATGACGCACCTTTTAATCATTTGTAATAAAGGACCTGCAATATGTTGAAATGTGGAGTTGTTATTTGTGGCGATGTACTGTAAAAAAAAATGGTACCGAAAAAACAACATGAAATAGCTCCAATAAAGAATACTAGCTTCTATTTGCCAAACAAGTAATATGACATGTCTCCCAAATAAAACAAACAAGTAATATGACATGTCTCCCAAATAAAACAAACAAGTAATATGACATTTCTCCCAAATAAAACAAACAAGTAATATGACATGTCTCCCAACTAAAACAAACAAGCAATATGACATGTTTCCCAAATAAAACAAACAAGTAATATGACATGTCGGTAAACAAGGAGATAGCCGACCACACCGCCAATATCGGCGGCCATCTTGTTGCTAAGGCGCGTGACCGCCGTGACCTTTGGAAAAGTAGTGCGAGCCCGTGAAATCAGAGGGGTAGGGGAATCAGGGATTCTAAAATTGCGCAGTATTTTTAGCTACCGGCAAATTAAAAAAAAATAATTTCACGGGGCGCGCATTACTTTTCCGGCGGTGCCGTGCCATAGCAACAAGATGGCCGAAGGATTGGGGGACATTCTAATATTTTAAGGAGTATTTTTTAGCGTTTTACATAAAAGCAAAATAATGGGTACTCACCGATCAGGCATCGGAATCACAACACAATTTTTAAATCCTTTTAGAAATTCACGCATTAGATCACTGCTGCCACTATTAAATATGTATAGCTATACCTAACCCAAACCCTAAAATTGAAATCTTCAATTTTCTGAAATTGATAACTAAACCTAACCTAAGAACTGTCTTGGACCGTCGAGATGAGGTTCTGAATGATTGCTGTGTCTAACACACACAGTGCACCCAGAGCAAATGAATGTTGTAAAAATGCCCGCCAAATAATTAGCAGCACTCCTTTTTTTCTAAATGAGCACAAGAAATAGTTCTTAGATTACACTCATTTATACTTGGGAAAAAAATGAACAGGAGAGCCCTCTCCTTTCCTTCACCCCATTTTTATTAATGTACATTAATTTCTAATTTAATATTAAATTTAATATTAAATTAGACCCTCCTCTAAAATCTCTCCCCTCATGCCCCTCCTCTTTTTGTTTTAATTTATCTAGCGCGCTGCGCGCAAGAATACAAATGCAATTATGACAATAGACATATTATTTACATTTTTACCGCAAGGGGAGGTAATAAATAAGTAAGAAAACAACAAAATTCAAGGGAAGCAACTCTTGTGCATAGCAACCGGAAGAGACGCGACGCTGTGGTCGGAGTAATCCGTTTCAGCCGACATGTCTCCCAACTAAAACAAACAAGCAATATGACTTGTCTCCCAACTAAAACAAACAAGCAATATGACATGTCTCCCAAATACAACTAACACTAAATGAGACAAACAAATCCCAGACAAACTCAACAACCGATCTATTAATTTCTAACCTCTCTGTACCAAAACTTTTTTTTATTACTACTAAAATAAATGATCGCATTTTGTTGATGGAGCTCTCAGCACTTCAAACACGTTTAGATAATTTTAGATTCTTGACGTCATGGCCACCCAAGTAGGTGAGCTCTGATGTCATCAGTCTGTATATAAATCTTCAATGGACTTTGATTTTATTACATACATGACGGTTTAGCGGCGTTCACCTCTCTCTAGGTTTTTTTTTTAAAAAATTTTTAAAGTGAGATATCTGACAAGAAAATATTAACCAAAGAGGAGGGGATAAAAGGGAGAGAGAGAGAGGGGGGCAAGGTGTGCATGTGTTTTGAGCAGGTAAATTCGACCGACTTCAAAAACGTAAAAAAATCTTGAATAATTGTGTACTCTTTTTTATATATGAAAAATCTATGATATAACGGGCATAAATCTGGATTAGTAACTGGATATCGTTCCATCGTATACCTAAACATGTAAGTGTAGGGCCAATGAATGATAAAGTTAAAGCCACCAAAGTCCAGTGTCATCACAAAATAATTTTCAACAGAAAAATTTGGCTAACACCTATGTAATTATTTTTTTTTTAGTATTTTATTTGTGTGCTTGCTGGAGATATCGAAAATTTCGCAATTTAAATTTAAGTCCAACAGAAGTCACAGTAGGATTTTTTAAAAAATATATTAGATTTTAAAACATATGTATTTTCTTTCAAATGTACTGTCTTCTGCTTTGAGTATTGTGCCGGAATTTCAGCTCGCTGGCTAACTAACATTTAGCTGAAAAGATTCCCCGACCGACTTAACATTGTTAGATACATACATATGAGTAAGTTGAATAAAGTTGTAGAAAAAGTAAATTCGATTATTTACATATCCCAAAGACGTTGATAATCAAGCAAAAACTAAACACTGGGATATCACAATGTACTGGTATACGTGTATATTTATATGTCAACTCCCATAGTCGGGCGGTAGAGTGTTACCTGTAAAGGGGTTACTGGGAGAATGGAATTCAATGGAATGCAGTGGAGGGGAGGGGCAGGCCGTGAGAGAAATCTATCTAGACGGTGTGAGTGGCATGAATTATTTTTTTTCTCCAAACTCACACCCCCCCCCCCCGAACATTTGATTTGGAAGCTAATCGAGAAGATATGTAAAACCAATGAAAGTTAGTGTACCGCTGTCCTGTTTTAAAAACTCAAAGACTGCCAATAAGATTCAATAATAGAATAAGACGATCAAAATTAGCTAAATGCCTCCCTCTGCTAACGCAACACTACAGCAGTATATTACGCACGGACGAAGTTAAAATCCAAACACCATTTTTAAATAATTTCAATTCGTTTGTATTTAAAACAGAAATAGATAACTTCATATGTATACATGTCCACTAAAGGGTATTTTTGCTTCAAAACTTTTTTTTTTTCAAAAATTAAGTTAAATGTGCAGATGCTGAAAGTCACAGGGGCAAGCGCTGATAAGCTACAGCACAATCTATCCACAAATGATCTGCTCAAATAATAGTTTATTTCAATAACTGTTCGTTTTTTAAATACGTTTTACTTCTGGTCGCTCAAAATGTTTATTCCCACAAAACTCTGCATGCAGTTTTCTACCCAACTGACCCCTCAGGTATTCTACCCAATAACTCCTGCAGGTATTCTACCCAACTGACCCCTCAGGTATTCTACTCAACAATTCCTGCAGGTCTTCTACCCAATAGACCCTACAGGTATTCTTCCCAACTGACGCTGCTGGTATTCTACCCAACTGACGCTGCTGGTATTCTACCCAACAGACCCTGCTGGTATTCTACCCAACAGACCCTGCTGGCATTCTACCAAACAAACCCTGCAGGTATTCTACCCAACTGACGCTGCTGGTATTCTACCCAACAGACCATGCAGATATTCTACCCAATAGACCCTGCAGATATTCTACCAAATAGACCCTGCAGATATTCTACCCAATAGACCCTGCAGATATTCTACCCAATAGACCCTGCAGATATTCTACCCAATAGACCCTGAAGATATTCTACCCAACAGACCCTGCTGGTATTCTGCCCTTTTGACACCACAGGGTTTCTACCCACCTGACTCTGATGGTGGCCCACACACTCCTAGCCTTGCAGGCATCCCATCCACTTTACGCGTGGCCCTGATTGTTCTCTTCTACCTAACAACAGAACGAGCAAGCAGCCTTGCCAAAAACATAACGGGTTGTTTGAATTTAAGAGCTATGTGAATGGTTTGGGCGCGGACAGATGTGAAATCTGTCGGTGAATGAAACGAAACAAAAGCAGAAGTTGTTTTTAGGACGAGAGAGTTGTGGGAAATAATTTTATCAAACATCGTAGTTTTCAATGTTGGGGGGGGGGCGTCAAGGGACGTATCTTAACATTGTACTTTACAACAGGGGTGTGTTTTAAATGGTAGATAGATGTCATGTAGGGTCTTAAATGGTAGGTAGATGTCAGGTTGGGTCTTAAATGGTAGATAGATGTCATGTTGGGTTTTAAATGGTAGGTAGATGTCATGTTGGGTTTTAAATGGTAGGTAGATGTCAGGTTGGGTTTTAAATGGTAGGTAGATGTCATGTTGGGTTTTAAATGGTAGGTAGATGTCACGTTGTGTTTTAAATGGTGGGTAGATGTAAGGTTGGGTTTTAAATGGTAGGTACATGTCAGGAAGGGTTTTAAATGGTAGGTAGATGTCAGGTTGTGTTTTAAATGGTAGGTAGATATCAGGTTGGGTTTTAAATGGTAGGTAGATGTCAGGTTGTGTTTTAAATGGTAGGTAGATATCAGGTTGTGTTTTAAATGGTAGGTAGATATCAGGTTGGGTTTTAAATGGTAGGTAGATGTAAGGTTGGGTTTTAAATGGTAGGTAGATGTCAGGTTGTGTTTTAAATGGTAGGTAGATGTCAGGTTGGGTTTTAAATGGTAGATAGATGTCAGGTTGGGTTTTAAATGGTAGGTAGATTTTAGATTGGGATTTAAATGGTAGGTATTGTCAGGTTGGGTTTTAAATGGTAGGTAGATGTAAGGTTGGGTTTTAAATTGCAGTTAGATTTTCAAACAGCATACCAGTCATTAGATATGTTTAACTGTCATGAAAGCTTTACTTGATGTCAATGTGTGATAAACAAGTTAAAAAGTCAAACAAGTTAAATCCTGCATATTGCTTGGGCTACAGTGCACAAAATATAACTTCATAATAGATCGGCTCAGTAATTTAAAACGAATTCTCATCTCAAACGGTTCCAAGAACGACCACATTTCCGAAACAAATGCATACAGGGACGACAAAAACACTTCCAAATATAGTTCAGGACACCATCTCACGTCACAACACTTCCAAATATAGTATAGGACACCGTCTCACGTCACAACAACACTTCCAAATATAGTTCAGGACACCGTCTCACGTCACAACAACACTTCCAAATATAGTTCAGGACACCATCTCACGTCACAACAACACTTCCAAATATAGTTCAGGACACCATCTCACGTCACAACAACACTTCCAAATATAGTTCAGGACACCGTCTCACGTCACAACAACACTTCCAAATATGGTTCAGGACACCATCTCACGTCACAACAACACTTCCACATATAGTTTAGGACACCGTCTCACGTCACAACAATGCCAAATACAGTTCAGGACACCGTCTCACGTCACAACACTTCCAAATATAGTTCAGGACACTCTCACGTCACAACAACACTTCCAAATATAGTTTAGGACACTGTCTCACGTCACAACAACACTTCCAAATATAGTTCAGGACACTGTCTCACGTCACAACAACACTTCCACATATAGTTCAGGACACAGTCTCATGCTTACAGCCAGACACAAAAACAAAGCGTATCCGAGGGGAAATGAGGTAACCCATTGAACTATCCGAACTGAGTCGCGTCAGTTCATTGAGGCCAGACCCGGTGCGTTGCCTTGATTGATGCAGACGATGAACTTAACGCCGTGTGGTTGAGTCCTAGTTATTTCTTCCCTTCCGCTTTACTTCCACTCACGTTCGTCAACTCTGAAACTGCCCTTGAAATACCGCGAGGATATAGGTCCGACCATTGGGAAACTGTAACATGGTGCAATAGCATTGACATGAAAAGATTAATAATTAACTGCGAGTTCCTATTAACATTGCACAAGTTAGGTAAACAAAATGTAGTTGGGAATGCAATCAGGCTTATAGATTAGTAGATGGATAACATGTAAACAGCGTATGAATGAGCCTGGCAGAACGTAACAAAACAACGAATGTTTCGGCAAAGTTTAAGAGCCTTCTCTCATCGGACAAATAGTACACAGATAACACGAATATTAAGAAATAAAAACATAAAAACTTAGCAAGTACTCATACCGGCAAAACAAATATATCGGTAATATGGGCAAAAATGCATATCGGTAGACTCCCTAGAAATCGCATATTTTTTACACAAATGAAAATAGGCAGATTACGCGAATAAAAAAATCAAAGCTTACGTTTTTAAATTAAAAAAAAAAAATCAGTTAAAAACCCTCCTGGTAATTTCACGGCAATCAAATGTTGGATTCAACGATTGTGCGAGCAATAAAATGTCAAATAAAGGCGAGATTTTATAGATTTGGAACATTAAACGAAATACCATCATGTATATACAGCTAAAAACAAAAAATTTGCTCTACTGATAACGATGCTGTGCTACAGGATTTATACTAAGGCAGAGGAAAGGAAAATTTACAACAGGTATGTATTTTAAATGGTAGGTAGATGTCAAGTTGTTATAAATTGTAGGGAGATAACATGGTGTGATTAACTGACCTACATAGAGAATAGTGCACCAGTCCAAGGGTAGGATTAACTGCTATGAAAATGGGCAGCAAATTTTGAGTAGTCTAAAGCAGTGGTCCTCAACCCCCGGGCTGCAGACCGGTAACGGGACGTGGAACTAATGGCACCGGGCCGTCAAAGTAACATTAAATTATGTACCTTTTATTTACTATGACTATGGTAAATAATGGTGTATATTTATTATAGTGTATTCCTCTATAGAGTGTGCGCCTCTCCATACACAAGAGGAAAAAGTTTGTTATACGTGTGACAATGTATCCCATGATGTTTGACAGGTGAGGACAGGTGAAACTTGATGGCTGGAGTGGCCGGACAAATAAAGACTGGGTATACTTGATGGCCGTGAGTGGGCCGGATAAATAAAGACTGGTGATACTTGATGGCCGTGAGTGGGCCGGATAAATAAAGACTGGGTATACTTGATGGCCGTGAGTAGCCGGACAAATAAAGACTGGGTATACTTGATGGCTGTGAGTGGCCGGATAAATAAAGACTGGTGATACTTGATGGCCGTGAGTGGGCCGGATAAATAAAGACTGGGTATACTTGATGGCCGTGAGTGGCCGGACAAATAAAGACTGGGTATACTTGATGGCCGTCAGGGGCCGGACAAATAAAGACTGGGTATACTTGATGGCCGTGAGTGGGCCGGACAAATAAAGACTGGGTATACTTGATGGCCGTGAGTGGCCGGACAAATAAAGACTGGGTATACTTGATGGCCGTGAGTGGGTCGGACAAATAAAGACTGGGTATACTTGATGGCCGGACATATAAAGACTGGGTATACTTGATTGCCGGACATATAAAGACTGGGTATACTTGATGGTCGGGAGTGGGCCGGACAAATTAAGACGGTATAACATTGTAGATCTGGTCAGCTAATCCTGGCCATAAAAATGCCACACCACCTTTTTACTATTGTATTGTGTGGGACAAAGGAAGAGACAAGGTTGGATCCAGGGGGGTCGGGCGGGGCTCGCCGGATTGTGCCCTGGGGCACTCGTGTTGGGTTACAATGTTACGTAGTCCTTATTTGTCAAACCAACCCACCCCCACCCCAAACCAGTGGGCCGCAGTAAAATTATTAAACTTTGACCAGTCTGCAACGATAAAAAGGTTGGGGACCAATGCTCTAGAGCACAGCTAGTAATAAGTCAGAGATGAGGCAATGCTCCACGATCTTATAAGGGCCGTACAGGGTTATTTTCCTCAGAATCATTTCAAGAGAAATTTTAATCAGTTCCGCGTGGAGTGCTAGTGTGAAGTGTGGAACAAACATCCCATCATGCTCGCATACCACAGTTACAAGCAATCATTCCGACACCCCCACCCCCACCAACCCTCAATAAAACTCAACAGCACTTCCTCAAACATTAAGTGAAGTTTCCCTGCGCTCTCCACCAACTTCAACAGCTATTTTTCTCCCCACCCCTTTATCTTCTCTTCCCAACGTCTTCCGTGCATGTCAGCTTCACGTGGCCTCCGGCCTATGGTATGACGTCGTGCTTGAGACCTGTGACACAACTGAAAGGAGGCTTAACAGCGATGTCTTGGAGGAAAGCAACAGAGAACGATAATTGTTATTTCCGCAACATTTCCCCATCTAACATTGTGGCTTAATGAGAAACCCACTCAACGGTCAAAGTGGAAACACCCCTAAAGTGACAGACTATCGCCCATTCAACGGTCAAAGTGGAAACACCCCTGACGTGACAGACTATCACCCACTCAACGGTCAAAGTGGAAACACCCCTGAAGTGACTGACTATCACCCATTTAACGGTCGAAGTGGAAACACCCCTGAAGTGACTGACTATCACCCATTCAACGGTCGAAGTTGAAACATCCCTGAAGTGACAGACTCAAGTCATCTCCAGAAATATCAGCGTGTATCCCATATAGGCCTATCCGGAGGTGCGTTAAATGAAGCCATTTTTCTACTTCCGTCATGATAAAGCACCCGTCTAATCGTAGGAATAGAACCGCACGATCATGTGAACCGGCCTTAAGCTATTGACAATTCTTGAACAAACACTTACAAAAGCTATTGTAGTGGATAATTAAGTATATACGGACCAGCCCTCGAGACGTGTAATCAGTGACAATTACCTGATCAAAAGTGAAAGTCCGCGTTCACGAGAACTATTGATATTGTATCAGCTCACCGATCAGACAGTATTCGAACAGCCCCGCGATATACTTTGTATGGGAACAGCTCAGTGGTATACTTTGTGTGGGAACAGCTCAGTGGTATACTTTGTGTGGGAACAGCCCCGCGGTATACTTTGCGTGGGAACAGTCCCGCGGTATTATTTGCGTGGGAACAGTCCCGCGGTATTCTTTGTGTGGGAACAGCCCCGAGGTATACTTTGTGTGGGAACCGCTCAGTGGTATACTTTGTGTGGGAACAGCCCCGAGGTATACTTTGTGTGGGAACAGCTCAGTGGTATATTTTGTGTGGGAACAGCTCAGTGGTATACTTTGTGTGGGAACAGCCCCGAGGTATATTTTGTGTGGGAACAGCTCAGTGGTATACTTTGTGTGGGAACAGCCCCGCGGTATACTCTGTGTGGGAACAGCTCAGCGCCATACGTTGTGTTGGAACAGCATATGAAGCGTTTTGTTGTTTATTCTCTCAGGGCATTGTGATGGAATAATGACTAAAATCTGTTATGGTTAAGACACCTGAAATCTTATCCCGGGGCACAAATGATTGAACAGTCGGTGCATCAGTAGAAACGACGTGAGTCAGATAGTTCACGTAATGCCATACATGGTAAAAGAAAACATACCAAAAGGATGCAGTATTTATAGATATTCATAAATACTTCACATTAATCACATTTAATGATAAGAATTTTTAGTTGACAATCTCAACCAAAGACACACAAACTTAAGGCGGGCCCCAGGTAATAAATTTTGACTGAACATTTTGAAGTCAAGCCCATGAGGCCCCCGCCTAATATAAACGACATGAAATGGACACTCGCCAAGACATGATCATTTGTCTGCGTGAACTAATTAGATCATGGAGGATGTAAAACATGAGACCATACACAATGGCATGGCGTTTCTAAGATAAAACGTCATAAACTGAATAGATGTTATTGTTGTGTACTGAGCAGTCACTAACAACCACGAGACCTCAAATATCCAACAGAGTTCATCTGTGCACTCTGTCCACCTTTTTCCCGCGCATCCGTCTACTGAGCAAACAGGAGATGTCATTCTGTGGTCAGCACGAGACCAATGAAGACCAAGGGAGCGAGTCCCATGACGTCATATAAATAGAGAGAGAGAGAGAGAGAGAGGTGAAAATTTTGAAGACGTTTCCAATACATATAAAGTTGTATGAAAATTAACTCTAAGAATAATGAGCTAATTTGGGGGGGGGTGGGTGGGGAGGGGGATACACAAAAAGGAGAAAATAGTTTCTTTCTACAGTCTGAAAAAAACGTTAACTTAAGCCGCTCGATAAATGTCCAAGGCCAACAATTGTCTTATCACTAAATAGTGTTTACAGTTCCCGGGCTTATCTTATTATGGCATCTTGTCTTCAGACGTGTGTCCACACACTCATAAAAAAATGTGCTACAAACCTAATCATTCTATCCATGATAGCTACACCTGTTATTTATTAAATTTATACACATTTTAAATTTAATTATAAAAATGACGTCAACAGGTATTAAAAAGAAAACGTTAGTATTGAGATAACGGATCTCAGGTAAAATAACAACACGGAACTGATACTGATAGTCAGGTAATGTACACACAGATCAACACTAGACTTCAGCCAATAGGCGATGTTTCGTCTACTGTGGAGTATGTTACACAGAGTCAATACCACAAGAGAACCTCTCACTCCCACTGGTGGCTACAGCACACAGGCGGTGTCACAAGAGACCTCTAACATCCTCTGAGGAGGACTTCCCGTAGAGGCAGTGCTACCTCTCCCTCGCACTGGTGATTACAGGTGGTATTGCAAGAGACCTCTAACATCCTCTGAGGAGGACATCCCGTAGAGGCAGTGCTACCTCTCCCTCGCACTGGTGACTACAGGTGGTATTGCAAGGGAAGGACCTCTAACATCCTCTGAGGAGGGCATCCCGTAGAAGCAGTGCTACCTCTCCCACCCACTGGGCAGTAGTAAACCAACCTGGCTTGTTTGTGTACACACCGGCATCACAAGGAAATCGCGTTTATACGTGCAGGTAAACACACGGGTAAAAATGGTGTTCTCTGTAAACAGACCCATCAAACTACCTCAGGATGTCCGACTCCGGAAAGGTTTCTGCTTGAAGGAAGACTATCATCAAAGTGAAACAGTAACAGATATATAAGATTCAGCAATAATTACGGTGTGGCGCGTCAGCAGTAATCCACATACAAAGTCCTTCGAGCTTGCACTAAAATAACATCTCTTCAAACTCTACATTCTAAATTTTTTTTTTAATCAAACAATTCTTTAAATGATAAACGTGGCTTATGTTCCTTGTAATGTTACAGTTTGTAGTTAGGATATGATAATAAATGTCTTACTATGGGTGCATTGATATTTATACAGTACTAGCTGTCGCAGGGCGTCTGCGGCGCTCAATTTTTTTCAAAAGCCCAAGTAAATTATCCTTGTTTGATAAATACAAAATATTAAACTTCCTCAAATGTACACTAAGTATTTTATAATTATAAATCATCAAATCCATTTTTACATCCTTCCTCTTTTTTAAATTAAAATGTAAGCTAAAACAATGCCGTCATATACTATTTTTACGGCAAGAAATACCACGCTTTTTTAAATGTTATGCCCTGTTGTACTATTTCAAAAATAATCTTTAATTTATAATTATTTTGCACACCTCATGAAGCAATATAAGGTCAAACACTGACGTCATAGCATTACGGATACAGTGAGTGAGTGACTTGGGCTTTTATATTGTTTATGTGTATAACTTATTATGCTAAGCGGTGTGAGCCCAGCCTCTTGCTGGGGTACTGCACTATATAAATTATCAAATTATTATCATAACACAAATAAACCCACAATGGTCTACATATCAGAAATAATGTTAGAATCTTTGTTCTATAATCAACGTTTTTAAAGTCAGCAGTGGTTAGATAGGGTGGGTAATGCAGGTCTGACTTGGATTTCAAGGCAAGCCCCCCCCCCCCGACCAACGAGGTGGGATTACAGGGTTGGTATGTTACTGCAGTTACTAAACAAAGGTAAATCGAACTTCTAATGTTGTAGGACATTCGCAAGTTGGGTGGATGGTCCGGAAAATACTAGACCAGGAAAAATGTGTTTGAACCAAGACATTGCCGTAAAATTACCACAAGGAAATAAACAAAACAAGGAGTTGGGCGTAAGTACGAGGTGCTTTCAATCCAGTCTACCCTGAATATGACATTGTTCGGTCCAAAGTTTCGTGGATTTTTAATTCTAAAGCAGATTAACATTCTCCCATACTTGCGTGGCAGAAGACCATGAGCCCAGCGCTGAAGTAAGACCAGCTTAAAATCCGTGGTTCCAAAAGTGGGCGCTACCGCCTATTGTGGGCGCTGAAGCGTTCCAGTGAGGCGGTGAAGGCCATGGGTCAATTTCGGGGGAGGTGAACAAATTGTAAAGGGGGTGGGGAGGTGAAAGCATAAAAGAAAGATGAGAAGATTTCAAAATTGTTAACCGTAACCACACAAGATTGCGATGGCTTTTGCTTCATACACCATTTCATTAATGATTGAAACGGTTTCATTACTGATTGCCAAATCGGTAAACCCGCATACTATAGGTGACAAACAAATTATAACTCATATAAGCGAAGTAATACGTACTGTGCTACACAAGCCATCATCTGATAATGACAAGGAAAATTTGTTTTAGCAGTAGTTGAGTAAAAATAACAATTGATGAAATGGCTCAAGGTGTTGAAGATTCATTATGTGGCTATTTGAAGAAGTCTCTGTTTTCTGTTGAACTTAATGAATCAACTTTGTGAGGAAATGAAGCTTTACTTTTAGCATACGTGCGGCTTACAGGGGAAAAAAATTGTCACTTACTGTTTTGCTAAATATTTTCACGAACTGATTCCAAAGAAGAATCAATATTTCCAACACTGGATAAAGAAAAGGAAATACCTTAAAGTAATATTTTAACAGTAGTCACAGATAGTGCTCCAGCGGTGGTAGGTCGCTACTGGGTTGTTCTTCCATATTTTAAAAAGGAGGTGCGGAATACATTCACAGTACACTTTATCATTCATGGTCAACATCCAGTGGCCACATATTTAAATGAAACCCTACAAAATTTATTATATTGATTTTACAATCTGTATTTACAGCTACGATGAAAAAGAATTTAATCGTTTTCAGCTTCCTACAGGAGTTCGTTGGTTGTCAAAGATGCCTGTTTAGATAGGTTTTATCAGCTGTTTAACTCGATGCTTAAGCTCTTGAAAGATGAATTAAAAATCATGTTCGACAAATGCTATTTAATTCAATTCAAAGTGACATCGCCTACTTGACCGACTTGTTTAAAAAATGTATTGAAAGGAATTTTTAGTTTCAAAGTGATGAACTGAATTTAATAACAACAAAATCTGTTATTTCTGCATTTGTTATACAACTTTTGTACAAAGGAAATTGTTGATGAGGGAAATTCTCACAGTTCCTAAATTTATCATGAACAGATAAAAATAAAAACTGAAGACATATTTCATTATTGTGAGCAATCGGATGCTCTCCATTTAGATTTTAATTAACGATTTCAAAATGAAATTTTCTTATTAGATTTGAAGTGCAAATACAGGATAATCTTCACGACGAAGTAACTAAAAATTATTAATTAAAATTTAAATTCTAAAGCGGCTGCCAACAATTCCGCTGGAATAGGAGATCACTACGGCTTATCCTGAAAAATGGGCTGTAATTTTAAACGTTCTTAATTACATTTCCCACATGGAAAATGGATTCAGTACGTTAACAAAAAATAATAACAACAACAACAAAACACACACACACACACACCAACACAACAAAAACACCAATGCAAATAGCTAATTGGGATTATTTTACATTAAGACTAAAGTAAATGGAGCCGAGGATAACTAAATTGGTAGCGCACTAGGTTCCTTTTAGTCATCTAAATAAGATGATTTCGAATATTTTAATTTACTAATTAATTTTTCATTACTATTTTGTGTGTGCTTTACCTTACTATTTGGAGTTAAATTACAAGTTTCATGATTTCCAAATTCATAGTTTCTAATTACACATTTCTTTACTATATGGTTATTATTTTACGAAAAAGGCAGAAATATGAACACATATATTATTATTATGAATTTCTGTTAGAAATTATTCTTTAAAAAAAATTGAGGGGGGAGGGGGGCTGAGTAATAATTTAAATGGAATGGGTGCGGTAGGCCAAAAAGGTTTAGGAACCACTGTTCTAAATCATACGGGACGCTTAGATTGGCATTAAAATAATGAGTGACGACATTCCGGAATGTATACAGGCGCTACAACTTAAAAAAAATATATATATAAGGGGCCGTCCATAAAGTACGTCAAGATCCAGAGGGGGGAGCGGGTGTAAGAAAGTGTGACAGTTTGTGACAGAGGTGTCCAGCCATGTGTGACGACACGGGGTTTTATGTCAAATTTTAATTATTTTGTTAATAAAAAATAAATTTTTGTACGAAAGTGTGACGTACTTTAGGGGGGTCCGAGATTTGTGACAGTTTGTGACAGGGGAGAGGGAGGGGGAGTTAAAAATGGTAAAAAATAGCGTGACGTACTTTATGGACGGCCCCTAAAAGCAAATCGACTAAACTTGCTTTTCAGAAAAATATGCCAAAATTGAAAATAAATTGTAAGAGATGGTGATATTTGAATCTGCTCGATACAACGGCTTGTAGGAACTACAAGATTGACAATTAGTTGTATGATATGTGGATGTTTACTTGAATCAATTTGGTATTGCTTACACTTACAGGTGTAATGAAACAGTTTACAAAGAACTTGATAGTGATACAAAACTCCCCCTAATTCAGCGGCGTAAAAACTCTTATAAATTAGTATAAACATGATATCCAATTATCAAAAATTAATTAGCAACCCCCTCCTCCCCCCCCCCCCCCCCCCCCCCCCCCACACACAACCTGAGTAACTCATTTCAGCAATATTGCTTACTTATAAACGAGCATTAAACGTCTCTCTGTGGTGAACCTAACAGACGCCATTAGCGCGTTAATAATAGCAATAATCGTCTGTATAGAAGGAGCGTATGTAATATACAAGATAAATAGTTAATGGCTAATAAGTCATCAATTGGATAAGTGGGGTACATCATATTTCAATTATTTTTCTTAAGAGTGTGTCGGTTGAACCAATATTCGATGAAAAAAACATATGTTATATTGTTTTTGTCATTTGCTGTAAAATATATTTTAACTCGTGTAAATGACAAATAACGGTAACAAAACTGTGTTCATAAATACGACAAGTTAATGACATAAGAGTCCCTCACACAGGGAAAAGGCAGATGTAGACTAAAAGATACGAGAGAAGACAGTTTTAAGTTAAGAGACGCGAATTAGTGAAGGGAAAATGACAAGGTCCATGGGAGTCTGTTGAAAGGCGGCTAGAGCCCCACTTCACAATCATTCAAGTTGGGCGGTCAGTGGGACAAGCTAGAGCCCCACTTCACAATCATTCACGTTTGGCGGTTAGTGGGACAAGCTAGAGCCCCACTTCACAATCATTCAAGTTTGGCGGTCAGTGGGACAAGCTAGAGCCCCACTTCACAATCATTCAAGTTGGGCGGTCAGTGGGACAAGCTAGAGCCCCACTTTACAATCATTCAAGTTGGGCGGTCAGTGGGACAAGCTTGAAATTTCTCACAAGGAGGAGTAAATAAATATAATTGGGGAAAAAAATTAACTCCCGGAGTCTTTCTTGTAAATCTTTCCTTGATTGCAATTTTCGTTAAGGAAAATGGAAAGTTCAGAAAATAGCGTCATTTTCGTTGCGCTTTAACTCTTGGTGTCTGAAAACTTTGATCCAGTCATTTGAAGCGAGGAAATTTGGTCAACATAAAAACATATTTTCAACGTTTGACGCTTTCAAATTTTATAATATACTAGAGTAAAATGTTAAGAACTTATGGGCCCTTGAGGTAAACTAAATATTAGAGGAATGAAACATTGTGAACATCAATCCATCAATGAAGCTACAATTATGGTTGTTTTTTTTTTACTCATAGCAAGATAAACTGTGTCTAAACGTGACCACTCATAGCAACATAAACTGTGTCTAAAAGTGACCACTCATAGCAACATAAACTATGTATAAAAGTGACCACTCATAGCAACATAAACTGTGTCTAAAAGTGACCACTCATAGCAACATAAACTATGTATAAACGTGACCACTCATAGCAACATAAACTATGTTTAAACGTGACCACTCATAGCAACATAAACAGCTAATCAAGACAATTGATCAAGACAGATTATCAGGACAGCTGATAAAGAGAATTGATTAAGACAGACTATCATGACAGCTGATCAAGACAAATTATCAGGACAGCTGATCAAGCAGATTATCAGGACAGCTGATCAAGCAGATTATCAGGACAGCTGATCAAGCAGATTATCAGGACAGCTGTACAAGACGGATTATCAAGACAGCTGATCAAGACAGATTATCAATACAGCTGATCAAGACAAATGATTAAGTTAGACTATCGGACAACTGATCAAGACAGATTATCAGTACAGCTGATCAAGACAGCCGATAAAGACAATAGATCAAGACAGATTATCAAGATAGCTGATCAAGACAATTCATCAAGACAGCCAATAAAGACAGCTGATCAAGACAGTTCCATTAGCGATGACCTAGCTTCCTACGTTTCGTGATGTTTTTAGAAAGGTCAAGCTATTAATAGCTGATCCACATTCAGCTCACAAAAATATACAATGCAGTGTATTTGCGTTTAGGCCTGTGCTCCCAAGTATTTTACTCCCGTTAGTTGGCACTGCCAGGAAGAGTAAACATAATGGCCGAAAGTGCTCTATGGTGGGCTAGTACGATCTCGTTAACTGAAACTTCCTGGCTTTGTTAATAGTGTGAATATGGTATATAGGGGTCGGGGTGTATTTTTAAAAATAGAAGATGGGAGGGGGTGATGCTGGATCTTGAAAGTAAGTAATAAACACCGATTGATAGCTAAACACATATTCTAGGCTGCAATTAATAATACAAATTACCCATCAAAAACAATCAGTGACTAATCGTCAAGTAAAACAATTAATGTTAATTGAGTATTGTCCTATTATCTAACATATATCTAAGCAATTGTGAGGCCTAATAATTTCATTTCATTTATCTCTGTAGTGTAATACAGTACATTGGTACCTCTTATAACGAGCATAATTCGATCCAGAATCCTACTCGTTGAGCGAAACACTCTTTAAACGAAACAATGTTTCCCATACAAATGAATGTAAAATATGATAATTCGTTCCATGCTGACAAAAAAAATCATTTTACAAAAATGTGTATTGACATTTATTCAAATAAAATTACTTGGGAATTGTTAAAGAGTGGTGTAACAACCTGGAATACAATTAAGATTTTAAACAAAATACGTACATGAAAATATGAATGTATGGTTTATGACTAATTCTTTTAAACTAGACAACTGTTATGTCTAAAGACATTTGTTTTTGCAGACGCTTCAAAATTTGACGACAATATGTCGTAAAGGTCTCATAGGCATTCTTGACACTCCCTTTGAAGCACCCATCTCGTTAATCTTGCTCTTGAGAATAGTGCAGATCGTTGATGTTGGCGATAAGTACGCGCTAGGTTAGCCACGCTCACATCTTGTTCTCGCTTCTCAATGATTTTACGTTTCATTTCGACAACTATTTTTTTTTCTCTAATGATTGTCTTCTAGTGGGGTTTTTTTTCTGAAGACATTTCGAAGTGCAGGTTATTACACATTTAAAAAAAATACGAATACTGTCTGATTTCAAAATTTGTAAAAAGGGATGATCACATACGAAAATAATACTACGCTAACAGACCGAGTGCTGAACATGAACTGACGTACTTACTACTTTCTAATGCATCGGGGAGGAAGTGCCGGCTTACAAATAAATTTCCAGAAAAAAGGTTCATTCCCTTTCTGCCTCACTCATGCGGATTGTTTGCTCGTTTACAAAGCAACTTTTCCCACAAAAAATTGTTCGTTATGCGAATTACTAGATATGAGAGGTGCTCGTAATGAGAGATTCCACTGTAATTGTATCGGATGTTATACAGTTATTGAATCAGGTGTTATATAGTTATTATATCAGGTGTTGTATAGTTATTGTATCAGGTGTTGTATAGTTATTGTATCGGGTGTTACATAGTTATTGTATCAGGTGTCATATAGTTATTGTATCAGGTGTCATATAGTTATTGTATCAGGTGTTGTATAGTTATTGTATCAGGTGTTATATAGTTATTATATCAGGTGTTGTATAGTTATTGTATCAGGTGTTGTATAGTTCTAAGTGAAAGTCAACTTAGTGTAATAAAATTGTTGTCCAGTGAAATCAGATCATGTTTTACCCGTGTTTTATCAAATTCTGTTCAAATATCATTTAAGAATTATATTAAATTGTGCAAATAAATGTACAATTTGTTGTGTTTGTTAAGCAAGGTGGTGTTAAAGTTGGTCAATAAGTTTTGGGAAATGTTTGATTGTGTCACAGGGAAAGTGTTAATTTCAAAACATTATTGCTGAAGGAAAATATGGGGCAGACTGGCAGAATTATGTGAAATATGAAGTACAATTATATCAGGTTTACTGTTTTGCCATAATTTATTTTCTCAGGATGAGAGAATTAACGGGTAGAGATAAATCAAAACTTTTTTTTTAATTTATTGAGAAATAAATTAAAAGGATAAATTTTTTTCCATTATACTTCGTTACTTTCATAACTACTTCAGCATTTAAAATATTTCTGCTAGTGGACTATCATGTGAGTCCTATGATTATTTTCATGCTTATTATTAACTATGGTTAGAAGAAATGCAGTGTTTCAAGAAGTATGACTATTTATAAATGTTAATCCAATACCTCCTTTTTTCATGAAACTATAATTATATTAATTTTTTTAGCTAAACTAATCAATGGCTAGAGGACTTAAAAGATAAAGAAAAGGTTGAGATAACTAAATCTATCAAATGTAAAATATAGTCAACATATGGTGATCATGTGTAGGTATTGGTTGTGCATTTATGTCATTTATTGACTTTTAAGAGACTAAAACTAGACAAACACTTTGTTAAGGTTCAAATTGCTACATGATTTGCATGATTATGCACATTTGTAAAAATGAAAGGGTTTAAAGAAGGAAATCTCTGCAACTAATTTGTATAGTGCAGCCTAATATAATTTATTTTTAGCAAAAGATATGTAAAAGTAACATTTTACTCATAATTTGAAGACCAAGCTGTGACCGTGTGAATGGGAACCATATATATGTTTGAGAAGACGTGGTTTAAATCAACTAAGCCTGAGACTATTTTAGAAAGTTTTTTTTAGGTGAGGGGCGCAGGGTTAATTTGCATTCATTTGAGTGCAATTTTTATTCATATGTCCCAAGCACAGTTATTTCCTGAAATTGAAATTACCTATTAACTAATACTCAATTTGAATTATTTTAAATAACCAAATTATTAAAAACGAAAATTATAGTTTCATAATCATGATTCATAGTAAAAGTACAGTATGAATTGGTATTATATATATATCTCTTATCTAAGACACAAGACCAATGAGTATGTCTGGGACAGAATAAACTTCATTGCGGGTCGTCAAGAAATAAATTATAGCGACAATTAAGACACATAAGCTCGCATGGTTCAGACATGTGCTGCAACAATGTAGCCTGAGCAAAGTCACCACAGTGGAAAAGTTGGCTTGACAACATAAAAGAATGGACTGGGACAAGGCTGAATAAACTAATAACAGCTGCTCAAGATAGGCTAAGGTGGAGATTCTTGTCTGTTAATTTGTCCATGCTCTCCTACAAACAACCACATTCACATGATAATAGTATAGGCCCTACGCCCTATAAAGTATAGTGACAATATTTATAGTCTCTAAAGTGAAAATCTATAGTCTATACAGTATTACACCAGTACAGCATTCATTATACAACAGTATAGTATTATCGTTTATAGTTATAGTATAGCCATAGACTTAGTGATATATGCTATGATATACTAATAGTAATAGTAATAGGATATGAAGGCCATAGGCTGTCCTACTCAGCTATGTTGCCTATGGCCTATGGTTAAATAAAAGTATTAAAAGACAAGCCTTGCCTTATAACTTATGCCGGCTTAATTTAATTAATAATTAATTTATGCCTTTGCATTGCTCATGCCACTACTGACTACTGACACTACTGTAAAGTTTAAGTTATATAGTTACAGTTACAGGAATAGTACTAATAGTAATAGTACTAATGCATAATGATAATGACTCATAATGAGAAACTAATCCTAGATAGAGCCTAGAGTAGAGTGAGTAGAGTGAGAGTGAATCTTTTACTTTTAGTTTTAGGATTTAGCATGATTGGTTTTAATTTTTAAGTTTTAACATTTAGTATTTAGTAAGTAAGTCACAAGTCATTTATCATTTAGGCTTAGCATTTTCATTTAGTAGGCTAAAATCTCAAAAGATATCCGCATACCGCCACGCATATGAATATGTTAAACTTTTAAGTTTCAAAAATTCATGACAATGTTGATAGTGATTTCATATTTAAAATTATTCAGATGCGACTGACGACTGATACGACTGTCTGCCTGCCTAGGCCTAAGCCGCTAACATAACATAAGTAATCCTACATTTACATACTATACTACTTAAACTTAAAAATACTCACATTTATGATTTTTATTCCATTAAAAAGGAATCACTGTCATACAGGGATGCCAGGTAATAGAAGAAATAAATCCACCTCTACTTGAAGGAATATATCCACATTCACCGTACAGTGGAAGAAACAATTCAATGTTTATATTGCTTGGACTATAGAAGCTAGCGAACCTGTTTACATTCATGATAATGAGGATAGTAGAGAGGCTTTTCGTTTACTTTCTGTTCTCATCTCATCAACCATTGGTTGCTTTCGTGTTTCGCAATAACCAATCTTTTTGTTTTATTTTTCAGCATTTAATTTTTTTTTCAATATTCGAACGACGGCCGTGATTTTGTTTTTCATTAACTCTTATTTACACTTTTACAAAAATTATTAAATTTATTTTTATGAATAATTCTGAATTCTTATAAAAATTACACAAAATTTTTAAAGAGCATTTTATATGGAAAAGTATGGAGTGTTATTAAATTTGTTTTTCTTAACTTCACCAACTCTCCTAAATTTAAATTTTTAATTTTAAACGTGTATTTGAATTTTTGTTACAAATCACCTTCGGCTCCTTTTTATTCATCAAAAAAAAATTACTGATTTACTTTGGAGGATATTATTAAAATCTGAGAATTTCATATTGCTCAACTGTGTTTCTAATTTTGAAGTAAACTACATTTTAAAAAACGACTGGTTAAGATAGATGTGAGTTTATTATTACTTTTTTAGAGTCTAAACCGTGAATAACTAATAGCTCTTGTCAATAGAGAAAAATGTAGCATAATTAATTAAAAGTGTATGTGTTGTTCGTATTTTTTTTAAATCTTGCTTTGCCTCACCTCCATGACATCACTAAGAAGGCAACTAAATGGATGTTTATTACAAAAATAGAAACACATGTGTAACTTTTCATTTTTTACAAGTGTAACTGCCCGTAAACACAATGTAGTTGCTGAGTTAAACGGGTATTGCACTGAGGGGTCTGTGTCTTTTTGAAGACATTTAAGGGGCCGTCATTAACCCCCGGGGAAGGGGATGGCTCACGTATTTGAGACCATGTGTTTAAGAACTGATGTCACATCAAAACACCCATTTTTAAATAAAAGTTCCACTTAAATATTTGATTGCTTACAATTTATTTAATGACGTTTTAAATGGCTTCGCGCATGTTACGATATAAGAGTGCATACTTACACTAAATACATACTTAAATGACAAGAAATTGATTTGAAAAATGCTCATTTTCTAATAGAAAATGGGGCTTTATGGGGGCAGCAAAGCTTTGTGACGTCATATTTAAGGGCGAGGGTTAATGTTTTGTGACGAAGGGTGGGGGGGGGGAAATCTGGTTAAAACCACGTGACCTCATTTATGGAAATCCATTAAGAATATTGAGATTTAAAAAAACAAAAACTTAACTGTTGTTAAGATATTTTATTATTTTAAATTAAATTAATCTTTATTGTCCGTGGCACTTATGAAAATTGTTATCTTTATGGTACATCATTTTATTGATTTTCTTCCATTCAGGACATTTCGAAGAAATAATATCAGGGAGAAAATGTGAATTATTATTATAATAAATACGACAAAGATATTATATATACTATGTATAATTTGACACGTCTTTAATTTTATATTTTTAATGCAAACCTTTAAAATAATCCTCACATTTTAGTCGTGTTTACATTCAATGAAATTTTACTCTCAAACTGTCTCTTTCTTAATATTTTTTTTCCTTTATTTAAAGGAGTGAACTTGGACATCAATTTATTATGACGTATTTCCTTTTTAAAAAAAAAAGGAATATATTTTTTTTTTTTAATGTCTTCTCTAAAATAAACATTTTAATTTCTCTACAAAATCTGGACACCAAAGGTGACTGTTGTTCGACTATAACAATAAGAAACTACAATATATATATATTCTTAAAGGGAACTCAAGGTAAAAGCTTTATACTAACTTTATTAAGAGATCCACAATCAGAGATTATTCACAAAGAAAAAAAAAATCATTTTGCTTTTTTACTTTTTAAAGTCTAAATCTAAGTTAGACATTTTATTTTCGGAAGAACAATTTTTTATTTGGGAGCCTCTACAATTTGAATATATAAAGAATATCAATGAGATTGAGATATTTATCAAACTTTGTTTTCCCGTAGAGAAAATAGCAGAGGTCCTCATTTATTAATGACTTTGTCTTAGATATACAGACGCTCCTTCTATGCAGAAGATAATTGCGTCCACAGACCATAACAGATGGTCTGTTGGCAAGTGATGTATCGGTCACATGCCACGGCTATAGGGGTCCCACGCATTACCCCAGCCGCCTAACTATTGTCTAGTTAGGTACCCATTCGGAGCTGGGTGACTCGGGGACTCCTCAGGCCCCGAGAACAAATACACACCTTCGTGTGGATTCGAACTCGTGACCATCGGTATGGCAGTCGAGAGCGCTACCTTTCGACCACCACGTTGAGATGGACCAGTAACATTAAGAAGCTCGATTGTGGTTATGAGGGTTTTAATCGGCAACTCTCAGACTATATTTAAGAACGTGATGAGAGATACAAACTTCTCGTCCAATTCAACTATTAATTTCGAATGGAGATATGAAATAACATTTTTGTCTGATTTAAGTATAGCCAAAAAAGAAATAATATTTTTTTTTTTTAATGTAAGGGAAACAACTTCTTGTTAAAACTATATATTTTATCCACTTAGGGTGCTTGGTCTTGGAAAAGATGTAAGAGTTCGAAAAAAAAAATCATTTCATTTATTTAACTGAAGATTGTCGGTTTTGCAGAATTTATCTTTTTTTTAAATCATTAAATTTATTTTATCATAATTGTGAAAAATAAATATTTCAGGGCACTATGTTTCATTCAGAATTTTTAAAAAAAAAACATCTATGAATATCTGTGATAATAAAGAGAAAATATGTGTAGAAATCTAAAAGTTATTTTGAAGTGGACCCACTAATACTGGTAGCTATAAGTTAACTGAACTCAGTTTGTGATTTGTCGGACATGTTCATAGCAAACTTTTACACCAACACCCCACCCACCTTAAATTGTTTCAAAGCAACTTTTATTTTTAGAGTATTTTTCTAAAAATATGGATGGGTTTATTTGTTAGCTTTATTTGGGAAGTCTCAAGATATAAATCTGTAGTAAAGGAATATTTGATTTTTTTTTTAAATTTTGTTTTTATTGTTGTTCTTGTTGCATTTATGCAAATCAAATTCATAATGAACGACTACAATTAGCATAAATTCCGCTCTCAGATATTTCCTTTTAAACAACCTGCCTTCAAAACACTGGGTTTTTTTCTGTTACAAATTTTACATCGTAAATTATCATGTTGCATGTCAGTGTTAAACACTATTTCCTTATTACCCTTAGCAATGGACGAATGCCTGAAAGACATTCTCTCCAGACATTGGAATGTCCTGGTCAGATACATTAACCCTACTAGCTCTTTGATCAGTGTCCTGGTGGAGGACAAAGTCCTGCCTTCAGCAATGATCGAGGACATTAAGGTAAAATAAAAGATTTGCAACTACAAACCATAATTTATTAATTTTTTCAATGTTTTTTTTTTTACCTAAATTAAATTGCCGTCAATTTCAAATCTGGATGACTAAAGTTACTTGGACAGAAAAAAACACCAAACGCTTTATAAGAACTAACTTCTGTGAGTATTTTTTAATATAAAAACCAAATTAACTACCGTATATTCCGGTGTAAAAGACGACTTTCTAACACCTGGTAAATCTCAGAAGTCTAGGCAAAGGCGTTGCTAGGGTTGGTGTCACATGGTGCGGTAGCTCATGGTGTCACCCCTTCACGACTTAAGGGGCCATCCATAGAAGACGTCACGTGAGGTTGCCGATTTTTACCCTACTTTCCCCCGCGTCATAATTTGTCACAGCGCAATTTTTGGAAAATTTTTCTTTAATTCAATGGCGGTTTCCTCAGTGATGGTCACAATTTCCATATCCAAACACAACAAGTTTAAAGATTTTCAAAAGCTCAGAGCCAATATTGCGTGCATGACACCGTGATCTACACAAGCTACAGTACGTAGATACACAGACCTAACTGGGTTATATATCCAAGTGCTTACAACAAACAAAATCACAGATGTATTGGAAAATAAAAATAATGTCTTCTTGGACGTCCGCGCAAAAATGTTGACGGCAATTTCAAACATCGAGACTGGTTCCCCCCTTTACTGGAGGAAACGAATCAAAATGGCCGACAAGGTAAAAAAAGCCAAGGACGGACAGCACAAGTATCACGCAGCCAGCCAGGCCAAGTACTACAGCTTGCGCACCCAGAAGCCAGTGGCCAAGTTTTATCTCAACCGGAACGAGAGCCCGGCTACCAGAATCCAAGCAGGAAATCTCTCCGCGGCATCCTTCGCTAAAACCTCCAAACCGCTTGTGAAGGACGTTGTCCAGATCCTCTGCCAGATGCACGATGCCCGTGGGATGAGTGCCAAAGAAATCCATGCAATCCTCGTGAAAGAGCATCGCATAGGACCGAACATCTCAACGGAAACAGTTCGCCAGGTTCTGAGTCAGGGAATCCGAGAGAGGAGGATCAAGAAAGTGGGCAGCAAGAAACCTCACGCGGGGGAAGGTTCTCACGGGAACTTGTCGGGTAATTCGAACTATGGCTCGCGGGGAAGGCGTCGCCACTACGACAGAATGCGCGCCCGTTCTGAGCATGGCAAGGGCGGGTCTTGGTTCGGCGGCTGGTTCAGCTCGGACTCAAAAGAGGAAGACGGTGGGTCCAGGCACAGAGACCATTCGGTCAGCAGGAGGCGCGAGCATCGTGAGACGTCCAGTGGTCGAGACGTGGGTCACCACCACCATCACCACAACCACCACCACGGTCACCGGTCATCTCGTCACCATCACCATCACAGTGATCACCACGAACGTCACTAGTGGGTGGTAGCAAAGACGTCGTTAACAATAATTTTTTCACGGTCCTTTTCAGGGCCAAAATTTGATTTACCTACTTTTCTATATGGCCATGGTTCTTGATTGTTTTAGTTTCAGGGTCCTGGGAGTTTGTTTTTGAGTCCAAAATAACAATTAGAGGTTTGACGTATTCCCCGAGAAGTTTGCCTTATATTCATAACCTTCATAGTATTGAGTCTGCCTGGCATCAAATAACCGATATTCCAAAACGGATCTTCGAGCAGTATGGGGACTGCCAGAGGCGGCCTTAAGGGTGAGATGTGGGGTGTGGACCGCACCGTGTGACATCATCACAATTATTGACACCAAAGTGTAAAATTTTCTATAATCCCATTATTCTGCAGTGGCAAACTCAGAGGATTTCTATGGTGTAAGTCATGAGAGGGTGACACCATCAGCTACCCCTCTTGGTAACACCAACCATAGTGACGCCTCTGGTTATTACAAACCTTATGCCATGTCTTCTCCAGTCCAAAATGTAAGCAGAACATCCGAATGATGCAGCTGAACATCCGCTATTCACAGGCTCCTGGAAAGTGTGCACCTAACACTGCAAGGGTCGGGACTAGTACGTCTCGACACGGTCTTGTTTTGTGACTCGAGATCAGCGCTCGAAGTCCTGCTATCTGAGAAACGTAGCACCCACTTAGTCGACTCCATTTTGGAGGACGTGGGCAGACTCGAGAGACTTGGTGGCAGGGTCACAGTTCAATGGATCCCTAGCCACGTGGATGTAGAAGGCAATGAGATAGCAGACTCGCTGGCAAAAGCTGGAGCAGCCCAACCCCAACCAGATGTCCCAGTCACATACCTGGGTGCAAAGACTTGGCTTAAGGACCACTTTAGGGAAAAGTGGTGCCAGGAGTGGGAAGATGGAGCTACAGCCAGAGGGGTGTTCGCTAACATGCCCAGGCCTAGCAGATCAGACCAGTGGTGGGGTCTAAACCGAAGGGAACAGAGTTTGGTGACCCAAATGCGCACCGAGCATTGCCCTACCAAATCGTACTTTAACAGGCTAGATCACAACAGGGACTCCAACTGCCGCCATTGCAGCCAAGCCTCTGAGACGATCATACACTTGTTGACGTCATGTCCCGTGCTTGACATAGCCGGGGAGGTTAGGGGGGCAGGGGAGTCCTACGTTCAGACAATGTTGTATGGCACTGCCCAACAGATGGAGCAGATTGCCCAAGTAATAGCCAAGGCCTTAAGAGAGTAATCTCAGGCCCATAGAATATGTGTTTAGTTTAGCTGAACATCCGAACACTTTCAATCAAATATGTTATTAAAATAAATTCATCAATAAACCAATATGAATGTGTAAGGGGGAAATAATGGGGTTTTTTTGTCTTTGAATTTTCATAATGTTTTCCATTCAGAGCAAACATCTCTACATACACACACACATATATATATATATATAAGTGGTACCCCGCTTAACGAACATAATCCGTTCCGGAAGAGTGTTCGTAAAGCGAAATGCTCGTTAACCGGACAAAATAATCCCATAACAGAGACAAAGGGATGTTGGCGTGGGTTTGAGGCAGTGTTGGTACGCATGCGCAGAAATCTAACCAAGAACCATTTCCTTCCACGCGCCAAATTAAAAATTCGCAAAAAATATTCCAAATTTGGAAAAAAATATGTTCGCTCTAACTTTGTACGTTCTCCGGAAAATGTTCATTATGCGGACCAAATTGTCAAGAGTAAGGCTGTTCGTTAACCGAAATGTACGTACTCCGAACGTTCGTTAAGCGGGTTATCACTGTGTGTGTGTGTATATATATATATATATATATA
>MUZC01000633.1:169178-195666 GCA_002072015.1 Radix auricularia | reverse complement strand
AAAAAAAAAAAAAAAAAAAGATTTAAAGTAACTAATCCGGATGACTTTTAAGTTTTCTGCATAGAGGTATAATTTTATTGGCAACAAATTTGTATGAAATAGCGTGTTATCCGCGTGGTTTGTTCTAAACGTATATAACTACTCCAACTATAAGAGAATTCATCTTCTTAACCAAGACTTCACGCCGAATACAATATTGCTGAATCTCTCTGCCATACATAACAAGGGGCGTTGGTGTATCATTGTGTCCCATACGTATCATGGATCCATTCTTACATACGGGACCTTTGTAGAATGAACAATTGAACGGTAAATCCACTTCATTAGTATCATTACTTTTGTATTTTCTGTAGTACTTCACTATGAAAGACCAAGCATCTTTGTTTGTAGCTAAATCTACTCCTTTGTTTTTCCCATACTCGAGAAGATTGTTTGGGACTCGATAAATTATAACTGCGCTGGGCCCGAGCTGATATTTCATAATCCACTCTTTAGCTACATAAAATTCATCTGATAGGTAAAAACCATTTTGGCTTGAAAAGTCAAGACGGCTCCGTCCACAATTTAACTTTATTCCATTCTGCAAGATATCGTCCACAGAACTCGCCTGTTTTGCTCCGTGGAACAACAACGTGTGACCGGGTTTATGGAACTTTCCAATGATACCCGAGGTACACAGATACTCCCCGACACAACTGTTTGAAACTTTAGCCATTTGGAATTCCAGTGTTAATGCGTTATTATAATCCTTCTGTTTTAGTTCAGCCACAGCACCAAACCATTGAAACATATCTGCATACGCGTACCTCACTAACAACGGGAGGGTGAGAAATCGTTGGTAAAATAAGCGTTCTAATTCACCATTCTTTGAACGTTTTAGAAGCACCTGATGAGTTTTAGCTGGTAACTGGAGTGGGTTATTAGCTTTCAGCAAATGACTCATCACTATGTCCACAATGTGATCTGTATCCTGTTAAAAAAACAAGGAAATAGGATTTTTCTAAATACAAACAATAGTTTTATTTAAAAGTCAAGGAATTTGTAATATTAATTGAAAACATTTGTAAATCAATGACTTCAGATACAAACAAGAGTCAAGTAAAATGTTACGTCAGTACGGTTAAAATCATGTGGCTAGCAAAAAATGTTTTAGTTTGCTTAATATTAAAAACATTTTTTCCTTAGGACAATAATCTAATATTTTTGTACAATAACAATTATACTAATTTACTTCGTGAAACCAAAATCTCATCAAATTTACATTTTTATGTAATAAACTTGCGTACAGTCTGCCTTACAAAAATGCTATAATTATAATGTAAGTAATTAATAGATATCGAACATAAAAATCAAATATGATTCTGCTTTTGCGCTGATGCATTTTGATTGTTTGTTGTTCATGGTGTATATGTGTGTGTGATTTTGTATATCCCACCTTTTCAGTACGTGGCGGACTCTAGAGCAAGTGAAGTAACATTCACAAGTTTATTTAGCCACTACAAACAGACTGGGGATTATGTTGCTAGACACAATGTCCCGGGGGCCTTGCCAGTACCGAGGCTTGAACACGTGACTCGAGTTCTCGCCACGTTTCGGACTCGGTAGTAGAGTGCGCTACCACTTAAGTGTGATTTTGTACTCTGTTATTATTTGAATAATGATAAAGGATGCTAATTTTTATTAGAGAATTACTATGGTGTTTATCTAAAAATCATCCATTCTCACACTTCATAAGTAAAGAAATAGTATTAAGTGATTGTATAACAATTCTACTACCAATAAAATCTTTAAGTAATTCTCTTTTTCAAAACATACATATATAAACAAATATTTTAAGCACATCATGCACGTATGGATTCAATGATACATATCCTATTAATTAGTGCATTTAAGTAATTCGAATTGGTAGTTTGTATGAGCTGCTTTTTGTGAATAAAAAATTTTGAAGTTTCTAAAAAAAAAATATTTATTTAACGCTTTTGTTTAAGACACCCTATTTGCATGTTGTATCTATCCGTAAAACCTTGTAACTTAAAATTAAACTACTTAAGAGGGTCCTCGAGATATCAAAATTTTACCACACATAGATCTTGGATGAAAGTGCATTGTATTAAACTGTCAGATGTATCGAATGTACCGTAATTAAAATATTGCATTTTAAAAGGTTTAACTCTATAAATCAACTGTATCCGTCTTCTATAATTAACATCAATGTACCACCGAAGTTCAGCCCATGGCTGACCACATTCCCCGTGTTTAAAAGCTCAGTAATTTCAAACTAAATCTAAATTGACATGATAATACAGGAGGAGCAACAGGAGTTTTAATTTTTTTAAATTCGATAAAAAAATTTGACACTAAAAAGAGGAAATTAAAATACTTTTTTTTTTAATCTTTTTTTTTTTTTAAGAAGGACACGCTTTTAATTACGTATACAAAGTGAACTAAAATAAAATAAAAAATAAAAAGTTTATATGATTATATGTAAAATCCGTGAACCTATCCACTGCACGTAAAAGCTTGGGGCGCTTACCACAACTCACTTGCTTGTGCAACTATTCTTTTACATTTAGATCTAATATGGTAGTAGCATGTATATGATCAAAGTTGTGAAAGTTTTAATGTTTATTAATATTCATACAAATTTGTATTTCTGTTTCGCAGTCTAGTACACGACAGTGAGTTGTGATGATTGTCTCACACTTTAATATGTGGTGGATAGTTTTATGTATTTCATCTGTAATCATAGAACATTTTTGTTTTCTTCTTTTTAGCTCACTTTCTATGTGTAAATAAAAGCACGTCCTTTTAAAGAAAATAAAAAAGACACATTTATTTTTTAAATATATTTTTCTTTTTTTACACTTAGTCATTGACAATTCATAATAGATGGAAAAAAGACACATTATTTTTTCAATTTTGTAATTTATCTATTTTCGTTTTTTTAAAAAGCCTTTTGTGTCAAGCTTTCATTTTATTGATGTATATGTTATACAATCATCACCATTAACTTTGTTCATTCAGAGATTCGGTAAAATATATCATTTATATAAATTAGAAAGATAAGCGGGCATCTGTAAGTTTATTGTGATACCGTGAGTTTCTCTTCTCTTTTCCTTTTTTTTTCTCTTGCACCTATTAATATAATTTTTCTAATCATCTATAACCACTGATATAATGCCGACATATGCCAAAGATGTTAATTTCTAACTCTACATAAATACACTAATACAAATACGAGTAATTTGCAAAGATTAAATGATCTTATTGAAGTAAATAAAAATTACTTACGACCATTGTGATGTTATTTCTTTAATAAAATTCAGCTTACTTTGTTTCGCTCTTTCTTTGCCTACAAAGATAAACAAAGGCATTTTACTAGAAATATACCCGTCCTTTTAGTTAGCGGAAGTCTGCTGACCCATTTTTCCCAGTATTAATGAACCAAGTTAAATTTCAGATTTATCTTTTAGTTCAAATATTTTTTTGAAAAGAGATATGCCATTTTTAGAAGAGTTTCAAGTCGATTTAGAATTTCAAATAGCTTATCAGATGTATAAGTACTAAGTTTGGTTTTGGTCTATCCATTATTCCGATAGCAAATGATTAAATTTTACCTATTAAAATAATGTAAGAGTAAGTGACATTACTGCTTATTTTTAAAATTTATTTTGTGCGAAATTTTGGTAAATAATGTATGATTATGGGTCAGCACAATCCATGCCACCTTTTTAAAGGAGGAATTTTGAAACGTCATGATAATTGACTGAGGAATTAGGATGTCATTAGTAGAAAAAACAGAGAAACACAACTAAATAAGTCAAGGACTTTGAAAATATTCATTTTAAAAAGCTATCCAATCGTACATTAAAACGAAACACTATTGGTTAAAATTTTAAATTTAAAGTTTTTTTTTTTTGTTTTTGTTTTTGTTTTTTTTTTTTTTTTTTTTTTTTTTTTTTAATAAAGAGAAAAATAAAACAACAGAAAAATGTATATACATTTTACAATTTTAACGCATGATTTGTTTTCCCTTATTGCAGTGCATTTAAAAATACATTACTATTTAAAATGTATGATTTATTAAATAATGAATCTTGACGACCATAATAACTATATTTACTATTTTATTCCCACTTGTGCTAAAAAAACTTAACTGACATATTTACCGAAAAAGCTCTACTATCCGCGTCACTCAAATATATCATATGTAATTCCGACACTACAGCGTAACACAATCGTAAATAATAAAGTATTTGTAGCAACGTCTAGGAAATAAGGAACATATGAACATGGGCATCGCTAGGAATTTTCCCAGGGGGGGGGGCAAAAAAAACACGTTTTTTAAATTTCAAAAATGACGTCACGCGCCTATGGGGAGGGGCTCCCCAACTTTGTGACGAGGCGTAGGGGGGAAATTAAGAGTTGTGAGGTCACGTCAAAACAGGCTACAATACGCCAAAGTTCCACTTATATATTCGATATCTTACTGTCTATTTTATAACGCTTTGCACGGATTACAGCGTGTTACGATATTAGAGTGTAGCCTTACATTAAACACATACTAAAATAGCAATAAAGTGTTTTGAAACATGATAATTTTCAAATAGATAATACCATTTTTAAGGTGGGGTGTCACAGTTTTTAGCGCATTTTCGAGATGTCGAAATCGCTATTGCACCCGTTTTGTCCGTCCGTCTGTCATCACCCTTGATCACAGCATCCATAAGTCCTAGACCCATGATGTATATATGTTTTTTGTATGCCCTGACCTGCCATTTGTGCATCAACACTCAGTTACTCGATCCGTTAAAAAACCCCGTTAAAACTACCAAAAAATATTTCGAATCGGGAGGTAACACTAGCGCAGGGAACGGCCGCCATTGCCGGAAGTCGAATGTGTGATTCCTAAGGCATTGAAGAGTGGTGCGAAAGGGTGCAAAAGAATTAGTTTTTTTTTTAGTTGACGTCATTAGAATATGTGTAAAAGTTTAGAGAGTTTTACGTCATCATTTGTGGTGACTTGTAGTTGGATTAAAGAGAAAATATATTTTTTTAAAATGTAAAGAAATGACTTTTAAATAAAAAAAATGTCATGTATATTCATTACACAAGAATATTCATAAAAATATGTCTGAAATCTAAACACAATTACTGATAACTACATAATTCTGATATCTAACATAAGTACTGATACATAATACGAAAATGCGCTAACACGTCCTGAATTCCAATAGGTACCAGGCTTAACATGATTTTTTAGTGATATTGTGGGTTGGGGGGTTCTAAGTTTTTGTAACAAAGTGTGACAGGGGGAGGCCAAAATCACTTGAAGTCAATTATGAACGCCCCTAAGTGACAATGCTATACAGGTTTAATTTAAATTAAATTTGAGTTAATTATAACATATGAAAAAAGTCTTACAAGTTAAGAAGACTCACAAAATAGCGATTTTATAACTAAAATATAACATATATTAATGGTTTTAATATATCAAAAAAAAATGTTATAGGTAAATTACGTTACGAGAAGAAACTGAAGGATTTCCATAAATGGATAGAAAATTATTTACAGTCAAAAAAAAAAAAAAGTAGTGTAATTGCGGGATTCCGAAATCCCGTTATTAGAAGAATTTGGGGCGTCTTCGGCATCTTACTTATCATTGGGATTGAGGACATCAATTTTAATCAACAGCCAGACACAGCTGAGGCAATTGTTTCTAATGTGATTGTCTAGGAAGTGTAGGGGTGGAGGCAGATAGATAACAACAGCGGTGTGCATGTCTTGAGACCATCCAAACAAATCATCGCCGTTTACAACCCAAAGTTACCTGAGTTTATTCTCATTTCTTCCTGCTGCTTTTTGTGTCTGTTCTTTCCCTAGTTTCTTTGCACAATCTATGAGCAAATCTGCGATGCATGCTATGTCACGCGTCGAATGTAGTACATTTTGTGTATCATCAGATAAAAAATGAAAAATTTGTAGATATTTTTAAAAATTGCTCCTATGATGTTTTCAACAGGATTCCCGCTGAATAACAAAGCGTATATGTTAATGTTTTTTCTTAGGGATCCGTAAAATTGCCCTCATTTTTTATAAGGATGATTTTTTTTTAAACTGTACTGCACCTAACGTTATATTAATAGTCTCTCTTTTTCCTTCAGTCGTATTATTTTTATTGCAATTTGTCTGTGTTGCCAAAATAAATTCAATCTCTAAGCCACAGGCACTCGTTCAATCAACGACGTGACGATTCTAATGCATATTTCATTTTTTAAAATCTATGTATCTACTTTTTTAATGCATTAAAAATCGGTATTTAAAGAATTTAACATGAACCATTCTATGAGGGGACTGCATTCCAATAGAAAATCCCTTTTGCAATTTTTGGATTTATTTTCACATGAGGAAGTACTTTGGCTAGCACTTCTTTGAATCAGCTGCACAAAAATTATGAAACCGTCTTCCAGATTTTTTGAAAGAGTGTGACAAGAAAAAAAAAAGTAGTGCAATTTGAACGTCAGAGCACAACTTGCTTGCTGGACCTGCATGGAGTGTTGGCGCTATAGCAGAAAGCCATCAGTATAATAAGCATCATCATAAGTCAGTGGCCTTTTATTATTATTTTTTTTTTATTTGTTGCTGAGTTTTTAATTTCAGATAATAATTTAGTAGTACACTGTGAAGTTTAATGCACAATGAGTAGGATATTACCTGTTGCCACATGACTTTGATTAACTTTTAAAAAAAATACATAGTCTTGGTAAATTGTAACTGTAGATAGTCATCGTGATTCAGCGAGGCTGCTGAACAATAAAATGTTCCCAATAAAAAAATAAATTTAAAAAAACATTTTAGAAAACTTTGAGTAAATAATTAGGAATTATAACTGTAGCATTGGTAAATTATACAATCTACGTAGAACGGCAGGATAGTTTAATACAATTTAAAAGTGTGTGTGAAAAAAAACCTGCAACAATTTCTTTATGATTTATTTTTTATATCGAATCCAAACTTTGAGTGTAAATGCAAAAGTAACCATTGACATCTAAATAGAAAGCATTCAATATTTATTACTAAACAAAGATAGTATTACAAAAGATTAGAAAAAAGTGAAAAATAAGTATTTTTATAGTCCCTAAAACTGATATTTCCACACATGTGTTTCCTTTAACTTGATCTTATAATGTATCCTTTAAGTTTTCTGTACTGAGTTTTTCCTAAGCTCTCTAGCTATTTTCCTACTTTTTTCAACTACTCAATAATTATTTTCCATTGTTTAGTGAGTGGGTAGTATATAATATAAATTCATCTTTAGTACTTTTGTGATTATTTGTATTACGAGTATGAATTTTTAGTGGATAATGAAAATGTTTATATGTATTATTTTATTTATACTTTTATCTCTAATAATAATAGAATATTTTGTTTAAAAGCCTAATTTTCGGCCTACTCTGATTAACTATATTGAAGACTTTGTTTAAAGGTCTCCTCTATATCATGTTCAAAAGTTTCCTTGACACATTTCTTGCCCAATTTAAACAACGCTGGGAAATTTCACTTCCTTTCACCTTTGCTTTCTTAATTTCTCGCTCTATTTCTCTCTCTTTATCCGTACAGATAAGCTTATCAGAATTTACCTGCACAACGGTTTGCCCGGCAGGAATTTTCAGAGAAGTCACACTGACTTGTACACATTGGAATTAACTGAGCAGTGGCTATTTTTTATATATCTGTTAGATGTTTGAATTATAGTAGTTGTGTAGGAATCGATCAACTGTTGACCTCCTTACAACATACTTGACGTATGTTTTCATTCTTTTTATCTTGGAGGTGACATCAACAGGGGCAGTCTGTAGGTTTTCTTATCTATTAAAAGCTATTTGTATAAAAGATCAAAATAGATTTTTTAAAAGACACGATGTATGTAATAATCTTCATTGTGCTTCTAATATTCTTACACTAGGAATGATAAAATTGCAGGTAAATTTTCAATGCTATTTTTGAGATTAGTAAAGACGTAATTTTGTATCTTCTTTTCAATTTTGAGGTAGGTAAAAATGCTAGACCAGATTCATCTTTTTCTTTAAGTTACTATTGGAGTCACGAGTTGAGTCGCATGCAATGCAACTTGTCAATCGACACATTGAATTTTCACAAAACTAAAAAAATGTAGCAGTTTAATTCGTAAGATATGTAGGCAGCAAGCGCTTCATATTTCTAATACATTTTTTTAACCTTTAGCAATTTCTTATTTTGTTTTAGAATTAACATTCATAATACAAAAACAGGACTGTGGTAGAACTGTAAGGAAAATCCAAAAAGATACTGATTTATCTAACCCATGCCTTAATTTCCGTTGTAAAATGTCAACGAATGCATACTTATCAGAAATGCCGTTAGGTAGACAAATAAACACTACTCGTTGTGTTAAAATGTTATTCAAAATTCAATGTAATTTTTTTCCTTTCACTCAAATAAGTTTATTTTTTCTACTATATCTTTCAGAAATTACCTGTCGCACAAGGTTTCATTATTGTGCAACGTGCTTCGACCGACTTACGTGACCATGGAGAAAGTAAATACTGTGTTGGATTATCTGAGTGCTGACGCTCTTTCCAAAGCTAGAGCTTTTCCAAAGTAAAAATTTAAAAAAAAAAATGTTTATTTTTGCAGACTTTTTATTGGAATATAGTAATTGTGTTTATAGCCGAGGCAGTAAATCAATAATGAACTAGTGTAAATATTACCCAAAAATATATAGAAAGTAAAATTTGGATATGATTTGTACCCCTAGAATAAAAATAAATAAATCACAAGTCTGTTTTATAAACATTGCATATATAAATTTCATAGGGTAATTTATTATATACTAATTCAAAACAGCCTATTTATATATTGATTACCAGAAGTGAGCAGTTTTTTTTAAATAAAAAAATATAAAATTGGTATTTAAACCCAACGAATTATTGTTGTAAAAGAATCGTCTGAAATTATTATATACCATAAGCGTGTTAAGTGCTTTCCCTTTTTAATTGTAAGCAAATGAGATTCCCATTTTAGTATTGCTACTAAAAAATGTTAAGATCAATAAAAATTGTTTTCAAAGACTCACCTGTAGTTCCAGGTCAAATCAGATCTGAGGTTTGTAACGACTTTGGGAAATTATGTAAGCGTTGTGTAGATTTATGTACGTAAGTGAATTTATTTATATCACTGACTGTCACCCAAAATTGATATAGGGAACTTCCGTTATAAATTTGAAATATATTTTGACATGAAAAAGTAAAAAATTTGCAATTTAACAAAAAAAAACAACAAAAAAACAATGTCATGTTATTGAAAACACGTTTCTAAATTTATTTTAGAAATTTAGTGAGCAATGACGAATTAAAAACAGAACGCACAGTTGTTGACAAATAGCAATGGAATACATTCTGACAGCATATTGAAGCTCATTCTCCTTCGTTTCATTAAATTTTGGGACAGATTATTAAATTATGTATTTTGTCGATATAAAATTGCAGTTTTATTTGGGAGATAAAAAATACTTCACATGTTCTCCTTAACATATAAGAATAAATTTATTCACAATATGACTGAAGAGAGAAGAGCAATGAGAAAGATGTTGGGGGGGGGGGGGGTCGGGTTTGGAGAAGATATCAAAGTCATGTGAGAAGGGACGATGCCATACTGCACCATACCATACCATACCATAGATTTATTTTCAAAAAGATACATATCAGTTAACAACTTAATAATAGCTAAAATTGTGAAAGTCAGCAAATTAACAAGCTGAAAAAAAAATTATTAAAATAAATAAAGTAACCGTTTTCACTTAATTATTAGTTAGTATTTTTTTGAAATTATTAATTAAAAATTAAAAATATTAATAAATTATTATCGTTTTTTAAAGATGCGATAATGTACTTATTTACATATATTTGGTTGCCCTTTAAATATTTTTTTTTAAAGTGTAAATTTTCTTAAGTTTCTTTGACGTCATTGAAAGTATTATTTTGACATATTGCATTTTTAAATGGCTAAAACACCTTCTTATTACATTTTATATATTGTACCTAAACACTTTGCTTTAAAAAATGTACATATTGTAAAATCAGTTAATTTTAATTTTTATATAGGTTACAGGCAAATTGTGAAATTCAGGCAGTCTATAAAATGCTTAGGAAATGTATAGATTGCCTGATGGTTTCAGACAAGATATGAAAAGATTGCAATTTCATGCATTGACTAACCATTCAAATGCCGAGTTCAATAACAAAGGAAGTAATTGGTCTACCCCAGCAATTTCCTCAGCCCCTGTTGTTGTCAGTGGTGTTTTTGTCTGTGTTTGATGATTGAAAAACAAACTTATGAGTGTTGAAAGTTATTGTGAGATAGCGTTTAGCAGGTGTGACGTTCCGTTGCAGTATCTCATCCCGACTGAGTTTCAACAGACTTTCTGCAATAACGTTTCCCCTTGGCTTGCTGTGTAGCCATGTCGGAAGAGAATTTAGTGTTAAGATATAAATCAGGCAATCTTGACATGCAAAGACGGTTCTACGATGAGTTATATGAAGTAAGGGCATATGCTGCTAAAAACAGCATTTTTGAAAAGCGAAACTCTAATCACATTTTAGTGGACGTATTTAAAATTGCTAAGACTCCCATTAAGCAAGAGCAACTTTACTAAGGGCTGGAGTAACATGGAGGCATGGTGGTGGAAAATAAAAGTAAGTTGCTCTACCCCTGTTCAAGAAAGCGTGAGGGCCATTTTGTTTTATGTTGCGATATATTTGACGTTCTTCATAAAGCCCATTTGGCCATTGTTTATGTGAGGACCAGACAGAATGTTGAACGAAAGTTCAGCCAAAAAGTAAAACGCTACCTGTAATGATGAAGAACTGTGTATTAACCTTAGTGAACGTTTCCAAACACAAAAAGGGAGGGAAAAATCATCCTGGTCAAGCTATTGGCTTTTTCTGAATTCACATCTTATTGTCAGATCGGCATCATCCGCTTTCATTCATATCCTGATGGGATATGCATGTTTATAATGAGGTATCAAGATCATCGCACCAAGTTTGTAGTCTTCGAGAATTTAAACGTTAATTTCCGATGCCCTGTTAATACAATTTTATAAAACAGAATATATCATGTTCAGATTTATTAGTGTTGTTTATGCTCATACATATGTGTACAAAGTATTGTGTTATGTTTATCAGGCGTTTGATTATATTTTCTTGTGTATGACGCTTAGTGATATATATGTGGATTATGGTAAGTTGTGTGTATGTGCATAGCGCTTATTTTTTTATGTGTGCATCAGGCATAGCGTGTGGTATATTCATAAGACCTCGTGTTGTATTTGTGAGTCAGGATTTGTTAATTGTATATTCGACAGTCGTCGTGTGTTAGTGTTATAAGTTGAAAGTATTCATGTTATAAATATCAAAGAAACTTTCTAAAAACTTAATGAGAAATTTATAAATATAATAATAAGGAATCGATAATTTATAAAGTGCAGTGCCATAGCAAAGCAAAGCAAAGCAGCTCAAATCATATTAACAAAAATAGCAAAACACAGTATGAAAATAATTCAGTATAAAACATTAATATCCTAAATACAACAAAAAATGACAGTATGGTGCATTTAAGCTTCTTTTACCATTTAAAGAAATGCTCGATAAATTGATAATAAGTGTTATTGAAACCAGTGCTGCTTAGTGGCTCGCCGTCCAGAATTTCATCTGTCAAAGAGAAACCGGTGCAATTACGGTAACTGAGCCACTCCATAGACTACAGCCAAACAAAATGTGGCTTGATCTCGGCTTTTTTGCAACAAGGCTTAAATCCCTACATCATAACCCATAAATTTATCTTGTTTTTTGTTACATGTCATCTTACGATTTTGAAAGAATAAACGTAAGTCTTGATGATTTTTGTTCATTTCTTCGAAAAGACTCCAAGATGAAATTTTCTTTAGGACGCCAAACTTAAAAAAAAAAAAACACATAAATTTGATAACATTATGATTGAAGCGACCAAACCCCACAGCCACTTACCACCCTGGGACCCAAGTCCACCACTAAATTTCAGAGAAAACGTATGCAACGTAGGAATAAAATCTGATTATGCAACTAACACACTGAAAGAAACTGTAAAAAAATTCATCTATGATCAATACCCTGAAAACTCATGGAAGAGTCTACACCCATGGCGCTTCAGTAAAAACATCTAAACATTGAGGAGCCGGCATCCTTATAGAATGGCCTAATGGAGAACACCTGTCATAGGAAGCCTCTCAGATATCACTAGAGCAGAAAGAAAAGCACTAGAGCTTGCAGCAAAAGCTCTAACAAACTACCCAATCTCGAAAAACAGACACAATGTAAACCTCACTGAAGCAAAACAAAAAGTACTCCAGTCTCTGCTAAACTGCCCTCTGTACTACCATACCCGAACAACCATAATGCCCCAGGAAGCTACCCCCCAAGATAAACTGTACGGTGGACTGAGCCAAGTGACAGCCACTGCGCAATACATCACGGATATAGGGCTTGTAATCTAAATCCTCGTTCAAAAAAAATCGTTTACACATACGAAGAAGAAAGTTCATTTAATGTTGTCTTCATTTTGTGATTAAATGTGTGGATACTGGTAACCATGGGTTTTATTTCAAATATTTTTAAATTGATAGTATTTAATACATGCATATATAAGTTTTATTCAACGAAAACATAAGATTCCTACTGCATCTGTTATCTTATCTTATATGTTAAAGTCGCTGTTTCTGTACAGAAGATTATTGCGTTCATCGTATTTCTATGCTTTGTGTTTAGTCCTGTATTTTTACTACAGTTTTAAATGATGATAAAGTTTTTGCTTTCCTGGTTTCTTCAGGCAACCCATTCCAATCCCGAATACCGGACGGAAAGAAATAAAACGTGTATGTGTTTGTTCTTGCATATGGAATAAGAAAGGTGTTTTTATCTTTATGTCTATCTGAGCGTTGTATTAAGTTATCTTTGTGTTGTATTTCTAAATTAGAATTAATTGCCTTATGTTTAATTACTCTTATGAGCATACCCACTGTCACTTTCCTAGTCAGCGATTAATTGTGCATAATAAATATTTTCCTTATCAAATATTAACTCAATTTTCTGTGTTATTTCTTTAGAAGTATTGAAAGACATTTTAAAAATAATTTAAGCCTGATATGATTACGCATCCATTGTTTGAGTTTCGGGGACAGATAAAAAAAAATGTATACAATTAATATTTTTTCTTCAATTATTTTGGAGTTGATTGTAGGTGAACTAATAAACAGAAAATTGGGCATCCCCTTAAAAAGTACATGTAGGCTATTTTTAATTGGTAAATCATCTCTAAAATTAAAAATAATTAATGTTTACTTAATCGTTTCATTTTATTAAATTATATTATATTACATATATCCATATATAAATATATATATATGTTTGTGTCTGTGTGTATGTGTGTGTGCATGTGTGTGTATGTGTGTGTGTGTGTGTGAATGTGTGTGATAATTATAGGCCATATTATATGGTTTTAATTTCTGCCTGGGTTTTGTAATTATTTATTTTAAAATTTCCTTTTCATTATTTATTCCGACCGGCGGATGACGGTCTATTTATCGGTTTCGGACCCGGGATATACCCATTGCGCAGCAACGGTTTATTCACAAATTCATAACCTTTACCACTAAAATTTGCATTCTCTTTGTTGACACCGCTATGAACGTGACGATGATACGTCATAAAATCGACACATCCCGGTTTATACACATACGCACCACTACTGCCTCGACATGTGCTTGCCGTGTATGTGTAATATGTCTTGTTATCTTTTTCATACTTATCAATCCATTGTCCTGCAGACACCATTTTAGGACAGCCATGTGGATGGGAAACGATGTATACTGTCTTGATTTCGTCTGTAATTGTTATGTATTTGTCGTGTAACTGCTTCTTTTGATCTTGCCATTTTATCCATAAACCTTGTAGTTTGTCCAGTAAAGCTACATCACAGGTTGCACATGTAAAAAGCCCTCTGTCATCCTCTTTATCACCCCCACCAGAAGTCGTGCCATCCATTGTCACTAATGGACTGTCTTTTTTGTCATAAAAAAACCTACAGGTTGTTTTCTTCGCCTCAGATTCATCAAAGACAACGTGGCTGGCTGTGGCAATGCTTACCTCCCCCCACTGCTTGCTTGGCGTGTCTGAGTTTTGACACTTCCCACATTCACAAGTTCCCTCTGGGTATCTGTTCACACCACACACGAATCCAGTACCCACAGCTGTGAATGATGTTCCTCGCAAGTCATAAAATAAATAAGGGTCAGTGGTATTTGGGTAAAACTGTGGTCTATTCGTGCTTATCCATTGTACAGCTATTCTGACTGTCAAATCAGCTGTAAGTGTAATAAGTTCTTGTATGTCAGTGTCTTCAGTCGTGGGATTTACTTTAAACTCGTTCAATGTTTGAAAACCCTTGTGACCTGCATTCTTCGTACAGCTGTTATAAACCTCAAGACCGGATTCGCCTCCTTCCAACAGCTCAACTTCATATATACCTGGCATGTGTTTATATAAAAGAAAACATCATGAATTAATATATAGGTCAAACTTGTCTTAAAATGCATCATCTAGATTGTACTGTTACACCGTCTTTATCCCATCCTTGAGTATGTAGATTAGAGTTTTAAAAATTGTAAATTAGATGCACGACTAAACAATATTTATAAATCCTTTAAATTAACTTGTGGTGTCTGAGCCGTGAGACCGAGTGATCGTGCGAATTTTTCGAAAAAACATCTGTTTCGATTTTAACCCACTTTCTCGTTGGCTAGCGAGATGAAATTTTGCTGGCCGACTTATTCTAGTGATAAAAATGATGTATAAAAATTTCAAATCGATCGAATGAAATATAATTGACTTATTGATGTTTTAAATTATTTTATTTATCTCCTAATATCATGTTAATTTTTTAGCTAGATTTTTGTGGTGCGTAATAGGCTAGAATTAGGTATTTTCGGATTGTTTTGCCTTGCGTATTACAATAAACATCCTTATAATTATGTCTCGTATTTAATGGATTTATAGTGAAATCTTGATTTTTCCCTGTTTTTTTTATTTTAAAAATAACTTTTTCACACTGTTGCATAATATAATATTAATATATTATGTTTATTACCTATCGCTTAGTAAAGATAAAAGTAGTTCATAAAAATGTTACCCAAATAATATAATAAATTTATGTTTCTACTTACGGCAGTCATCTCTTTCCTTTTTACTGTCATCTACGCAGATTTAAGATAAATAGTAAATTAACATGTACGTTTATTTTCATTACTTTCTAACAAATTAAGTTTACACTTTTTTTTACACATTCAAAAAGTCATATTTAGAAAATTTAGCATAATAATAAATATAAATATATATAAAGATATATATTTAAAATAAAAATTTTTGTTAAAAATGTGTATTTTAATGTCCAAATTGAATTTCAAAAAATTATTTCTTAAACTTTCAAACGACAATTATTCTTGAGTAAACCTTAGACCTTTTTTAATTCTTTAAAATATATAGATCGAAACTGTATTCTTTCAATCATAAAATAATAAATTGTGTTATGTGAAAGCTTGCTTAAATAAATTGATTAAACGACACGAAGATAACATTTTGACAAAAAGCAGAAAAAAAACAAAACAACTGATACTAGAATAAAATCGGTGCTACTGAAGTCGTCAATTGAAGGACGTTTCAACAATATTATCCAAATGTCAATTTCTAAGAATGTTAGTTTCTCATGTTTTGACGATCGTTTTCATCATAATGTTAACTTATTTTTATGATATATATTTTTTTCAAGATATCAAAATGTCTCGTTTCATTCATTTTATAACTTGTTAAGAGGCTATCCTCCTTACAGTAGTCGTAACATTATTATATCTGTTTATTGTATTTAAAGAAAAAATCTGAAATATGTTTTGTGATTTACTAGAACAATATTAATCTTACCATATTGAGTATTTACATTCGCACTGTCTTCAAGGATATTTGATTTATTAGAAGAAATCTGTAAAAAGAAGTTAAAGAAAGCATTACAAAAAAAAGTTATGTTCGTATCGTTATTAAATACAGGTTTTAGTTTATCAGAGTAAAATCGCGTAGACTCAAAATTATGTATTATTTTCTTGCTTTTTTTTTCAATAAATATTAGATCCATATGGAATTGTTTGGCGTCATATATCTGAATATCTGAAATGTTAATGACATTTGAACGAGTGAAATTACCCAGTTCAATAAATCATAAACGGATATAAATATCAGTATTTTAAAAATTCAAATTTAATTATTAAATTAGATACTTCTGTGTAAGTATTACTGCAAAGTAGCATCTTTTGTAATTTAAATCAGGAGAAATATTGAGATAAGATCGCGTAAAAATCGATTCATTTTATCTCCTATCTGTAATAGACATTACTGAATTTTTTAGTTGGCGCTTGCGTCATCAGTTGTATAGATAGCTTTCTATCCGTTTAACAATATTAAATAATAGTTATCGCCTACCTCCATTTCAACTATCTTTAATTTGAATGGTAGCTGATAACGTTAACACTGGGGATAGTCTTGATTCTGTAATATAACAAAGATGAAATTATTATTGTGACCCATGTAGCCGTTGTAATTATGAGTTGCATTCAACTTTCAATATGCAAAGGCTAAAAACAAAAATAAAATATAAACAGAATCAAGTTTAAAAATATAGGAAATATAAGCAGAAGGTGTTGTTTTTTTTTTTTTTATATTATTTTTAAAAAAATGTTTGTTCATAAGGTAAAGTAAGGTAAAGTAAAAATAGAAGCAAGTTATTTAAAAAATATAGTAATAACAATTATTATATATTTTTAATTCACTTCGAAAATGAAAATCATAAATATTATTTTTAAAAAGTAATGCATAAAGACAGCAAAAGTATTTTGCTTAAATGTGAGTGCCTATATATTTATAACCCAACAATAATTTAGCTGCTATAAACATTTATTAAAATGTTTGTACTTTTATGAAGATCTTACTTCTAATACAAAAACTATCATATAAATCCTGCATATAAACAAATATTTATATATCTAATATGTAAAATGATATTTTTAATTACTATTAGCAATAATTTAAATTGCATTACTTAAATATTTTTTAAAAAACATTATTTAACTTTTAAAATATTATGAAGATATGTTGCTTATAAGTAACGGAAACAAAAAAATATAATAAACAAAGTACCAATGAAGTAATCAGCTTCTTTTATAATAAAAGCGATTTTTTTCTTTCTTTTTTTTAAAAGTAAAATCAGCATTGCTCTCTTTAACTTTCTTTGGATTTCACAACAGCTAAGCTTTTTTTTCCTGTCATTGGTTTCGTTTGTGTACTTTTTTTTTTTTTTTTTTTTTTTTTTGCTGATGTTTAGACACAATAAAGATTTGAATAACCTAACTATTTGATACCTACCTTACAAAGGAAAATACATATAAAAAATATATCCCATAACCCATAATTTTGACCACAAAATGGAGACCCTTTTTGTGAATTTTTATTTTCTAAACTAGCGCATTTAGAGGAAGTCCCTTTATTCAAAGTTTTACAACATGATAAATTATCTATATATAAATTTGAAAGCAATAACTATTAATTTAAAAGAGCCTTAGCGTTTTAAAATTTACCTTAAAAAAACAAAATGGCAGATGTTTATTTCAGTTCCCATGATTACCAAAAAGTTTTTTGAAAAAAAAATTGGTGCAATTTATATTTATTGTTATACTCTATAAGAATATTTGATTTAAAATTACTCATAACACTATATATAAACTTTAGCATCTTGACCAGCACCTAATATAACCCTCAATTAGACATAAAGTTAAAAACACCTTTCTTATTCCATATGCAAGAACAAACACATACACGTTTTCTTTCTTTCCGTCCGGTATTCGGGCGTTGTATGGGTTGCCTGATGAAACCAGGAAAGCCACAACTTTATCATCTTTTAAAACTCTAGTAAGAATACAGGACTAAACACAAACCATAGAAATACGTAGGACGCAATAATCTTCTGTACAGAAGGAGCGTCTGTAACATATAAGATAAGATAAGACCTCCCCTTAAGTATAGTCAGGCTAACCCATACACTGTTTACGTATCATACATCTACTAACCTAAAATAACCTTCTTAGTAACTAAATGCGAAACATTCACAGTTATAAAAAAAAATATTTCATATAACATTGTACACTTACATGATATTACTTGGGTTTCAAAGTTTCTAGTATGAAGTGAGACAAATGTTGGATGATATTAATTTCTGAAAATGAGTAATCAATACACAATATAGATAGTTACCCTTCTGTAAATTAAATGATATTTATGAAACCTTATAACATATCGTAATACAACAGCTAACTTTAGTTAAAATAAATGTATGTACTTTTACATATCTATGAAGCGCTTACCGTCTCTAGCCACGACCACTGCATAAAATTTGAACAACTAATAGAAAAATACAATAAATCTTGCTGCAATAATGTTTAAAAAAACCAAAAAAATAAAGTAAAAAAATAAGCAAATAAACGTCCTTGTGACTAGGTGATAACTAATACATCATGTGATATGTGGATTGTTTGCAGGGCTCGTTCTTAAAATATAACTGATAAGTTTGTGATATGAACTTTACCAGAGACTAACTTGTTTCAAATAATAATATATATTTTGATATCTTGTCGCTCCATAATTTAAGCAAATTAACTATGACAGCAATGTATCTGCTACAATAAATTATATGTAGACAAATGTATATGGTTCTTTATTATAAAATACATTTATTACAGATGAGAAATAGAGAAACAAAAGAAGTTTAAGATTTTTTTAAAAAATTTTATGTACATGTTACAAGTGGCTGGATATGCCAACAAGCAATGCCCATGTGGTATCGAGTAATTGAGAATAGTTATGTTCAGATTTTATTTTATTCAGATATAAAGGCTCTTATTACCTGTATGTCATGTTCTTTACTATGATATTACCAGAGGCGTAACAACGACTTGGCATCGGCGCTGTTGCCAGAGGTGCCGAGGGCTAGTCCTTCAATATCTTTTTTTTTTTTCTGTATAGAAAGTTTAGCATTTTCTTTATTTCTCAAAAGTGCCCAAATAAAGAAAAATGAATAAGGCAGTCGCGGTAAACCAAGTAACGCTTCTGAATATTACTTCCCTGTCTCGAGATATGTTCGTTTCAGATTATGTGATAGCAAGGCCTATTATCGTGTGTTAAAGGTTAAAAACTGTGGTTGGCCTGCGTTTTTGAATTGCTCTATTAAAAGATAACTGAAGAGAATGTGGTTAACTACAATTTATGGAAAAACATTTTTTTAAACAAAAAATACTATGTTTATTTTTATTGTAAGAAATCTTTTATTACTATCAAAATAAATCTCGTTTCTTCCTGGTATTTATATAAGAAATAGAAATTCAAAGAATATTTTTTTTCTACTTAAGCTTCTAGTGCCACTACTACCATTACTAATGTTGCTACTACGACTGTTACTGCTACTAATGACACCACTTCTACTACTACTGCAGTATTAATAATAATGAATAAAGGATAATAATGCTAAAAAAAAATAATAGCAATGATACAAATCATATTATTCATTATATTGAAAAGTCTGGCGAAAATAATAAGTCACACAATTTTATTGTCATAAAGCCTACACGTATATTACAAGTTGAACTATCAAATTGTGTAAATTAAAAAAACGAAGTTTATATATATATATATATATATTATATATATANATTTCACCGCAGCTAAGTTCCTTCATTTTTCATTTTTTAATTTTTTATTTCGTTTTGTTTGTGTCTTGTATGTTCGTTGATAAAGGCTCTTTGCCGAAACGTTCGCTGTTTTGTTACGTCCTGTCAGGCTAACCCTTACCTTGTTTACGTCTTTTCCATTGAATTTTGTAAATAGCCTGATTGCAGTCCTACCCCTCATTTTGTTTTCATGCTACAGAAACGTATTTGAAAAATAAAAACTCAAAAATTAAATTTTGAATTGTATGCAGTATGAAATAGGACTTAGTAAGATGTTTTACATATTCTTATGACGGTTCGAAACACTCAATGCAGCTACATTAAGTATAAAAGGCATTTATAATTTTTTAAAGCATTTAGGTACATAACTGATATATAGCTTTATGTAAAAATGTATAAATCTTACATGTATTTGAAACTCCCGCCTCATGTAGCACGCCCTCTCCTTTCAGGTGAATCTGAACAAAAAGGACCGAAACGGAAACCTAATCTCTTTTTATACAATGAGATAAGAAGAAGAACAAAAAAAAACTATTCCACGTGACTACTTGCGTAGCTTGGGCGACATGTTCAAAAATATATATAGCTGAAAGTTTTTGTGTTATTTGAATGTTATCAGAGGCCACGTGCTGGGATTATGATTGTGTGAGTGCAATCCAAGTTGTCTCTAAAGTCATTATCATTACAACGTTTCCTTTGGAAAAACTAAAAAGCAAAATTGAAGTTTAGAAAAAAACTTCGAGGTTCAAAGTTGTAATATTAAAGAATTGACATTATCCATATTTAGTGACACTATTGTGTGTTGTCGGGCTCGCAAATAAGTTGACGTCACATGATTTTGTTACGTTAGTATTATTTTGTGTGTTTGTGTTTGCTTCGGTAAATCAAAATATTATGTTATTGCTCGAAGATAAAACGTTTTTCAAAAAATTTGAAGTTACAGGGCACCCCAAGATACGAATGCTTCAAGATACGAAAAATTCCCTGATATGAAAGAACACTCGAAGAATTGTTAGGTCAGTGTTACGAAAAAAAAAATTAAAGCTACGAAACACACTCAGATAACAACTTTGGTCATAACGTGCGTGTCTTCAACACACAAACAACAGTTCTTGTGAAGTTGAATGACAATTGTCTTAACTCACTTCAGTAGCATTGTAAAATGCAGACAAATTGGTATCGTGGATCAACACTAATTGTAAAGAGACTATTTGTAGGCGGAGATTTCTTTTTAAAAATATAGATGTAAAAAAAAAGAAGAAAACATAGATGTTGGCCTAAGTGAGGCAAAGAAGCTGAAAGATGAACATATATATTAAAAAACATGAAACAATATTTAAAAAAATAAAATATAATATAATTAGTAAGCGATAAAACAATTTTGTAACAAAATAGAAAAATAAACGTAATTTTAAGTATTATGTTCCGTTTGTTTAAATGTACAGTTCTACACATTTTAGTCTACCTGTTATTTAGCATTAATTCATGCAATTTATTTACATTACGTATTTTTTTAATGCAGTTCAGAGTTTCGGACGTAATGTTTTCAGCCATCTGTTGTCCTTCCCTACCAACTTCTCTGACACTTCAACACATCGCCTACCTCAAAATGTACATTAGCTAACATATTATTTTCATTTAATTTAATCTGTTTTCATAGCTTATTATTATTATTTTTAAGTTATAATGTGTTTGTTCAGCGGCTTGGTAGTGCGCTCCCCTCACAAGCTGAGGGGCGTGGGATCGAGCCAAGGAAAAGGCCACTATAAAAACATTGAGAAATAAATAACGCTAAGAAAGTACTCCGCTGACCTGGAGAGGGATGGGCGCCACCAGTGTCTGCTATGCCCGAGAATGTTCTGATGGAAACATTATAATCCTCGAAAAAAGAGGTTATGTGACTAAAAAAATGTGTATTTTTAAGTATTGAAGAATACTATTAAGTTTTTCAATAATTTTCTATGGTGTTTTCGATTTTTATTGTTGTTTTCTTCAGTGTGTCTTGGGGTGGTTTCAGTTCATTATATGAAAAGCTTAGTTCGATATATGAACAATCGAAATTACAAAAGCAATTCCTGAATGGATTAATTTCGTATCTCGAAACGCTTCTGCATAAGAAAATGATAAACCTTGCAAGTATGACACGCTTGTCCCTACAAGTCCACTGTCTGAACAAAATATGGCCTTCATTAAAAAATTCGTTGCACACATAGGTTAAAATGAGTTTTAAAAAATCAAATCAAGACAAATTTACTTTTTAATAGCAACTTTAATAAAATATTGAACAAGTTGTAGTTCATTTTCAAATATAATAAACACGGTATCAAAAGTTATTGAGCATTGTCTCATAAGTAAATATGAATTTCAATATTGGGATATAGAAATACAATTCTATTAGTTACAATACTTCTATGTAATTTGAAAAGTTAAATATATAATGGCAATGGAAGAACACAGTAAATGCAAAATCTTCACAAAATTTGTTAATGAAAGACATTATATTTGAAACGCACCACTACATAATGGTAGTTTTTTCTTTTTAATATATCATTTAAGAAAGTAAATTATATGCAACATTATAATATTTATATTAATTTTTTACTAATTACTAATAAATAGGATGAGGTTTTAAGAAATGACGAAAATAAAACTAAGAAAAATTACAAATGTAAAAAATAACAATTATGATATAAATTAATGCTAAATAACAATTCCTTTGACATGATGAGACATTTTGTTAAATACCAATTTTAGCTGAAATTTAATTTCCAGCTCTTTCCTGACGTTTTATCACATTATTTCAATTACATTGATATACAATACCATAGGAATACGTTGTTGTTGTTTCTTTTCATTTTCATTTTTTTAAACATATATTTCCAATACAGTTAAAGCGTATAATCATAGAAAAAAAAACTAAAAATTAAAATATTATTTGTCAATTCGAGCAATGGAACATGAAACAAAATTGTTCCGACCATTTTAATTGGTTTCCAAACAATGGCACGGACATTTAAATTAGTTCGAATTTTTAATCATTTAAAATGGGGAAAATAAGTGGCCCAGGGTCCAGAAAGCTAAAGCCCTTAATTTCATATCACTCACTTTTTTCTCATACCCAGAGACATGTTTTCACACGGCCTCATGCGTTAAGATTGAATCATTTTTTAAAAAAAAACTAAATGATGCTGATGAATATCAGAGGAAAGCGGATATTTCATTTTTTAAATGTTGAAAATGTTGAAATATATATTTAAAAAAGGAGTAGAATTCCTCTTTAGGCCCGTGCTAGCCAAAGGGGCAAATGAAGCAGTGTTCAAAAGATTTTATGACAACGGCTAACGGGGATGGTGTGACTAGCATATTGAATAGTTTTAACATATTATATAACTATTTCATACAATCAAGTTTATATGACTATGATTCTATATCAATAATCATAGAATAAAGAGAAAATATTAGTTTTAAAAAATTACAACTTATAGTCTATAAAAAATTGAGTCTATAAATAGTCATAGTTATCTAGCTAAATAAACAGCATTCTGTTATCAATAAAAAGATTTGAGATTTGACATACATTTAAGTGTTTCATGATACGGATAATAAAAATTTACATTATTTATAAAATGATTCTTTAATAAAACATCTCCACTAAAATAAAACATACAAGAAATATCATTAATAAACTTGATGGAGGGCTACATAATAATTAAATTGACAAAATACAATGTTCAAACAATAAAGATAAAAAATATGTAATAAAAACATTAAATTGCTGCCTTATTTTCATTACATGTTTACAAAACTATCACACACACTCACACACACACACAATTAAGATTAATTTAAAATATATAACATTAGTCAATAAATAATACAAACAAATCGAAATATTTAGTTACATTCTTCAAAGATAAAACAATTACTTTCCTATCAAATTAACAAAGCGAATAATTGAATGCCATTCCGACATTCAAATTTTTTTGTTTGTATTCTTACAAAACCTAGTTAACGTAGGCTGGGTAGTATTTCCACGTAGATAGAAAATTTGTTTTGATTGTTTTACAGTTTACAGTATGCAATATCTTTAAGCTATATGCTACATCATTTTTTTTTGCATTCGATAGATAAAATAAAAATAATGTATTGAAGAAACAGCAGGGGTAATTATGTGCAAAAACAAATGCGGGTCACAAGGGGACATAACTAGGTTTTGACACGAACTTAAATGTATTATGATATTAAATGGCATTTAGAGAAAATGAAACATGACCGTACAATCAAGACATCAATGTCAAGAGTAAATTACTACTCCAACAACAAGGGAACTAATCTGCTGAGCAAGATATTGACTGCGAATACAATACTGCTGAAAAGCCCTACCCTTGACTCTTAGTATTGTCGGAAAATCACTTTTACCTTTCTTTATCTGAAATCCGTTTCCACAGACGGGGCCCTTCAAGAACGATGCATTGAGAACAGTTGGAAGTGTATCCGGTTCGAGCGGAATGTTTCTTCTGAAGTATCTGATCACACGTGACCACAAATATACATTTGTATTTAAATCAACACCCATCGTTTCCCGTATGGCCAGTAGTGCGTTAGGGACACGATAAATTAAAATAGCGGACGTTCCACTGTTCCGTTTATTGATCCACTCTCCAGCAGCTCCGTAGTCATCCGACAAGTAAAACCCACATCCGCTGGAGAAGTCAAGACGCTTCTTTCCACGATTTAGTATAATGCCGTTCTTTATAATGTCTTCAACGGAACTGGCTTGTCTAGCTCCGTGAAATAAAAGTGTGTGGCCGACCTGATTAAATCTTATACTTATTTGACAGGAATTAAGAACAATCTTTGTCCATAAAGCTTCAGCTTTAAATATTTGGAGTTTAAGTACTACTTTGTACCAACTGCTTGTCTGTCTTTGCTCAACTTCAGCATCAAACCATGTATCACTTGGCTGATCGCCACAAATATCTAGCAATGGCAGCTCCAGGGAAAGTTTGTTACATTCACTTAAAAATCGTTTGTCACTAAAGATCATCCCGAGCTGCTGGTAGTTAGTAGTTAAGAACTCCATTGGGTTTTTCTCCATGCTGTAATTCTTTTGAAAAGTGTTCACATTATAACACAATTCTCCAAACTTTTTTGGAATATCCTGCAATAAAATTAAATATTTTTTTTAATTAATGAATAATATTAATAAACAGATGCAACATATTTTGAAAATTTCGGTTGAAACTACAAATAGTCACATTTAATCATGTTATATAAGACACGACGCATGGCGTTGCATATGCCGCAGTGTGGCTCATAGATATTGAAAATAAAAAGCGGAGGGAAACTGGATACAAACAATATCACTAAGAAATGAGAACTTGGGGGCAAATACTGGTGGGGTGGGTGGGAATGGAATGGCACAGTGGTTTTCGATACCCGCTTTAACATACTCGCTTTCCAACCACAAACTGTGATTAGTCGACCAAAGCGAGGTTTTTTGTATATGCTTATTCGCTCACGGCTTGTGCTTGTTCTGATTTCCGATAAATTATATATGTATATTGATATACTTTGGGGTGCAACACATTTGAAAATTGAACATGCTTACATTTACTTTCTAATGCCCTTAATAGGTCAATTTAAATAGGAAATCTAATCTAGAATCCCAGTAATCAAATTATTCACATGACCTTAAAACAAAATCAATTTAATTGAATTATCACACCAATCAATGAAATCACATCAATTTAATTAATCACAAACATCAAATTAGCAACACATCAATCAAAATAACCAGACGAAAAAGCTCTACCAAAACATCAAGTCAACTGCTTAATTTTTTTTTGTATAACATGCATTGCCGTAGCTAATTACAAAACTCACATGATTTTTTTTTCTTAAATATTATTTTTTATTGTATTTTTATTATTATTATTATTATTATTATTATTATTATGTGGAATTAACAAATTGTCCAAAGTAGGTTTAAATCATATCTAATTATAACCATTAGCAAGGCGGCCGCCAGCAAGGCACATGCGTACTTTAAATTCATTAAATAAACTAAAAACGTTTTTTTTACTTATTTATAAGTCTACTCCCTATTTCAAATCAGGTACAAATATTAATTGAATGATTAGAATACTATTACTAATAAAAATAATAATAGGTAATTCAAGACTTACCTTTTAGTGTTACACATTTATTGTTCCCCGCATTACAAATATATAGTATTGGAATTATCGGGACTTCCTCTTGCAGTGTCGTGGTTTTATTCCTGGAACTAAGTACTTTATTTTTACAACTTCCTTTTCACTCTAAGAAAAACAGGGAAATTCCGATAAATCATATGAAAAAATACTTTAAGACTAAAAATACAACATAAAATAATAATACATGTATATAATTAGAATATTATAAAACCCGATGTAACAAGCTATACCAAACTAATAGCGAAGATTATAAATATGTCTCTTCCCCCAAATTTGCGAAAATGGCTGACCCTCGCTAGGGACGTACAATCATTGTTTATGGTTCGCTAACTACGGTGGTGGGTAGGTAGATAACCGCAAAGCTAGTTTCCTCACTTCCCCC
>MUZC01000633.1:99509-169155 GCA_002072015.1 Radix auricularia | reverse complement strand
CCCCCAGCCAAAAAAAAAAAAATCGACTTTCACTTGCGTGTTTTAATTTCTTTGTGTTTTAATTTGTTTCCGTTCTTTTCCCCCTTTCTTTGCACTATCCATTAGCAAGTATGTGGCGCATCCTACTCCGCTGGGTGTACCTAGTATAGTTTACAAGTCTGGGTCTAGTTTAAAATGTCTGTTTTTAACCGTGGCCCAGAAGATGATAATGGCACTCTCTTTTTTCCTCCATATTTAATGTATAAGTTATCTCCCCTGATCGACAGCGACAGAATGATGACACTTATAAATCTCTTACATTCAACAGATATATTTGACAAAATTATGTATTGGTATTAATGTTTACGTATTTAAGTTAAGAAATGTTAATTAGAAAAATTACAAATAAAAGAATCTATTTCAAGAAATCCTCAACACTTATGACATACTGCTGGCGTTATTTTAAAGCCTAAAGCTTAAAAAAAAAAAGAAACTATTAGGAGAGAGTATCTAAAATTATGACATATTGCTGGCGTTATGTTAAAGCCTACACTTTCATATAAAAAAACTAATTGATATGATTCTCTAAACTTATGACATTTTGCTAGCGTTATGTTAAAGCCTTAAAGCTTAAGAAAAGAAAATATTTGAAGAGATTTTCTAACCTTATGGCATATTAAAAATCTAGAAGTGCGTATAGCTACAATATTTACTTGCTTTTGATCTTTCTTGATCTGAATAATGCGATTTAAGAAGTTGATTAACACGTGCACACACATCTAGAGGTTAGACAGCTGCAAAAATATATGGAGCATGCTTTTTATACAAAACCCTGGTAGATAAGAGTGCTTGCTTTTAATTCTGAGAATTTCCGATTTGATTATGCAGGAGTTATTGGAATTTTCCATTAATAAAAATTATGTAAGAAACGTCGTAGTTTCTGATTACTCGTAAACGTCAGCATTTGGTGTTACGTAATGAATTTCCCCCATCACTGCAAGTTATTGTTGTCTTGTTTAATAAGACAAAAATAATTAAATCAATAAAAAAAAATCGATTGGCTAACAACATGGAAGCTTCATTTACAAATAAAAGTAGTTAATGTTTACCTTATGGTAATTTTATTGGTTTTTAGGATGTGAGTTTTAATTGAATACTCATATGTGTTTCTCATATTTTTAGTTACAGCGCTGTGAGCAACATTGCTCACTTGGGGTACTCCGCTGTATAAATTATAACTGTATTATTTATTACTATTATTGGCAAAGGAGGATATATCAGGTGTTTTCATAAAGTAAACTATTTGCAAATATCTGAAGGTAGTTTTTTTTGTGAAAAATAGCTTTGTCAATGAAAACTTTAGACAAAACGTCAGTTTTACTGACAAATTTGGGGAACAATTTATATACTGTCCTGTGCACATTAAAATTTCCAGGGATACATACATTCAGTGGCGTCGCTAGAGGGCGGGCCACCCCAGATGACACCATTAGAAGGATAACACCAAAATCTAAGAATTTACTGTAAACAATTTTTGTTAAAAAAAAAAAATCACTAAGAAACATGTAGAATTTACATGTTTTCTTTGTTGTTGTACTGTTTGCTTGTTTGTTTGTTTGTTTGTTTGTTTTTTTGTTTTTTTTTGTTTTTTTTTTTTAAATTTTTTTAAAGAGTTTTTTTAATAGAAAGTTTATAAATTAAATGGCCTTAAGTTTATGATTTAGTTTTATTTATTTCTATTCAAGGCCCTTGTGTACAGGTAGTCTTCGGGTTGTTACGAACTCCTCTCCATAATTATTTTTTTCATTACGAGTTATTCCGTGTCATTTAATTATTAAAAAAAAACATTTTAAAATATGTATATTATATATTTGTGTGTGTAGAGTTTGCTGTAAATTTTTAAAAAATCACTGAAATAATACTAAATATTAAGGAATTGTTAGTCCTTAGCACCTTCTGTTGCTAGTGCAAGATATCATAACAATTGACGTTGCTAGGATACGTGGCGCTGCAAATAAAGACATCTATTTATAATCCCATTCTACACTCCAAATATGTCAGGGGCTTTCCCATGTTGACAAAGGAATCTAAAAATATCTTTAAAATAAAAGCGGCCTAGTAGGTTATGGAATGGCGCATAACCTTGATGGAAAATAATGATACACAAAAGAACTCATTTTGGTTTTTTTCTCTTGTGTGTTTGTGCGTGCGTGCGTGTGTAAAATATAACTGTATCCCATACAAATTTTAAATAAACTACTACTAATGAGTCGATGAGAAAGGCAAAATTTGGTGTCTGTGGGGTGGGGATGAGAATGAATGAAATATGGTGCATAACAATTGATGTTGCTGGGACAAGGTTTCATAAAAACTGATGTTGCTTGGACAAGGTTTCATAGAAATTGATGTTGCTAGGAATGGTGGCTTTCCCAATCGTGGGACACGGTTTTTGAGTGGCAGCGCGCTCGGGTTTGAATCCATGCGAAGGCAATGATATGTTCCCGGGGGTCTAAGTATTCCCTAAGTTACCCAGCTCCGAATGGGTACCTAACACTAGTAAGGCGGCTGGGTAATGTGTGGAACACTCATAGCCGTGGTCTGTGAACGCTGCATCACTTGTCAACAAATCATCCTTCATCGTCTGTGGACGCAATTGTTTATTTATATTGATAAGATACGATCTATTTTTTTATCCAATGAGACTATCCATAAAAGTCGAGGGGTTTGCCATGTTGACACATGAATTAAAAAATATCCTTAGGCTAAGAACGTCGTAGTATGGAATGGCGCATAATTAAGTAGCAGGTATGCGTTATTGGAAAAAAATTATACATATAATGATATAATTGCTATTTTTTTCTCTTTAATATTACATGATACAATCTGAAGTAACTTAATTTAAATGATGTCTAAAATATCAATAAATTTGTTAATAAACTCTTGTCCTAATCATATTTCACAACATTTCAGCATATTTTTAAGAGGCTTTAAACAATTATTGTAAGGTTTCTTTCTTTGGTTACATATATTAATTGAAAATTTATTGTCTTTTGAAGAAGATTAATAGTTTTATTTATTTAAAAAAATTATTTTACAAGTATTAATACCGCAATTAATTATCTTTAAGCGGCTGGAATGCGAAGTAAGTAGTGCGCTCGCCTCACAAGCACAGGGGTTGGGTTCAAGCCCACGTAAAAGCAACCATAAAAATGTTGAGAAATGACTAACGCTAAGAAGTACGATGACCTGTAGAAAGGCCTACCACCACGAATGTCCACCAAGCCAGAGAATGCTCTAATGGAACCATCTACCATTTTGAAAAAAAAAAGAGATTCTGGGGCTTTAAAAAAAAATTAAACAAGTATAATACTTGAGGTTAGGTGCATAGATGTAAATTAACTATTTCATCAATTAGTTTTTTTTTTTAAGTATTAAATAATAATACTATTTAGAGAAGACAATTAAAAACATTTTAAAAAATATATTGTAATATTTCTACAAAAAAAGTTTTAGCATCTTTCTTATGGACCTAAATTAGAGCCAATACACGCAGAAATATCAAAAGTGACATATGTGCATCAGACAATTTTTATAATGTATTTTTATCTCATATGCTACAGATGCTCCTTCAAAAAAAAAGAAGATTTATGCATCTAACGCTTAAAAAAGTTTTATGTGTAGTCATGCTTGTTTAAAAGAGTTTTTATAACCCACTTCCTCTTACATATCTTATATGTTAACGCCTTTTTTTTTTACAGAAGATTATTTCGTACTACGTCTATCTATGGTTTGTGTTAAGTTTTGTATTCTTATTAGAGTTTGAAATGATGTTAAAATGTTGGCTTTCCTGTTTTCTTCAGGCAAACCATATCACGCCCGACTACTGGACGGAAAGAAAGAAAACGTATATGTATTGGTTGTTGTGTACGGAATAAAAAGAGAGCTGTATTAAGTTATCTTTGTGTTACATTTTTTAAAATTAGAATTTATTGAATTATGTATAATTACCAATGTACTCTTAGTTCTTCTATCCTCTAAGTGTTTTAAGAATTAACGATTTAACTAATGGTGCTACTCTTGTGAGTTTTGAATATTCACCAGTAATGAATCTGGCAGCTATTTATTTGAATGTGTTCTAGTTTATCAATATTTTCTTTGGTGGATGGGTTTCATACAGAAGATGCATAATCTAGCATTGGTCTCATCAGGGTGGGTTAGCAATTTAGATTGATATCTTTATTACATTTGTAAAAGTTTCTATTTATAAAACCTAAAGTTTTGTTTAAATTGTTAATACTTTATTAACATTGGGATTCCAAGATAGTTTCTCATTTATGATGACTCCTAAGTATTTTGCATCTTTAGTCTCGGTTAGTTCTTTTCCATGAATGAAATATTTTGAATCTATGCGTTTCTTTTTCTTTGTTACTCTTAGCAGTTGACATTTTTCTGGGTGGGATGACTTACTCCAGTTTAATTCCCATTTTATTAATTCATCATAGACTTTTGGTAAAAAAAAAATTATCTTGTTCTGACTTAATTGTTGTATAGATTTTACAATCATCAGTAAATAATCAAAATTCTGTTCCTGATGAGATATTGTGGAGTAAATCTTTTATATAAATGAAAAAAGTATGGGACTTAGCACAGTTCTTTGTGGAACTCCTTAGCTTTAATTAATATAAACTTTAATTGTGCAGATTTAGATCCATTAATCATTACAGTCTGCTCCCTAACCAATAGGAAATCTTGGATCCAGTGATGTAGGTGACCTGGGATTCCAAAGTATTTCAGTTTTTAAGTAATCTGAGGTGGTGAACTTTTTCAAATACTTTAGAGAAATATAGTAACATTGAATCTATTTGATTTTTATTGTCTAAACCTTTTGATAGTTCATCTATTAGACCCATTAATTGTGTTTCACATGATCTGTTTTTTTCTAAAACCATGTTTATGTTGGCCTTGGGCGTTATACTTGTCAGGTGGTGAGCTGCAATTTTACAGGAAGACTTGCTTTTATCGGTGATGAAAATGAGGTTTTAAAATTTCAGATCGATCGAACTTACTGTAATTGTGGCTGTTTAGATTATTGTATCTATCTCTTTGTATCATGTTATTTTTTTAGATAAAGTCCCGAGTTGCGTATCATATTGATCAACCTTACCTGTCGCGCAATAAGGTGCGTATTATATATACAATACGTTTTAAAAATATATTCACGGACACAGTGCATTATATTAAACATGTTTTACAAGAAATAGATCTATCTAAAAATTTTATTTTCTGGTTTGTCTTGATACAATTAGCAACGGATCGTCAAAAATGGAAATCCATGACCTCTGCCCTATGTGCCGTCTTCGGCCCGAGAGGAAATAACTAACTAACTAACTAACTTGCGCTGCGTATTATAACGAACATTCTCATAGTTCTTTCTCGTATATGAAGGATTTTTAGTAAAAAATAAATTGTTTTTTTTAAAAACGGTTTTGTGTATGTTTCCAAGTTAAATCGAATTGTTTTATGTATTATTACTATTTTGATTTCTGTTTTTCTATTCTATATTTATGAATCCGCATGGGTTACTCGTCAAAAAGGCCGCGGACAAATAGCTTAGATTTTAGTTAACAATAATTTTTTTATAATATAATTATTAATTATTTTTTTTTAAATTAATATTGGCCTTTATTTTTCTTCAATTTTTTCACCTTTTAGAAAAGTTGTCAAATGGTAAAACTATTTCTTGTGATGTTGTTATAATATTTCTTCTCAACAAACTATTTTGACTTGGTCTCATAAAGACTATAGAGAAATTTTTTCTTGTGATTTTGTTATTGTTGTTTCTTGTGACTTAATGTAAAATGAATCGGGGATTTAAAATACTTACATACTATTTTAAAGTTATTTTTTCCACTAACAACTAGGGACCACTTATCTGGGGCCGTTTTGACCACTGACGTTTTGTAAGAGCAAATTTATATTCGCCATTTTTTTATGGTTAACTATCTAGCAATTTTTTTTTGAATTTGTTCTAGATTTTGTATGTTTTCGTTGGCTGACGGGCCCCATACAGAAGATGAATATTTTTGTAACAATAACACAAAACATGGATACCAATTCAATTTCTACTCTTATTGCATCTGTAAAAGTTTTATTTTCAAAAAGTCTAATGTAATGTTTGTTTTTTTAATTGCTTTATTGACATTGAGATTCCTTGATTATTTTTATTTATTTTTAATCGTAAGTATTTTGCTTCTTTATTTGGGAATGGTTGTTGTTCATGTATTTGTATCGTTTTCTTTGTTAATCTTAACAGTAATTAACTTTTTTAAGGGTCGAATGACATACACCAGCTGGATTCCGGTTTTATCAATTTATCTAAGTCCTTTTGTAAGATTTTGCTATCTTGTTGTTATAATAACTGTTGTATAAACTATATAATCATCAGCAAATAACATAACTTTTGTTCCATTAAATCATGTATTTAAATTAAAACTAGTATTGTAGTTATGACAGTAATTAAAATATCTCAATCTAATGGAGTGCTGTTTGATATCACAGCTGTCAGTTGAGTGAGAGAGAAAATTAATATTTTATAAAAGTTAAGACACATTTAAAGCATTCTTACCGGCTTAAAAGATAAGAAACACAGACAAGTAGTGCAATTAAAAATATAAATTTGAGATTTATTAAGCAAATAATACAAAATTATACTTTTTCTCTAATGCCTTCTTGTGTAAAAAATGTACAAAAGAATTACAATTATATTCAAAATGTATATGATATTCTATAACAAGGAAAAATGATTACTTAAATATAAAACTAATGACAATAATAATAAAACAAAACACATTTTGACAAATAATATAAGACAATGGTGGAAGTTACAATTTAGTCTTGTGTGGAAATTATTCTTTTAAAAATGTTTTTAACAACAAAAAAGATAATTAAGCTAATATTAGTACACTTATAACATAATTAAATTAAAATAAATATAACAGCTAATTTGCTATTTATCATTTATAGATACAATTTATTGCAAGAAAAATCAAATGTTTTCAGAATTCAGTTCACAAAATTGCGTTTGCCGATGGGGGCTCTAAAACGTTGATTAAAAAAACATTGATCAATGTGTGCTAACACTTAAGACCTATTTAAAAATAGTAAATATTGTTTTGTAAGTGGGCTATGTCACCTCATGTAACTTGTTTTTATATATTTCATAATTGTCGTCTTATGGTCATTTATTTCAAAATCTCTGGCAAGTCTCTTTCTGGACACATAAATGATTTTTTTTTACATATCCAAGAAAACTTAAATAGACTACAATGAAAATAATTGCTTAAAGTATTGCATCAATTTTTTTTTTCAATTTTAAAGGAGTGTGAAAGTTTGCCTACATCAGTTTTGTTTGTCTAAACAATTTAAAGAAATTGAAGCAGTGTTACGTTAAATGGAACATTGGGTAAAAACGAAATGTTTAAAAAAGATGCTTAGTTATATTTGTATGTACAATATAAAATCTGAGGAGTACTCAAGGAGTACTTTTAATTTTGAATAATTTCGATTTCTTAATTATTATTTTATCAATTAAATTGTAAAGAGACACTTCTTATTTTTCAAATCTCTTTTCGTCGTACCTGTAAGACAATCATCATTTTCTCTGTCCTTGTATCAAAACTTTGGCATCCCAATCGTTACTTCCATGTACAATATTTAATAATTTGATGTAAAGGTCATTAATATTAGTGTTTTAAACATGATTTGAATGTGTTTTAAACTATTTGCAAAGTGGTGGATTAGTGTGTGACTGTATGTAAGCAGACTACTAGGATCAGATTATTTTCTCCAATTTCAAACATGAATACACATGCAGAATGTTATAGAGCTATTTTATATGTATACAAATACATTTTTTAATATAAAAGAATTGTAACTGTCTATTATGATACTGTAAAAGTTAACTACTTTGTCTCAAACAATTAAAAGACAATGCTTATTGAATTTTTCGAGGCGTATTAACTTCTATTGTAAGGGGGGATGACTTTTTAATTATGATTTATTCATTACTACTCCAACGACAAGGGGACTAAACTTACGGGCTAACCCTTCTTGTAGAATGCAATATTGCTGAATTTTCCTACCATTTATTTCTAGTGGAATAGGTTTTTGAGGTCTTCTTTTACAGATATTACACACGTTCTTAGAGACGGGACCTTTAATAAAAGATCGATTGTCAAGATCGACCCAAGTAGGCAGATTGAGCTGTTTTTTTTTACCTGATCTGTTGTATATCACAATAGGTGACAATAAATCATTGTCATCGCTTAGATCCAGGCCTTCGTTTTTCCTGAACACAAGCAAATAATTTGGGACACAATAAATTAAAACTCCATACAAAGACTGTTTTCCTTTCAAACCCCAATCATCAGCAGCCTCAAATACATCCGAGAGATAGAAGCCATTTTTATGTGAAAAATCTAGGCATGGACCTCCGCGTTCTAAGATGATTCCATCTCTAAGGAGATCATCTACAGATCTCGCTTGTTGTGCTCCGTGGAATAAAAGTGTGTGATTCTTTTTATGAAACTTTTCATAGACTTCCTCAGAGTCGACATAATGATTTATTTCACCAGATGAAATTTTAATCATTTCAAATGAAATTGCGTGTTCAACGCCATCATGACATTGCTTAGTGCAAGCATTAAACCATCTATTAAATCGTTTGTAACTATACGTTTCTAATACAGACATTTTCTAATAGAACTAATACGAATTGTGATAACCCTACTTTGAAATTCAAAACAAAAAATATTGTAATAATAATAATAATACATAAATAACCACTTTGCACAAATTTAAATCTTGATAGGTCCTTTTCCGTTTTATAATTTCAATATTTTCAGAACATCTTCAATTTATTCAATGATTATTTTCAATGCTGAAAAAACAACAACAACAACACATTAATAACCAATTAAACTGATATTTATACTATTGGAAAACACTTACATTTTTAAAAAAATGTTTTTAAAAAAAAAATTGCATATCAAAAACATTTGTTCCCAGTACTTAAAATATCTGAACAAAAATAAGTTAACTATGTTGTTTTAAAACAAATGAGAAATATACAGTCTGCACCGATATGTTCATTCTAATATAAAATTTATATATTTATTTATATATGTAATATTACCTCAGCCATTTGTTTGAAGCGCATTGAGCCTACATTATGTTTGTTAAATGGCGCTATATAAGTGTTATCATTATTATTATTATTATTATTATTATATTAACAAGAATGAGCTTATTTTGATAAGTATTTATTATTCTATCTTCGTTATTTTTTAATTAATCCTATCTTTCAAAAAATTCGTTTTAGCTATATTGACCACAGGGATAAAATCATTATTTACCCTAAAATATTTAACAATGGGGGTGTTTAGATTCAATATATCTGGACTTACCCGTTTCAAAAACTTTTGCTGTGGCTTTTTAGTGGTTTCAGCTTATTCGCCTGTGTCAAGCTAATATGAGGTTTTGTTAAAAAAAAAATATATTAATAATTTAAAAACGTATTTTAAAATTGCATTATATAAGTGTGTAGAGCTTCAGGAATTTTATAGCTTTAGCTAGTTATAATATATTTCAGAAAATGTATAAATCTTTCTGGCTTTTCATTCTTCCTATTAAAAAAATGATTTTAAAAATTTTAAAAATTAAATTCAGTAATACAATTTAACCCATCCAAAAATCCGGATAAGACTTACACAATAACGGAATGACGGTTTTAACACCACTAATATAAATGTTTTAAACTTAGAAATGTATGACGGTGAAAAAATTATTTACATTAAACATTTAAAAAAAAATAAAATGTTATATAAAAATTAGGACAAAGATTTAAAAAAAACAACAATCTATTCACTTCTTGTATTAAAGCAAAATCAATTACAATTATTGTAAAATATTGACATTCAGCTAATCTAAAATCAAATTTAAAATTGAAATTCATTTTATTCTGTTTCTTATATAAAATATAATGCTAGTTTCCGCGTCTAGGTGAGAATGAGCGAAATTTGTATGTATTACAAAACTAGAGAATTATTAAAATCTGTTATAAAATATTATTATTGTTTTTTTAAAATTGAGTCTTACCTTAAGCTATCGGTCTTCTCTGACTTGTGCAATAGAAACATCATTACGATGTATGGACTTTGTCCTTTACTCACATGGTTTTATTAGAGGAATCTTACTCATTTTCAGAAATGACGTATTGGAATCTCTGGGAAATTCCGATACTAATTGGGAAAAAAATTAGTCAATAAAAATTGACAAAAATAACAGATGCTATTTAAAAACACAACAAAAACTAATTTTTTTCAATTAGCACGTTAAAGAAATAGTATTCAGTGGATGAGCTATTGTGTAATGAATTTTTTAGAATAGAACTGGGACTAAGTTTTACACAATATACAAATTGCTGCTATCATCAAACCTAAGAAATCTCTAGAACTCTGTCTACGTACGTATCTCAGTTCTTTTTCAAATTAATTTTCCCCCGTTCCACATTTAAGAGACATATAGTAAAAATGTAACCCAGGTATGACGTTTTCGGACGATTAATCAAAAGTTAATGAATAAGGGACGGATGTAAAATATCAAATCTTCTTGATCCAGTTAAAACACTTGACCCCCTTAAATACCAAACATTTTCTATGGTCAACAGCTCAGTCAGTTCAGGGACCTCAGTGACGATAACAATGATAAACTTGTAGACGACTTCCGGCCGATCCAACGAAAGAACAGTCGATTGGTGACTACAACACTGCGAGGATCTAATAATAACGTGGGGTCAAAGCTCAACGCAAGTCTACTTGTGTTATACTTTAGCCTACATTTGGTTTGATGCCACTGGCTAAAGATTAGAAACGTCTGTGGTCTTAAACATTATAAATGAATATGTTTGTTTTCATAGAATTGTTGTGAAATAACATTGTGGAAATTTTCCAATACCTTAACTGATTCCCTTGTTCACATATAATATATTAAGTAAAAGCTCTAGTTTTTTGCAATAAAGAAATTATACATACTACCTACCTATGCCATGGGGCTGTTTCAATTTTTTTTACCAATCCTAAAGCAATATAAGTAGTGCCCCACCACGTTTAGATTAAACATCTGTGACAGAATAAATTTATGAAAAACTCTGCTAAGGCTACAAATGTTCTCTTGAGAGTCTAGTTTTTTTCAGGATTACTTTTTCCAAGATCTTTTTTTAAAGCTTTTGTGTTAATTTTCTTTTTTTTAAATATACAACCTCTTTATTAAATAGCAATTATTATTGCAATAGAAGTGTTCATGTTATCAATTTATCTCCTAAGTTACTTCTTATTTTGTGTCGTTTGAACAATCTTTCAGGCGCACGTGTATCTTTGCGCGTACTGGGACTAATTTATCCCGGTGACTCTGTAGCTATTACTCTATATGGCTTCGCGGAGTGTTCTTTCCCTTCCGTTAATTGAGTATTAAGTGCTCAAAATTCGGTCTACATCAATTATGTTCGCTTGATAATTTTATTATAATTATTATATTTCAATATCATTAAGATGATTTATGTATATGCATTTTGCTTTCTCCACAGTTCTTTTTAATTAATGTTGTTAAAATATGACAGAGTTCTGTGTTTAAATGCGTTCATTAAGTACTTTATATTTAAAACACATCAGTCTAATGATCACACACTACAACTGTATTTTTTTACGGCTAAAATATTTTAATTTAAAATAATCTGCTGTTGGTTTTTTTTCTAATAAATATCTTAATGTATCATAACGTCTTAATTTGTGTAATTCATTACAATTAATTTGAAGTTAAAATAAACTTGAAAAAAATTAATTAATAAACCGAAACTGATTTGACATGATTTCAGAATGACAACATCCTTGCTAGTTTAAAATAATTCTCAAGGAACAGGTTCAATTACAGAATTAAAATAAATTTCATTTCATTATTAGTAATTATTTTAAGCTCATACATTATAAAATAAATAGAGTCAATACGTCTCCGAATTATTTAAATTAAATCCATTTAGGATAATGGAAAAATTTAGTGTAACTATTTAACCATGTTTTTGTAAAATTTTTTTTTTTTTAAAATTAATTAATAAATGGAAGCTTCATTAATAAAGCTTCCACTAGTTATTTAATTACACAATTTATTTGTTTATGTTGTTATGAATTGCATCTTTAATGGTTAAACTATTTCAACTGACATGTAAAGATTTTAAACATTTTATTTATACAGATCATACAACATAATGGCATTATATTAGCTAGGTTTAAGTGTTTGACAGAATTAAAGGTCTTGCACTTCAATATTTGAAAAGCCATAAAATCATGTCTTTGTTTAGTTATACACACATGGCTGCAGCTCAATGCGTGATAATAAGTATATTTTCAGTAGGGGTGTGCCGAAATCCGGTCCGGAATCCGGTTCCGCCTGATTTTGCACTAACCGGTGAAATCCGGAACAACCAGAATCCGGAATATACAGGATTTCTGAATTTTCCAGATTTTGTGACTCACCGGATCAAAATCAGAAATAAAAGTAATTCTCTTTCCCGATTTCCACACGAGCACGATACATTAATCGATTGTTTCAAGTGTTGAGCTTGTTTAATGTTTAATATTCCGAACATACAAGAGGCTAGAGTCGGCACCGCTAAAAGTGGCTAATCGGCCCAATCCCATACATGATAGTGCGGGGATGAGTAATTATTATTCGTGACGTCATCATAACCGCAGTCACCAATGACGTTTTAACAGAAATAATAAGCAACTCTGCGGCCCAAGCGCCTGGCCGCTAGCCCGCCACCTTACCGAGCACGGCAGACAACCATCAAATTGCGTCAAGCCAGCAGACATGTGCTGACCTAACCTATCTATGAATACTTTTGGGGACATTGTGCCATCTCTGATTGGCTGGTCAGTTACCGCTTGGTTACCTAACGCTCTTTGGCCTAGATGACGGTATGACGTAGGCCCGCGGCGCTCAGCTGTTACAAAATATTTCGCAACACTGAATGCTTGAAATTGAAGTGGAGTTTATACTAAGGTTGTTAAGACCGCTCGTTTTTGAGGACCGGCTAACAGTGATGGTTAATTGTCTTTTTTAATATTTTGAGCACTCCCGTCTAAATATGAGGACCGGTTCAATCGCTCGTTAAAGTTAGCGAGGCATTTTCATTAGTTTCAAAAATCAACGCCTCGCCCCGTCCGTTGTCACGTCATGTTTACCTCTCTTGTGTGTGATGCCGGTCAGCTCAGTCAAATCGCGTATTAAAATTAATAATAAAAATTAATAATAAAATTATAAAGCTACTGAGTAAACAATGATGATAAAATGGAATTTATTTTTGTTCAAACAGGGTTTGAGCCACACTCGCCGTACTATTAATTTGATAATCAAATGCCTTAGACTAGCTAGAAAACTGTCACTAAAAGACCGAACTCAAATTTGTGGGCCGATTAATCACCCGGTATCTTTGCTACGTCTTTCAAATACCTATCGTAATATAGGTACATGCACTTCACTAAGCGGCATGCGCCGATAAGTTTTTTGAATACCTGAAACAGACTATAAAGCGGTGATCAGAAAATGCCGATAGGTCACGGGGTCATATGCTTTTATAGCGTTCTTTGTCTTTATGAGACACAGACTATACTTAATATAAATAGAAACAGCCAAAATCCGGAATCCGGAATAATCCGGATCCGGCGGATTTTACATAAGAAAATCCGGAATTGGATCCGGTTAAAAAAACGAATTGGGCACACCCCTAATTTTCAGGATCTAACTGGAGTTTAAAAATTTTAGGACAATAATGGGTGTAATCTATTTTATAAATTAAATTAGCATGTTTGGGAATTTGAAGCAGGAATATATTTAAGCTGCAAATTAGACAATTACTCACTGTTCCTTTGTATTACGTAAAATTAACATATTTTTTCAAAAAAATATTTCATACTGTAGTGTAGATTGATACCACATATGATATGTGCAACTCCTTAGATGTTGGTAGTAATGAATGGCGATAGCTATCTTTGGAGGGCTAACATTGTAAGAGCTATCACTGTAAGAGAGCTGTCAGCAACAAGTTGAAATCATAGAGTGAATGTACTAGACGCCTCATTCCCAGGGCTAAATTTTTCATGTCAACTCTTTATGTCAACAAAAAAGCTGTACACATTTTTTAAAAACGTATTTGGTTGAGTTTACATAACAATGGCATGGGTGTCGTTATGAATATTTCCAGGGGGGATCACGTGTTTTCATTGTAGGGACCGTCCAAAAATGACATCACGCAACTATTGGGAGGGGGGTCACCAACGTTTTGACGAGGGTGGGGGATTTAAATAATTATTAAGTCACTTTAAAACACGTTACTCTAAGCAAATATTCCAATTAAATATTTGATTTATTCCTATTTATTTTATTACTTTTTGCGCGGATTACCGCGTGTTACGATATTAGTGTGTAGCATTTACACTTTATACATACTAAAATAACAATAACGCGTTTTAAATACCACCTTAAGGTGTCACAGCATTTTGACGTCATGTTGTGGGAGGGGGGCGTCTCAGTATTGTAACAAAGTGTGACAAAGGGGAGGAGTGGGTTAAAAATCGGCCAAAATTCCGCGACGTTAATAATGGACGGCCCCTAACTGATAATGCCATACAGGTTTAATTTTCTATTGAATTTTAGTAAGTTATTATTACTGCCGCAAAAAGTCTTCGAAATTAATAAGAATCACAAAATAGCGCAGTGATAGCTGAAATATAACATTAATAATGCATTTAATAAATCATAAACGTAAGTTTTTGGCGAGAAAATTAGACTTTGCAGTGAAATAATCTACGAATAGAAACTGCAGGATTGAAAGGGATGGATATAAAATTATTTACAGGCTTTTTAAGAAAGGCAAGAAAACCCCCCAAAAAAAACAACGAATATTAGTGCAGTCAGGTGATTGTAAAATGTAGTTATTAGAAGATGTCGGGGCATCTGCAGCAAAAGATTTTTCATTGGCATTGGGGACATCTATACAAGTCAACAGCCAGACACAGCTGAGGCAACTGTTTCTAATTTGATTATCGCTGACACTTCTTCATTTTCTAAATTGGATATCGGAAGTTACGTCTGGACACACGACCTTTCAAATTAGTTTGAAATTGCAGATGATTCGTTATTTTTAGACCCCTGATTTAATGTTTGAGTTAAGAGTTTACAGTGAAGGAAACAGAGTTTTTAGTTTTTAGATATGCACGGCTATCAAACTATTCACCGAGCTTATATACTTGCAAATGTTAAACGGGGCCTTTTGTAAATAGTATGTGCTATTTCCGTAAAAAGGAAATCGGGGAATTTAGCTGGCATTTGTCATAAAACCATGCAAAAAATATAAAGACTTTAAAGAATATCAATGTGGCCACATGCAAAGCACATGACACATAGAGGAGTATGAAGATTCAGCGTCAAGCAATTTTATTGTATATTTGAAAGCGAAAGCAGTTTCTAAAGATAAGAAGTTGGACTAATTATTTAGAAGACAAATTAAATCGCAAAACTGCGTACTATCATTTCCCAAATCCTTTTTTTCGGCATGTATGATTTACCATTTTAAAAAAAAATTAAATTCTGGTAATTTTAAAGACCTGTTAGAGTTTCGTGCCGTCTGGAGATGAAGTTCTTTGGCAATCATTTGTCAATTGCTACTTGTAGTGCCAAGTATACCTCGGCAACCATGCATCTTATGGCATCCTGAGGTCCTCGTCTCATGTCATCCTGAGGTCCTACTCTCATGGCATCCTGAGGTCCTCGTCTCATGTCATTCTGAGGTCCTACTCTCATGTCATCCTGACGTCCTATTCGCATGGCATCCTGAAGTCCTCCTATCATGTCATAATGAAATCCTCCTATCATGGCATCCTGAGGACCTCCTATCATGGCATTCTAAGGTCCTACTAGCATGGCATGCTGAGGTCCTCCTATCATGGCATCCTGAGCTCCTGCTCTTATGACGCAATGAACTCTTACTCTCATAGTACCCTGAGCTCCTACTCTCATGGTGCAATGATCTCTTAATCTCACTACACCGTGAGCTCCTACTCTCATGGCGCTATGTGCTCTTACTTTCATAGCACCATGAGTTCCTACTATAATAGCACTCTTTCAGCTATTTCCAACGCGTTAATGCTCAGTATATGTATATATACACACATTCACAATACTTTTTTAAGACAACATTCTAGACCAGGGCTTCACGTTACAATATTTAAACGTATGTGCAATTATAACTACACAATTTTTCACGGTTGATCTATATTGTACACTACGAAATTCAAATGGGTTTTTAAAAAAAGAGCTAATAAAAAAAATCCTCTGCTTTTTCACCCTCGGGTTACAAGGACGTCTGAAAAACAGGAAGAAGTGATAATTTAAAAGACACAACTGTTTAAACGTTACATTTTAAATTTGTGGAGATTTGTTTCTCACAAATACAAAAAAATTGATATTAAGTAACATCTTTTTAAAATTTATTTTTAAAATTAATAAAACAACATTTCTTTAAATGATTAACGTAGCTGATGTTTTGAGTATAACGTATTGTTATTTATGTAGTTAGTATGATATGAATGTTTCTTTTATTAATATATGTATTGTTATTTCCATGTAAAGCGCTGCGAGCCTGGCTCCTTGCTTGGATACAGCGCTATATAAATTATCATTTTATTATTATTATTATTATATGAAATGCATGTCAACATTTCATTGTAATAGGAATGCTTTTTAATCATTTTTTAGTTTAAGTTTAAAGAAAAACTGGTAAAGCATCTCTCAATATATATATGGCACCTGAATAGTTAGGTTATTAGTGGCTCGCCTCACAAGCTGATCGGTGTAGAATCTAACCCACCTTAAAGACTCACCACGTACATGAAAAAGATAAATTTGAATCTTTTGTTGTGAATTAAACATTGTTTCCATGAAGCACTTGTGAAGCGGTGGCCATGTTCGCAAAGAAAATGGAAAAGAGCAGGCACAAAAAGCAATGCAAAGAAACCTGATCAACTGAAGTTAACGTTGTTGAACAAAGCGCAGAGCTCTTATCTCGAGACGAACAATGTACGGGCAATGATAGGAAGGGTTTGTTTGATCCCAATATGAAATATATACAGAGTTATCGAATATCTTGAACACTTTTTTATATCTTGTTTCTGGAAGATGATTTTTTTTCATTAACTTTATCTCCTAAAATTGCTATTATCTCAGTTTGAATTTTAGTCGACCGTTTATTTTTATAACCATTTTTCAAACGATGTTGTCAGAGTTCTAGATCACAGTTTTCAAGCAAATGATTTGGTTCCAGAATATAGCTTTTAATTGAAACCTTAAAGTCATGTCTGTGACTTTAAAAAGCCATATTAAATTTTGACAAGACTTAATAATGTGAGACATTCTAACATTTAGGGGCGCGGTTGTTTTAAGGATAGTTCGCTGCGTTACCGAGTCTCTAAAAAAATTAGTCATTGGCTAGTTAAAACTTTGTCTAGTTCATCTTGGTTACACCATGGGCATGGATAGAGGGAATATGCTTTTATTCTCCCCTGTAACAGCAGCTAATTCTCCATAATAACCTCATCACCTCTGGAGAGGACACTCCAGCGTCGCCGCAAGGTGTCAACAAAGGTGTTATAAGCCAAAGGTCATTGGCGTAGAGCTAAGCGCAAGGGGCCGCATCCGATGGTGAGAGAGACTACCAAAGTCATGCTGGACAGCTACCGCCCGCTTCAAACTTGACAGTCTTTAATCAAATAGGTGATATCCCGTCATGGCCTACTATCTCCACAGATGGGCCACTAAACCTTGCACCAAAGAAAAAAGAAAATCCAAGCTCTTCGAATCGGTAGCTAGAATGTGAGGAATATATGTCAAGGAATCACTGATGACTTGCAGTCAAACAACGACACTTATAAAAGACAGGAATAATCGATAGGGAGCTTAAAGGGCTAAAGATTGACAACGCAGGCCTTCATGAGACCAGACTCCCAGACAACATATCACGCAAAAGCGCAAATTGCAATTTCTTCTGACAATGCAGTCGTACAGACAAACCAAGTCAGGCACCGAGACGATCATCAATCTAAGACTCATAACATCTGCGGGCCCAGCAACCATTCTTAGTGTGTAAGCCCCAACTCTCTGTTCAACTCCGGAAGAGAGGGACTAGTTCTATGGAGCGTTAGAAAAGGCAGTAGCCAGCATCCGCAAAAACGAGGAAATATATCTTCTATCAGATTTCATGCTAGATTGAGGATCGATCGAATGCCTTAAAATCTTTGGAAGAGGAAAGATAAATGAAGATGGACATTGGCTTCTAGAATTGTGCGGCTCACGAGGCTTGTGAGTGACCGACACTTTCTTCAAGTGAAAGGATATACATCAAGTATCTTGGAGACACAATCACTTCCCCTAATGGCACCAGATGGACCTCATCATCACCAGGCGTGCACAAATACCTAGCGTCCTGCTCGCCCACAGCTATCACAGTGCTGACTGTATCATGGATCACTCCCTTGTGGCCAGCAAGGTACGATTAATGAGCAAGAACTCGAAACACAAATATAAATAGGGGTGCCCACGCATTAATACCGTCAGCATAAAAGAACGTGTGAAAACGAATCTGGTCACAGACAAAGTGAAGTAAGGTCTCTCAAAATACGTCCTTATGGGTCAAATTTACTCCACATAGACGCATCTGTGAGACACAATATATACATCCGCAATACATGCACGAAATCTCACAAAAACATGGACTGGTGCGATGAAAATTAGGACAAGATTAAATCTGTCACTGAAACCAAAACGAAGCTCTTATGGCATACAAAGAAAATCCTACACCCGAAAGTTTGGATGCCTTAAAAACAGCTATGTGGCTTGCCCAAAAAGTTGCACGTAAATGTGCCAATACCTACAGACATGGGCAATGCAAAAGCCATGTACGAAAACATCAAAATGGCAACTGGAACTTTGACGTCCAAAGTTGCTCCCCTAAATTCTAAAAAAGGAGAAATTATCCAAGACCAGGAAGCACAGCAAAATCGTTGGGCTGAGCATTAACTGGAATTGTATTCAACAGTTATCCCAGTCTCCAGCACCGCTCTAGATGACATCCCAGATATGCTATCATGGAAGTATTTGATGTCATGCCCACACATGGAGAGCAGAGCTAAGCAATTGACTGCCTTGCTTACGTAAATGCGCCTGGGAATTATGGCAAACCACCAGAGGCTCTAAAGAGTTGCAATACACTTTTACTCCAACCATTGCATTCTGTCCGCCTGATGGGAACAGGGTTATATTACTGAAGACCTAAAAGATGCAAATATAATGACACTATATAAAGAAGGAGGCAATAGAAGTGATTGCCATTATTTTCGTGGAATTTCCATTCTTAGTAATATAGGAAGTATGTAAAAGCTGTGTTAAAGACTGTCACTGAAGGATAGAACTGTAATGCCACTCAAGGAAATGCTACCAAACCCAATAGTTATGCACCATCGTCTCGCGAGACGGGAGGAAGGTGGTGAATAACACCAAATCATTTGATCACATCAACTACTTCAATCACAGGAATCCAATCAGCCCCAAGAAATCAAAATAACGTTATCTATAAACAGAACCAAACAATACAAGGCAACAGATTAATCTCTTTTTATATAAAATAGTTTGAAACCAAAACATATTAAATTATCGAGCATTATTGACTATTAGAGAAATGAACAAATAGACCAAATTACCTTTACATCATGTCTAATTATGAACATAAGTAAAGTAGAAAAATACTTTGAGAGCCTTAAAGAAATGAAACATATTAATTTTTATTAAGTTAACATGTAATTTAAAATCTGGTACAAAATGTAATTTTTTAAATTAAAATAGAAATAAATAATCTATACAATTTTAAAAGGTCAACTAAAATTAATAATAAATATTAAAAATTAAACAAAAAATTATGTAGCCAAATGATATCAATTTAGCTTAGGCGATCATAATCATGTCCTTTTTCAATTGATACAATCAATACAAATACATAATTAATTATATAGAACTAATGAAGGGAAAGTACATTTTCTCAACTATTACTGAGGCCAAGGAATCATGGTTAGTTTATTTTTAGAATAGTGGCAGACGCTGATCACACACAATACGACACATAAGTATCACAGAATGTATTCAGAATAAAAATAAGGAATTGTATTATCAAAAGTCGTATAAAACAGTGTATTCTACTAGTAGCAAAGAAATTTTCTGGCTTCTTAGTGATATATTTTTATTTAAAAAAACATGTTATAATTAAGATAGGACTTTTCAAAATCTAAAAACAATAACGCTTATGCCTATAATGAACACAGCACTTATTTACTGACATAATAATCATCAATTGAGAAATCACAATTATATTCATTAATTTCGAAAATGAAATACAATACCTTTTTTAAAAAAAAAATCTTTGTGTGGTTCACATTTGCGTCCACAATTAACAATATAATTTACAAGGCTGAGCTGATTTTAAAGTGCCTGTTTCTAACCGTTACCCAGAAGATGTATTTATTTATTGACTTGACTTATCTATACAGCCTCTCCTTATATACAGAATATATTTGTTTGCACAAACCATTCCAGTCTGTTGGCAAGTGATGCAGCGTTCACAAGCCACGGCTATGCGGGTTCCACGCATTACCCAGCCACCTTTATTTCCCTAACTAGTTTTAGGTATACAATCGGAGCTGTGTGGATTCAGGTACGCCTTAGGCTTCGGGAACAAATCCTTGCATTCACATGGATTTGAACCCATGACCATCGGTACGCCGGCCACACGACCACAGTGCCAATTTTTATTGTGCAGCAATCATAAACGACACAACGATGATACCGGATAATCACTTACATTCATCCGCATTTATTAGATTTATTTTATGAAAGTATGTATTGGTCTCAATGTGTCCGTCTAGGAGTTAAGGAAATGTAAAATTTGTAATTCAAATTAATATAGCTTTTAAATAAAAATCAAATTGTTTAAAAGATAATCCATAGTGATGCCACGTGTCTAGTACATTATACACCGTATACGTTATCATTTATGTACACACACATTTTATAGTCTTTCTGTTTGTGGCCTGTAGGTTTTGTGTCCAATACGTTTCTATGTTGATTTATGGATTAGACCAGGCTTGACACACAAGTGAATCACGATCCATACTTACTCTATTTTAAAATTTATCGATTTGAATAATGTGAGCGGTGCAATTTATTAACACGGTTATATATATTTGAAGAAGTGACAAAGCTGCTAAATGAATCGACAAATCGCCACAACAAATGTCATTTCACCTTCTTTATACCGTTCTCACCAAGGAAGTATATTCGTCTTTAATTCTGCAAATTTCCGATTTGATGCCGCAGGTACATTCGGAATTTTCCATTTATATAATAATGTATTTCCAATTTTTATACTTTCTGGGTAACAGTAATGTATACATATAATGTCACATAATGTTTTCCTTCACTCTCTTGTAAGTTATAGTGGGTCAATGTTAAAAAAAAATAATTTAATCAATATAAAGGAACGATTCGTACTTGCTCTGGTGAACAACTGACGATGTTAACTATGTACTTGAGATGCTTCTTATCAATAAAAACGTAGGAGGGACTTCACTTTCTAATGACAACAAAAGAAAAACAAAGTACATCGTGCAAATGACAAAGTCGGTTATTACAAATGTGAGCTTTAAAAAAAAATAGTATTGGCTGTCAGTTCAATATATACAACTGTTTACTAATTTAGAACTAATGCTAAATGAGCCATTTCATCAGATAATGGGGCGGGGAAGATCGTGTTGAAAGGAAGCAGTAAAATATTTTTTTTCCAAAACACTGCTTTTACTTGGAATAGGAGCTCTGCCCAAAAAAGATATCAAATTATATTACTTTTAACTATCCTAAAAGGTACGGGGTCAACAAAGTGTTTTTTTTTTAAAGATTTTGACTAATTAACTTTTTGTCACATATCAACGCCAAAGGATTAAGCTACAATTGTATAATTACTTTTTTGCGTCAAGGTTTTAGTTCAAACTCATGTACTAGAAATATGTGAAACTTTTCAGAATATTTAAAGTTTACTAACATCGGATGTTTTTGTGTCAAAGTCACTAAAGCAGATTTCTGTTACATTGAAACTAGTTTAAAAAACGTCTTTAAAAAAATATATCGTCATATTTTATGGCAATAATTATAAAACAATTTGACTACGATTAAAAAAACAACACACAATTTTTACCGGAGTCAATATTCTTTAAAATTCTCAATAAGTATTTTGAATAGGACATATTAAGTTAGAAGGACACTTTGACACTTTAACTTCCGAAAGGATAAATTGTCATTGTCATTGGAATGATAGTTAATTATCATTCATAAATCACTACTCCAACGACAAGGGGACTAATCTGATAGGCTAATTCTTCTCTTCGTATGCAATATTGCTGAAATTCTTCACCATTCACTTCAAGTGGAATAGGTACTTGGTGCTTTCCTAGGAAGATACATAATCCGTTCTTACAGACTGGACCTCTAATAAATGACCGATTGTAAAGGTGTAGAAAAGCAGGTAAATATGGTTCATCTCTACCATTTGATCGGTAGTATCTCACAACACTTGACCACAAATCAATGTCATCGCTTAGATCCAGACCTTTGTTTTTCCCGAACACGAGCAAATTCTTTGGGACACTGTAAATCAAAACACCACACGTAGACTCTTTTCCTTTCAAAGCCCACTCTTTAGCAGCCTCGAAGTCATCGGACAGATAAAAGCCCTTGTCATTTGAAAAATCGCGTCGTGGTCCTCCACGCTGTAACACGATTCCATTCTCTATAATGTCATCTACAGAACTCGCCTGCTTGGCTCCGTGGAATAAAAGTTTGTGGCCCCTTTCATAAAATAAATCGTGGACTTTATCAGAGGTGAGAGAATTTTTAATCCTAGGAGATGAGACTTTAATCATTACAAATTTAATTTTTGTTTCGCTTTCTTCGTCTTCCTGACATTGCAGAAAGCTAGCGCAAAACCATTTATTACTTGGTTTGTATTCATACTTTTCTAATAACGTCATTTTCAAAATGAGTTCATAAAAAAATTTATTATCAGCTTTTTTTATTTTTTAGGAACAAAATTGTGCACAAATTGATATCTTGATAGGTCCTTTTGGTTGATATAACTTCAATATTTTCAGAACATCAAACATTTATGTGATGAGTAGTGTCTATTCTGTAACAAAAGACAACAGATATGAATGGCTCATTAATCTGAAAATTAACTATACGAAACAGTTTTATATTTGTATTTAAAATGGTTGTTAACATATACTTTCAAAAAAATAACCCTTATTTTTTTTTCAGCATTTAAAATTTTTGAAGATAAAAAGTTTTACTATATAAATTCAAATAAACATACATCTATTTAAAATTCACACATATGAGATAAATTGTATTAATATTTATTTATATATCGTTTATACCTATTATTTTCAAATAATTCCTTTCAGAAGTATCGACCAAAAGTTTAAACTCTTTGTTTACACTAAAAGATCAAACACTGTAGATGTTAGAAATAAGATTTTTCTGGATTTACCCGTTGCATAGGTTCGCTGATAGTGTCGAAGTGGTTTCAATTCATACGCCTGTGTTGTACGTACATGTAAATGATTCGAAATATTTTTTTTCTTTATCTAAATGCATAACACATCTGGAATAATTAGATTTTAAACTATATAGAAATATTAAAGATACTGTATCTGTCTTTCTGGCTTTTCTTGATTCATACGAAATATTTTTTTTTAAAATGCGTTCAGTAATTAACATTTACCAATTCCGAAATTTAAATATGATTCAGAAATAAAAGCTGCATAATATATCGGAATAATTATACATACACATATATTATTTGTATTGTGCGTAAATATTACTTACATGAACAATTGTTTTTCATTTACACGAAAGAAGAAAAAAAAACTTAAGAAATATTAAAACATTATTGAAATGCAGCATCCTTTAATTGCAATGAACTCAGTTTCATATAGATCTATATCGTAAAGATATACCTTAATCTAAAATAAAACGTTTTAAACGCTAAAATTGTGTAGTGTGGAGTATTTTCATACTTTCGTAAATGTGTCTATTATATGGATTATTTATTTCGTGTTTACGGGGGTAAAGCTATTTTTTGTGTGGTATTAAACTAAATAATAATTTAAAATCAGTTAAAATTTTATTATAAAAAATTAGACTTACTACGTATTCTTTGTCTGTTATATATTGTTGAAATACAACACTTAAAATAATCAAGACCTTGTCTTTTACTGACGTGGTTTTATAAGGGGAATGGAATAATTTTCAGATATGCCATTATGAGACCTCAGGGAAATTCCGTTAATAGTTGCTGAAAAATACGTGTTTATTAAAAATAGCAATATTTAACAGAGGCTATGTAATAAAAATAACACAAAGATAACATTAAGCATTAACACAGTTTAGCAGTGGCACTACTAGAGTTGGTGTCACCTAGCGCGATAAATCATGGTGTCACCACTTCATGACTTATCCCATAGAGCTCTACCAAGTTTGAAAGTGCCAAATTGATGAGACGTGATGATTTTTATGTTTTTGTTTCACCACTTGTGATGGTGTACACCGGTATGGTGCGCACCACTCACGAGCGCTGTTGACGCCTCAGCATTCGAGAATTTAGGAATATCACAAATTAAAAAATACGGGGATTGAAATTTTATTATTAAAATGTTATCAATAGAAATTTGAAGAACATGATACTTTTCTTTGTTACATTGACCATAAAACAAACATATTCATTTTAAAACTGAAGCAAATGACTTGCATCTCAACATTGACAAGCTATGAAATTGTGACTTGTGTTTGTATACATCTTTGGTCAAAACTCAAAATAATGGGTATAAATATTTGTCTTCGTGTTCCAGCTGGTGTTTGGATATTTAAATACACACAGATGCGTAATTCATTTCGAGGCGTTAATAACACAATTTTAAAAGTTGTAGCGATAATTTATTTAAATTTTAGATTATAAAATATTTACGATTTTTTTATTATCAAGCATGCTGCAAATAAAACAATTTCGACATTTCATCCCGGAAGTCAGTTTACTCGCCAGGGTATGTATCACACGGACAAGACGTCACGACATACGAACTTTTCGGCAAAGAGCTGATATCAGAGAACACATAGAGTACGACATATCATTCAAAAAATTAAATTAAAAATTCGCTGAGTAGAAAGTAAACAATTTATGCTATTTATTGTTTATTCATTCTTCGTTACATAGATTATATTGTTTTTTTTTTTTTTTTAATTCTTGATTTCGTTCAAGGCTCATTGTTTTAATTTACCTTAACTAAGTTTTAATATCGCGATGTTAGTTTTATTTGTTTTTCTCTATTTTTTCTTTGTTAAAGTCTCTTTGTTAAAACGTTGGTTTTTGTTTGTTTGTTTATTTTTATTTTCCGTGACGTCTAGTCAGACTTATACATGCCCTGTTTTCAGGACATCCAAAAAAAAAAGAGCTACAAGATTCATTACTGGAGAATATTCAAAACTGACAAGAGTGACACCATTAGTTAAATCATTAAACCTTGAAACACTAGAGGATAGAAGAAACAAGAGTAAATTAGTAATTATACATAAGGCAATTAATTCTAATTTAGAAATACAACACAAAAATAACTTAATACATCCCTCAGATAGACATAAAGATAAAAACACCTTTCTTATTCCACATGCAAAAACAAACACATACACGTTTTCTTTCTTTCCGTCCGGTATTCGGGCGTGGGATGGGGTTCCTGAAGAAACCAGGAAAGCCAACACTTTATCATCATTTAAAACTCTAGTAAGAATACAGGACTAAACAAAAACCATAGAAATACGTAGGACGCAATAATATTCTGTACAGAATTTACTCTTGGTTCTTCTATCCTCCAGTGTTTCAAGGTTTAATGATTAAACTAATGATTTAACTCTTGTCAGTTTTGAATATTCTCCAGTAATGAATCTGGCAGCTCTCTTTTGGATTTGTTATAACTTATCAATATTTTCTTTGGTGGATGGGTCCCATAAAGAAGATACATATTATAGCATAGGTCTCACCAGGGTGAGGTAGCATTTTAGTTTTATATCTTTTTTACATTTGTAGAAGTTTCTTTTTATAAAGCCAAAGGTTTTGTTTGATTTTTTAATAACTTCATTGACATGGGGATTCCAAGATAGTTTATCATTTATTATTATTCCTAAGTATTTTGCATCTTTAGTTTGGGTTAGTTCTTTTCCATGAATGAGGTATTTTGAATTCATTTGTTTCTTTTTCTTTGTTACTCTTAGCAGTTGAGGTTTTTCTGGGTCTAAGGACATACTCCAGGTAGTGTCCCATTTTATTAATTTATCTAAGTCTTTTTGTAAAATGTTGCTGTCTTGTTCTAACTTGATTGTACTATAGATTATACAATCATCAGCAAATAACCTAACTTTTGTCTACATATTTCGCTTTGAATCAGAATTACCACAGCATGGCTAAATTTACATAGGAGATAAATTACACTGTCTCATGCTGTAAGGGCCACTACTGTAAGGGATATTACTGTAAAGGGCTATCACTATAAGGGGTTATTACTGTAAGGGTAATTACTGTAAGGACCTTGAATGTATAAGCTCTCATTTTAATGGCTACCATTTTAAGGGACAACACGATAGGGGCTATCGCTGCAAGAGCTATCACTTTAAGGGGTATTATGACAGCTAGTATTTTGCTTGACTTGTCCTCAGAGGGGTCGACAATGAGGGCATGAATTTAATTGGCACTGGTTGTTACAGCTTCTAGAAAAAACAATATAAAAGACCAGATCACTCATTCTGTCTATATCCGTAGCGCTAATGGATATAGTACAACATTCTATAGCAGTTTAAAAAAGAAAGGTATTATTTTGATTTCAATGTTAATGTATGGTGCTTCTCGCTGTAAAATATTGTATGACGTCATTGTTTGTGCTTAAGTTTTATTTTTTGGAAAAGGGAACTCAGGAAGTTATTATTTTTTATTCATTACTCATAAATAATTTGGAATTGTGATTTTTTTGGTAGTTGGACACACGATTCCAACGCATGCAACAACATTCACGTAAGCCAGTTGGACTTTTCAAAAAAAAAGTTGGCGCGTGGGAGCCTCACAAAAAGCAAGGAGATAATAAAAACAATTGTAAAATACTGCAAATATATATTATATATAATTGTATACAATGTGTCCTGCTTAATTAACAGCCTCCACCATGAGTCTTAAAAACTGGAACATCCTATATCTGTAAAACTTCTCTTTAGAATACAAAGGATATCGGGTCATAACATAACATTTTTTCTTTTTAACTTTTTTTTTCAACAAAGCTTCTTCTAAAATTTGTAATGTATAATATCTGCGTATGATGTATTGAAATTGTGTTATCTAAAGCGTCAATACAAACTTCATCTAACATTTGCAGATTATTTGCTTATTGAAAACTAATATTGATAATGACGAGTTAAATGTATGTTTTTCTTTATGTATGTTAGTAACTTTGTGTTTATGTGTATGTGAGGAATAAAAAGGAGTTGTTTTTTTTTAAATTAAAATCATATGTTATTTAATTTTCGTTTAACTATTAAAATAAAATTCTTTAAATCCATTTTGTTTCCTGGAAAAAGAATAATATTGAATCAGAGTAAATCGTAAATAATCATTATGTTTTAAGTTGTATAGTTTAATTTTGATACATTAAAAAATAAAACTTTCTAAATATTAAAATTGCTTCTCAGTGGCGTCACTATGATTGGTGTCACCTGGGGCTGTATTTCATGGTGTCAACCTGGTAGGTAGTTAAAAGTGTCACCTGGGGTGGTAGTTAATGGTGTCACCCGGGGCAGTAGTTTATGGTGTCACCCCCTCACGACGTACGCCATAGAACTCCTACGAGTCTTCCAGTGCCAAATAACGGGAACGTTAAATATTTTAATATTTTACATTTTGGTGTCACCCCTTGCGATGGTGTCACCCGGGGCGGCCCGCACTCAACACACCCCTTAGTGACGCCACTGTTTCTACTATTTAATAGTTAAATCTTAGGTCATGTATAATTGAAAAAAAATTACTGAACTATTTACTTATGCACGGTGATGTCTCAGGTGCCATTGATGGTTACATAAAAAATAATATACCGAAAAATAATAATAATAATAATAATAATTTTTAAAAAACAGACAAAAAGATATTTATTTTAGAAACAATCTATTACACAATTTAAGATTGGTTACACGTGTTTATTAAATGTAGTTAAAATACACCACGCTAAGATACTTTTAAGCAAAAATTATTTAGATATATTCACACAAATTCTAAATATTAAAAGTATATATTAAAAATAGATTTGATGAAGTTTATTTATATATATATATATTTGATACAGCTCAACGTCCAAAAATATGGTCAAAAAATGTATAGATGTATCAGAGTTCTTCTCATTTTTTACACATACACAGGTCCGTCACCTCTTAGTGATGGCTTTGGTGTTACATGGCACTGAACTGCGATGCCATCATCATTCAGTTAGTATAAGAAAATAATATATATCTCCTTTCAGCAAAATTGCCAGCCCATTTACGTTTAAAATAGGTTCAATTTTTTAAAATAAATTTCCCATAGTTTTGTTGCATTAGTCACCGGGTATAAATAGTGTGTTCTGGGTCTCATTACTTTATTCTCTGCACAATGTTGTGTTTTAAAAAATTTAAATCATTGAAGAGTATCCAGTGTTAATTTTCATTTCATACACACAACTTTGTTATTTTTAATACTAAACGATATGTGTAATTTTTAGCGCATTTTCGAGAAGTCGAATGCGCTATTGCACCCGTTTTGTCCGTCCGTCCGTCTGTCATCACCCTAGATCTCAGCATCCATAAGTCCTAAACCCATGATGTATATATGTTTTTTGTATGTCCTGACCTGCCATTTGTGCATCAACACTCAGTTACTCGATCCGTTAAAAAACCCCGTTAAAACTACCAAAAAACATTGCGAATCGAGAGATAACACTGGCGCAGGCAACGGCCGCCATTGCCGGAAGTCTTAGTATAATCAAAAGTATTAGTTTTTTGTTGTTGACGTCATTAGAATATGTGTAAAAGTTTAGAGAGTTTTACGTCATCATTTGTGGTGACTTCAATCAAGATCTTAGCGGCCCAGGGGCAGAAATTGAAAACTTTTTCGAAACAAGCTTCAACATTCAACTACTTTCACCAAGATTGGCAACTACGATCTATTAAACAACAATCGACGGAGTATTTGGGCGATTAGCTGATTACAATTTAGAATGTTTCATTTATGAGTCCTATTTCAGTGACCACAAACCACTTGTAGTTAGATTAAAGAGAAAATAAAAAAAATTAAAATGTCAAGAAAGGACTTTTAAATAAATTTTTTTCAGGTATATTCATTACACAAGAAAATTCATAAAAATATGTCTAAAATCTAAACACAATTACTGATAACTACATAATGCTGATATCTAACATAAGTACTGATACATAATACGAAAATGCGCTAACACGTCCTGAGTTCCAAAAGGGACCAGGCTTAACATGATTTTTTTTTTTATCCCTGCTACGCTATTTAAATGTAGTTTCAGATACATATTGTTTTGTGTGTAAAAAAGTTTGAAGATTTTTTCAGATTAATTTTATATATATATATATACACACAAAATTATAAAGCACTGATGGAAATGCGACTAAATAAGGTACATTACTACATTTTATTTTCCATGAAGGATATAAAAAATAAAGAAAACATTGTCCTCAAAAGAAAGATAAGAAAAAAACATATTAAATAATGTAATAATATCATGGTTGCTACTAAATTTAATTATAGTTATCTAAAGATATGGATGAAGTTCAACTCAATATCTAGAGCTCAAAACAACTTACAATTATTGACATTTATATAACCACATAAAAATATAATGCTCTACAAAGAAAATTTCTGCACAATTTAAAAGTCATCGAAAGGCAAACTTTCAAAGAAAGAGATTGAACATATATTCTATAAAAAATTACATTTGCAATCATATTGATATCAAAATAAAGTTGTATTTACATTACAAAATTAATTATTTTATTCCTTGAGACCGGGCTAGAAAAGATAAATACGCCGTGGGTGAAGAACCTAACATAGTTTTTATGTTAAGTTGACTGACAGCTAAAGGCGATGTCTTTTCTTATCTATAAAGACGCTTCTATAATACAGAAGATTATTGCGTCCGCATACAATGCCCTGTTAGCAAAAGACGCAGCTTTTACAGGCATCGCTCTTCCAAGCGCCCTATCTTTCATTAACAAGTGTTAGGCAATCATAGCAGGTGGGTGGACATAGTGACAAACTTTGCCCCGGGAACAAATACCCGCCTTGTGCGATATTCGAAAACGTGACCATTGCTGCGTACTGGGTTCTGAATATAATAAGATAGACGTCTCGACTCTTGTCAATAGTAATAAGATTCTTTAATATTGTAATAATTCACGTATAGATACTTCTTCAATAATACAATAGCTGCAGTACTACAATAAAGTCAATCCAGCCATCCAGTACTTCTAATCACAGGCTTATTCCACACAAGTCTCTCTTCTCTGCTTGTCACAACATTCAAGCCACCTCGATAAAATGTAAGACAAACACTCGTCTAGTACTGCGCGCGACCTAAAGTCCGCCACACACTACCCACTGACCTCTACTCGACACGCCGTCGCACTGTCTGTCTCACACTATATATAGCCCTGAACGACTCTGCAAGTCAGTGCATGAGAACACAAATACTGTTTACCTGAACACAGCTCACCACATTTTCACAACAATCTTACAACAAATTGAGTCAGTGATTCTCATACCTTGACAACCATCGGTACGCTAGCCGAGGGCGCATGCCATTCAACGACCATGCTCATTATAGCCGTTTTATAGAAAAAAACTTGGTTCCATAGTTGGCTGACCTATTTTAAATTTGTAAGTAAAATTGTATTATGAATAGAATGCAAACTATATAATCACTATATCAATAAACTGAAAGAAACAGTTGCATAAGATCATTTAGCAAAATAATAATTAAAAAAATAATTTTAAAACAAATAATAGTAAATTCAAAGAAATATTAATGTGTTTAATAATATCATTTCCATTTTCAGTTAATATCTTATTGTCATGGGAATTTAAAGGATAAAATATCATAATTAGGAAGAAATCACTCAATAAAGTTTAGGCTTACATTGTATTTTACACATTTTTCAATTTAATATTGTAAGTTATAATTTGTTCTTAAAAGAAAAGAAAAAAATATGTAACAGTCCTATTAGTAGCAACTTGAGTCATCCTTCTCTGTTCGAAATGTTTTGAAAGTTCTAAATATAGAACACATTTTAAAGAAATAATCGGTTATCCACATGTTTTGTTCTAAACGTATATTACTACACCCACTACAAGAGAATTAAATTTCTGAGCAAGGTTTTTACGCCGAATACAATATTGCTGTATCTCCTTGCCATTTATTACAAGTGGAGTTGGCGAATCGTGATTTCCTTTCCGTATCTGGACTCCATTCCTGCATACGGGACCTTTGTAGAATGAACGATTTAAAACTAAATCCATTAAATCGAATCCAAAGGTATGTTCTCTCCTGTAGTATTTAACTATATATGACCAAAGCCATGTTTGTTTATTTAAATCGACACCTGCAGTTTTACCATATTCCAGAAGGTTGTTTGGGACACGGTAAATTATAACAGCGCTTGGGCGATGCTCCTTTTTCGTAACCCATTCTTCAGCAGCTTCATAGTCATCCGATAGGTAAAACCCACTCCCGCTTGAAAAGTCAAGATGGCTCCGTCCACAATTTAAATTTATTCCATTGTTCAAGACATCGTCCACAGAACTCGCCTGTTTGGCTCCGTGGAACAACAATGTGTGACCGGGCTGTTCAAACTTTTCACGGATTTCTTCGGAAATTGAGTAAAAAATTGCATAAAAGCTTTTAATTTTAATCATTTGGAATTCCAGTGATAATGTGTTGTTATCTTCTCCCTGCCTTTGTTCAGCCACAGCTTCAAACCATTCAAACCTCTCTGCATACGCGTACCTCACTAACAATGGAAGGGCGAGATATCGCTGGTAAATATTCCTTGCTAATTTATTATTATTTGAACATTTTAGAAGCACCTCTTGTGTTTCAGCTAGTAACTGGGGAGGATTTTCTGCTTCCAATAAATGTTTCATCACTATCCTCAATACATTAGGTGTTTCTGTTTGCTGAAAAACAATTTAATGTAAAGAATTTGATAATAAAATGCGCTTTATAAAATTGGAAGGCATGAACATTACATTTTAAGTGAACTCTCTTATTAAGATACAATTTCAGTTACAATCAGAGCTTAAGTTAAAAGTGAAGTAGGTCATAGTAAAATCAATCTTTTTGTTAATTTGTGTTCAAGTTCATGTAAGATATAAACTCTGGTAGAGCAAAACCTGGATCCTAATAGATTTATAGTTTCTTATGATACAAAAGTCATCAGTCACTTGAACGTTGTGGTCGTTTGGGGAGCGCATGGTTGCATCAACCGACAACGATCTCTTGACCTGCCTGTCTAGTAAAGCTGTCAGTAAATTATTCAACAACAGCCCTGACGATTTTAAAAAACAAATTTACCAAGCCAATTTTTTCGCTGTCGATGTCTTCGAAGGCCCACGCAGTGCATTGAAGGATTTCTTTTGCCAAGCTATCATTTTGCAGTACATTAAAGAACCAAACAAGTCTGATATCTTTAAACAATATTGTTTTTATTTGTTGTTTATCTATGCCATCGAATTCTATATTTAGAGACTTAGCTAACTCGATAAGTATTGTAGAATTTGAAGATTGTGCTACAAAAAATATAGCTGCTTGTATTGCTTTCAGTTTGTTGTATTTGATGAATGTTTTCTTTGGTACATGGGCATCAAACAGAATATGCATATTTTAATTTGGTGGGAACATAAGAACATAAGTAAACTCGTGTTATTCTTATATCTTCATGCTGCTGTTTGTTCCCGTTCTTTTCTCCCCTCCTTTGCACTATATATAAGCAGATCTTTGGTTTGTGCTACGTCGCTGTTATGCAATATATATTTATTCAACTAAATCAAGAATAAAATGAGGGGTGATAATGCAATCAGGCTTGTGAAAAAGTAAATGGAAAAGACGTAAACAATGTAAGGGTTTGCCTGACAGGACGTAACAAAACAGCGAACGTTTCGAAAAAAAGGGCCTTTATCAATGAACATACAATACACAAATAAAACGAATATAAAAAAAAAGTAAGATAAAAACATACCTTCGGTGAAATTCAAAGAGTCAATGAAGGGCATTGACCAATTGGAAAGTTTCATTGGCTCTTTGGTTTTCACCGCAGCTAAATTTATATTTTTCATTTTTTCTTGTTTACGTCTTTTTCCATTTACTATTAAAGCAAGAATACTTACGCTCATTTTGATGTTATTTAAACTTTATTTTGAAGAATTTTAATTTCCATTCTTTGCCTGCAAAGATATACACAATCCGTTTAATGTATCATCAAATACAAAGTGAACAATATTTAGAAATTATTGTAAACTATAACTCGGGTTTTTCAACATGATTTCCGCTGAACCACAAAAAGTATTATTATTTTGATTCAGGGTGCCTAACATTTTCCTTATGTTATATGTATAAGATTTACACTAGGTGATCTGTTATTTTCTCGAATTAAATTTCACTTGAACATTTATCGTTCTCGTTTGATTTACATACATCTTTTTAACCTCTTCTATTTTATTTGAAATCTTTATCACCACCTAGTTCTGAATAATCACATGTAACTCTACCTTAACTGGTTTCAGCTCTAAGAATATTTACATGTGTCCTTGACATATTTACTGCCTAAAATAGACCACTTTCGAAAATCTTTTTTTTTTTGCATCCATTTTTTCTTACACTCACTTTCTCTCTCTCTCTCTCTCTCTCTCTTTGTGTGTGTGTGTGTCTCTCTCTCTCTCTCTCATTATTGATATAGATAACCTTATCAGGATTGACACGAACATGGGTCTGCCTGATAGATGATATGAGCGAAGCAACAAATCTGGCTCCACACACCAATGGATATGTTGTTATACAATAGGAATGTACGATTAGAAACCTTTATCACACGAAACATTTGAGCTACGATAACAGATTTCTACTGTTTTTTATGCTTTATGATACCAAAAAATTAAAGGATATATTTTTTTTAAAAAAAGTAAAAGAATTCACATAGCCGTATTAAAATACGATTTGTTTTTGTTTTTTAAAGTAAAGGAAAAAAAATGTATATTTGGAAAAAACAACATGTAAAAAACAATAATTTTTTAAACAATAAAAGTTTATTTTTAAGAAATTTATAGTAGGAAACGAAGTGTCGGTGACAAAGCTACAATAAACGAAAATTTAAAAATTTGAGAATAAGGAAAAGGCAAAAATGTTTTTATTTAAATATGAAAATTTAGTTTTTCTTAAAATTAGTTTTAATGTTTAATGTTGGGCTCCTAAAAAAAAAGTAAATAGTTCTTTGCCATTTGGACAATGTTTAGTTCTTTGTTAAAATAAGTGCTCGTTCTCTGTCAATTTATCTTTTCTGCCATCATTCCTCTTGTTCTACAGCCACTCTCACCATCGGACATCGCCTCAAAACTAATCAAAAGGAGTTTAGTTGTCTGTGTTACTAAAGAAGCGAAAGGGTCGAAACGTTCAGGGTCGAAATGTACTGTGGTCAAACTGTCCAAGGTCAAATCACACGGACCTAATTGTCCGTGTTCCAATCGACGTGGTTCGAATCGTCCGGGCTCTAAACATCCGTAATTCTTTTAAACCAATAGGACAGGACTTAAGGACAATCCAAAAAGTAGTCAAGCTAATTTGACCCTTTTAATCCCCATCCCCCCTTTCACAAACTGTCACAAATCTCAGACTCCCCAGCACCCCCTTCAAAGTATGTCACTTTTATTATTAAAATTTAAGATAAAACGCCATCACGTAACACATGGCCAGACACCCCCTACGCCTTGTCACAAACTGTGACACTTTCTTACATCCATCTCCCCCCACCCTTGGAGCGTGACATATTATTTCATGGTTGGCCCTTATCCGTGGCAAAAAAAAGTCATTACTGGAAATGGTACATCGACTGACATTACGTGACCAATACTTAAGTAAACCATATGTTGTTATATCTAAGTGTTGACACTCTTCCAAATTTAGAGCTTTTACTTGTTAAAAAATAAAAAATAGCTTTTATTTCAGCTCTTTTTTTTCATTTATAATGTTGTCTGTAAATTAATAATTTTCTAGCATGAATTAAATCAAAATTAGTTCGGTAAAAATTTGGAAATAATGTATACGCCTTTTGCAGAAATATATCAGAAGCTTATGTTTAATTGCTTATCTCAAGCATTAGACGGCTGCAACCTATATGCCCGTTGTGAGCCCCGCACTTTCATAGGTTCGCCTTTAATAATTTTCATTGATTTCCCTTATTAATTCCTTATACAAACTGGGTTTAGAGCAAGCCGGTTCGCACACTAAGCCGCATAGGGCTCCGTATTTGTTAAGACCAACCCTTGTTGCATGAATATAGATAATAGGTTATTTAATTTTAGATTAGTACATATCATTCTCTTCATCTAGTGTCATTTAAAATAAGTGCTTTAAGTTTCATAAAGAAAATAAAAATTGGTCTTACAGCCCAATGACAAAACTGTGTAAAATGTTAATAAAGTATTACCATTTAGCTTTAATCCTGACAATTTCAAAGTGTAAGTAAATGCTATGCAGATTTTAATATTATTATGATTTGATATGTGTGTGTGAGTGTGGGTATGTGTTCAATCATCAAATAAAAACTGCTTTCTAAGACTCACGGTTAGTTTAAACGTCCAATCAGCTCTGAGGTTTCCTACCACACAGAGAAATTATTTGATACGACCTTTGTTTTATTTGGTTAGATTATTTTATTTATATAACTGACCGTCATCCAAAAAAAGAAATAGGGAACTTCCATTAGATATTCGAAAGGTGTTTTCATATTGATTTGAAGTACAAACACTGGGTAGACCTGAAAGCTATTTCATGATCATTTACTTCTGTTTCTGTAATTTTTCGACAATTTAAAAGTTACATATTTTGTCGTTGAAAACTTGTCAATTTATTTCCTCGTGAAAAAAATGCTCACAATTTATAATTCTTTTAATTATGAAAGTATAAACTATTTATAATTATAATAATTAATAACAATATATGAAATTTTGAATGTGAGAGAATCGAAAAGCTAAAAACAATGCAGAACTAAAAAAAAAATACACAAAGTTTGTAATGAAAACAATAAATGTAAGAGCTTTATTAGAAAACTAGTACACAAATTTAGCGTTTTGGCTAATGCCTTCAGTAGTGAATTTATCATACAAATCGTACATAATTATTAAAAGTATATCTAAATTATTAAGGCAGATATCAAGAAAATATTTCCTTAAGGATGCTAATAAATGACAAAAACAAAAAGGAAAAAATGATTGCTATAGGAACTAATATTTAGATGTAAGTACATAATATTGACATTCACGCATAGAAAAATATGGACATTTAATACATAGAAAAATAAATAATCACATCAAATAAACCACGGCTCTGTTTACCTTGTTTCCTATTTACACATTAATATAAGATCAATTAATGACATCACGTTACAATACTTTATTGCGAGAAACGCAATCTCTTAATCGCGAAACCAACATTTAAAAATGTTTTTAAGTATACATTTTCATTCAACCCCCCCCCCCCCCAAAAAAAAAAAAAAAACCCCGTGGGGTTTACTTTCAATAGAGTTACACACAGGACGAACATAAAAAGCAAATTATGTATACTGATGCTATTCCTACATTAGCAACCTCAAATAAACAACCTGGCTTGATACGCAACCTTTTTATTGCATTGAAGGTTGCTTTCTCATTTACTTAGGAGTACAAATTTCGATAGTAAGCTGCAAATAAATTATTTAAGTACCTTTTTTTTACGTACGGCCCCTCTTGGATTTTTTAAGATTTATGAGATTTACAATTGATTTTTGTTTGGTTGTCAAGTTTTGATGTGTTTTGAACTACAAAGCCATTGTTAATTACTGAATGTAAAATTTATGAACTTGTGCTTCAGTTTAGTGTTTGTTTTTCTTTTGTTGCATATTCGTATGTTTTTTTTTAAAAAGCATTTAAAAATCTAAACACCCCCCCCCCCGCAACAGTTTTTGTTTGATTGCTTTTACATGAAATTTTTATTTGTTTTTGATTAAATTAAAACCCAAAATCGAAGAAAAAATAGCTACTTTGCTTATAGTATACAATTGGAAGATGTGCAGACTGAACGATAATGAATACGTGTATTTGCATTCTTATAACGTTTATATTAAACTGTAAATTTGATTCACTGTCAATACTTTCTTTTATAAACTTTACTTTAAATGTTTCTGGCATAATAAATAGTTCTCTGTTTTTCACATTAGTGCACCTCATGTGAAGAAAGAGCTAGTTGACATTTCATAACATATTTTTACTTGACACTGTGTACCTGATAGTGCAAGGGTCGGGATACCATGACTAGCGAGCCAGATGCTGCTCTATTGATGGCTTCATCTGGCTCTTAGAAAAATGTTCGTTTATTTTTTTAAAAAATAAAAAAATAGAATGCGTTTATTTAGAATCATCTGATCTACATAGTTATTGCATTTAAAAGGTAGGATAACAGTGAAGTTTGTTTTTTTTAAAAATAGGGACACTTAATTATTGTACTTTTAATGTTGAAATTACACAAAATGCACATATTTACTTGAAGTTTTAGTTTGAAAATATGCTGTATGGCTCTCACAGAATTACTTTTCAGAATATTTGCTGTTTATGGCTAGCTAGATAAAACGTTTGATGAACACAGTAATAGAAGATAAAAAATACAATATCTGAATATGGTTTTATTTTTAAAATATGTATCGGACCAAATAAACGATAAAAAATGCATTTAGCTAATTCATAAGAAATATTTATGACTTTGAACTGTACTATGTACCAATTCAAAAACTACAAAAATGGGACGAAGCCGTTTCTTCTTTTGAGCTCTAGTCTACATTTGTAAAAAATTGTGTTTTTTTTTAGAGAACATTTATTTTTTTATAATGTGGTGGTAATAATTTATGGACCAATGGGTGCATAAACTGACGAGTCATAATAGATCTGGAAAAGATGCTGACTTGACATTAATGAAAACTTTTATATATTAATTACTTTAAGTTGTAAATTAATTTGTAAATACGGTAACTGTTAATAATATAATATTTTCTTTTATTGTGTGACTAATTTTCCTTTTATACATAATACGTAGTTACTTGTTATTTACATGTGTAAGTGGTTGCATTGAATTTTTTTTTTTTAATTTGATAATGTTGTAATATTGTATAGACAAATGGGCGAATAAATTGACAAGTCAGAATCTTTAATGAATCTTGAACAGATTCAAATCACAGATTTGCTTGATGTCGATTACATTCCAGTCGCATTATTTTTAACGCACTGTCCTGTATAATTTCGTCAGTCATATTTGGTGCGCACTTTTCAATGCCGAAAATTAACGTCCGATTTCAGAGTTTTATAAACAACTGGCCGACTCCTTAGCAATACTTTTGAATACTTTGAACTTCAAACTACTTTGCTGCGGCATCACTTTATGCTGAATGAGATCCCTATGCATTTGGAATTATCATCAATAGATCTATATCATTATTATTCATGTAAACGTATATAGCGCGAAACCTAAGTTTGGGGTTTTCTCATTACACATTAATTCGTAAATAAAATCAAAATATATAATTTGCTATGTATTTTCGTAAGTAAAACTAGATTTGGAAAGCTCACTGCTAACAAGAATTCCTTGAAAAAAAATAATGCACCAAAAAAGAACTCTTTTCTAATGTCCGCATAAAATTGTTATTTTTACAAATGACACAGTTTTATCGCGTGAGTTAATAATCACTTGTTCATTATGGGAATGATATTTAATTTTTTGATTATTTACTAAACGGCTTTCTGGCAAAGGGGACAATTACAAAAAAAACAAAAAACAAACTTTAATATATTTATTTTGAGAACTTCCGTCTATTCTTACGGGTAGTACATTAGTAATCATGTATTTATTTAAAGTCGTCTTTATTTCTTATGATATAAGGATTGTTGGAGGTCTCGCGACATAACACTCCGTTGCACTGATTTATCCAATTCATAACCTGGGCTGCTATAATTTTCTCCCTTAAAGTTTGCTCCCGTATGAACACGGCGATCATACGTCATAAAGTCGACATACTCTGGTATAAACACATAGGCCCCACTACTGCCTTTACATGTGCTAGCGTTGTATGTGTATTTCGCTTTATTTTCCTCTGCGTCCCTCGCTGTCCATTTTCCTACAGACACCATTTTAGGACATCCATGTGGGTGAGACACAATGTAAACCGTCTTGATTTCATTTGTGTTATTACTGTACTTCATGTGTAAATTCTGCTTTAGTTTCTGCCAGCGTACCCAGATAGAGTTCAGTGTATCCAGTAAATCCATATTACACGTTACACATTTAAACCTACACCTGTCAAAATCAACTTCCTTCATCTCCATAGCCCAGCCATCAAGTGTGACTAGTGGACTTTCTGGTGTGTCATAAAAAAGCCTACACGTTGTTTCTTTCACCTCATGATCATCATAGACCACGTGGTTAGCCGTGGAAATCCTTACTTCCCCCCACTCCTCACTTGGCGTGTCTGAGTCTCGACACTTTTTACATACACATGTTCCATCTCTGAAAACATCTGGGACTATGCACACACCACATATGATCCCTGTACCTATATTGGGCAAATGCGGAAGCGCTTTTCTTTCAGTGCTTAACGATTGTACAGCTATCCGGACAGTCAAGTCAGCTGTACATTTAATAAACTCAACGATCTCATTGTCTTCACTCATGGCATTCTTTTTAAAATCGTCCAAAGTTAGAAAATGAGTATGCCCTGGATTTTTCTGACAAATGCCATCATAAATATTAAGACACGCTTCTTTTCCTTCTAACTGTTTAGTTTCGTATATGCCTGGACGTTTTTGTATAAAAAAAGAACATGGTGTATCTTTGAATCAAACTTGTGTTAAAATAAACGCTCTTTATTGAGCTGAAACGCTATGCTTATCCAGTCTTTAAACAACTAGGCATGATACGGCTGTTACTTTAAAAAAAATTAATTCATTGCACAAATAATGTGTATGACATATAATGTCTAGGAATTAGTGTTTTTTTTTTCAAATAAATATTAAAATATATATTTACAACAAATCTCTTGATGCAGCTAAGTTTTTTTTAAAAATATTAACCGTAAAATATCATAGTTAAGTGTTTCTACTTACAGTTTGCGCCTGTGTCACCTCCATCTTGATTGTCACCTGAACATAATTAAGATTTGGGTATAAATGATAAATTAATTATTTTTTCAGTTTATTATAATTTATAGTTTTACTTTTTTTCTATGCGGACAAATTCTTAAAATTCTATTAAAATATTTTCAAAATATTTTCTTTTAATTTGTGTTGTTATATCTTACTCCTCAAAATTAACGTTTTTATTACTTCTCACATTTTTGTTTATTATATATCTTACATTATTACATATTAAAATTAATAGATATAATTTGTATTTATAATCATAAGCTTTTTTATTTAATGTTACATGTTTTCCATTAAAAATGCGACTTTCCTTCATAATCCTTCTTGATTTTGAATTCATAAAACAATTCAGCAAATTATGAGCAAGATAAAATGGAACGAATAAAATGAAACAAAGAAACGCGTTGTCTTGGAGCCTTCAAGTCCATTTCTTCAATATTTTATATCTCAGCTGACTGCCTTAAATTTATTATCCACTTTAAATTTGAAAGTAAAATTATGGTAATATATTTCTATTTATCACAATCTCTATAAAACCTAATTATACCTTTGAGCGGAATTAATTTTATTTCCTCCGATTTGATATGTGAGTCTTTTGAAACAATCTGCAATTACAAAATAAAGAAAACATCGTGAGATTTTGGATTTTGTATTATCATTACAACATAGAATACGTATGTTACTGAGTAGAACAGACTTGATTTAAAATATGGAAAAGTGTGTTTAAATATGAACTGGACAGCTAATGTTAAAATCAGAAAACTAAATTGAAAATACCGTTTCAGTGTTAAAATACAACTTGTATCTCTCGACCAACTTGTTAGCAATTAAACTATTTATCGCTCTTCCTGAATTGACCCACACTTCTCCCTCTTTTCATATGATTGGATCATACAAATATTGTTGAACATAAGTAAAGATATTAAATAATGGGGAAAAAATGTTTCAAACCCTTACCCACACAGAATTTTAAGGTCTTTTAAACGAGAGGAACCATAGAGTTTAAAAAAAATTAAAAGAAACCTACTTCATTTTGAAGGAACTTAATGTAAGGGCAGAAGCCTCGCTAGGATTGGTGTCACCCGGCGGAAGCTCTAGGTGTAACCCCTTCCCGTAATGACGTAATGCGAGGTTGCCGATTTTTACCCCACCCCCTCCCCCTCGATATACTTTTTCACAAAAACTTAAACCACCCTTTTCTCCGATATGACGTCAGAAAGCTTTGACGAGCCTCCTCCCGTTACAGCCGTATATTCGAAACATAAGTTAGAATTTTGCAAAATAATTTTTTCCGCTTAAATATGTATTTAGTGTAAGTATGCACTCAAATATCGTAACACACGTGAAGCCTCCCTTGTCAAAGATGTGTGACACCCTCACCCAACCCCCGCTTGGCACGTGAGGTCCTTTATGCACGGCCCCTAACTCATATCACCCATTGCAGTCTTACAGTGCCATTTAAAGGGAACATACATTTTTGTAACCCTGTGCGATCAGCACCCCTCGTACCTAAACGATGACATATTTTTAAAAAGAGAACATATTCGTTACCCCATAATGAGGAAAACGTTTTTTTTTTTTAAAATATTAAAAGTACGGAATAATGCATAATAGTATTACATTTTATGGGGGGGGGAGGGTGTGCATTCGTAACTACGAAAAAGAGTAAGTCGGGATAGGACCGTCGTAACCGGAGGACTGCCTGCTTTTCTAAGCTTCAACCCCTTTAATAAATTCAAATAAAACAAGCTATTTATTCAAAGATATTGAATTCATAATTTTCCGCTAAATACATAAAAATGAATACCCATATTATTACATTTTTAAAATAGAACAATCGTATTACCCCCTCCCCCACCCAACCCACCGTGGTGAAAGAAGTAGTAAGGTGGAAATCGTCCTTGCTCTCGGTATATCAAAGCCCAGTTGGCCTTATATCTTTTGAAACAGCAGACACATCTTCTTTTATAACGAACTTGGTTAAATATCTCTCTATTGCAGCTCTTCTCTGATTCTCGTTTTGTTGTTGTTGTTGTTTTTTAATCGAAAAAAGGAGGGGGGGGGCTGTTTTATTATTGAAAGTTAACTGATATTATTTGAATAAAAAGATTCGCATTTGAGTTTAACTTATTCCATTGTAATACTTAACTTACTGTGTTCTCTTTTTTTCTGACAAAAAATAAAACACAGTAAAGTGTTAGACTTTGTTGTCATTCCGCAATGGTGTCACCCAGGGCGCCCATTACCCTAACGACGCCGCTGCTTACAGGTATTTACATCAAATTACTAATCCAGTATACAATTTTATTTTAATCAACATAGATTTTTATGGCAATATAATTATAAAAGTTAATGGAAACCTTCTATCTTGATCAGGAAGAATTGTTATTTCATTTGACGCTGAGGTAAAACTTTCTAAAAAAATGTAGTGATGTTAAATGCTATTTATAGCCTACCTGAATTTTAACTGTTTTGACTTTGACCTAAAAGAGATGACGTAAACACTCTGGATATACCTGATACTGTGATTAAAACATGATATATTAAAATTTTATATTTAGATCAACCATCAGTTAATGCATTCCTTATGCTCAATATGAATTCAATGCGCACAAAATAAACATTCTACAAAATTAAAGTTCAATAATTTGAAACTGTTTGTAAGAGATCAATTTAAAATTAGCAGTTCATAGGATAGAAGTTAATCAGAAGAAACATCAGCTAGTTAAACTTATCATAGAATGAAGACATGTTATTATTTCTTTAGATAAGCCCAAACTGAATACGTAGATGTATGATTAACATGTTTATGAATTCATTTTGTTGAACATCGATATATATATATATATATATATGCACACATTTTCTTTACATTAAATTAATGACGGAAGCTGAAACTTTATGTAATAGTTAAAAGTTAAGCAAAATCGGCATAAACTGTGATAAAAAATTTGATTTGACAATCATGTTTGTAACAGTCAATTTTTATCTCATCGTTTAAAATAGCAGGACATCACATGTTGCGACAAAGTACGACGCTCATGTTCATTTCAGCTCCGGCAAATCTTGAACCCGACAGGATAGCACTTCATAATTCCATTTTGCTGGTAGACCCATAATTTAATCCAAAGTCCAGCCATTTTAACAAATCTGACTCCGCCCTGGTCGGATTTTACTGCATAAATTTGGCTCCGGCCAGTTTTCAATATTTTGAATACGATACATCTCTACCATCTCTGTGGAAATTTTATGTTTTTAATATAGATTCACAGTGAAGTGTGTTTTAAGTATTAAATTAAATATTTTAATTATGTATTACTTTTTTAATAAAATTTGAAAGTGTGACGTACTTTGGGGGCTACAAAATTTGTGACAGTTTGTGACAGGAGGGAGGGAGGCAAATATTGTCAAAAATAGCGTGCTGTACTTTATGGACGGTCCATATGATAATGAAAAAAATGCATTAAAATATCTTACATTTTTATCTTAATAAATATTTTAGATGGCAAGACATTTTTAGATCAAATTAACTAGTAACACGGAAAAAAAGATAATGAATATAGAAACTATTTAGTTTTTAAAAACAACTTTATTCTGTACATGGAAGTATTACCATGTGTTTTTTTCCTTTGTATTTCTATCTAATAGCGTACATTATAAATTCACAGGCTTCCTTATTGTTTAGCACTCGAAAATATTATTAGTTGATACAATGCAATAAAATTAATTTGTTACAGATGCGAAATAGAGAAACAAAGGCAATTTCAGATTCTGAAATCGATTGTGTACATGTTACAACTGGCTGGACATGCCAACAAGCAATGCCCCTGTGGTGTCGGGTAATTATTAATACATATATATTGTTAAGATTATATTTTAATCAGAGATAAAGGCTCTTATTACCTGCATGGCAGGTTCATTACTATGATATTACCAGAGGCGGATCAACGGCTTGGCACAGGCAAAGTTGCCAGAGGCGCCGAGGGCTAATCTTTCAATATTATTTTTTGTTCTGCATAACTTAGTATTTTCACTATTTCTCAAAAGTGTCCACATAACAAAAATGAATCAGGCAGTTAGCGGAAAACCCAGTAACGGTTCTGAATATTATTTTGCTGTCTCGAGATATGTTCCTTTCTGATTATGTGATAGCAAGGCCTATAACCGTGTGTTAAAGATTAAAAACTGTGGTTGGACTGCATTTTGAATTGATATATTAAAAGATAACTGAAGAGAATGTGGTTAACTACAAGCTTATGCAAAAGCAATTTTTACAAAAAAATACTATGTTTCTTTTTATTGATATTACTATCAAACTAAACCTCGTTTCTTCCTGGTACTTATATAAGAGATAGAAATTCAAAGAACATTAATTTTCTACTTACACTTCTAGTGCCACTACTACCATTACTTAAGTTGCTACTACGATTGTTACTGCTACTAATAACACCAATTCTACTACTACTGTAGTATTAATAATAATGAATAAAGGCTAAAATAATAAGAGTAATGATAGAAATCATATTATTCATTATATTGAAAAGTCTGGCGAAAATAATAAGTCATACAATAATTATTGTGATATAGCTAACAAATAAATTACAAGGTGAACTATCAAATTTCGTGAATAAAAAAAACGAAATTTATATATATATATATATATATATATATCTAATTATATATATCTAATGCATTTCTTGCATTTTAATAACAAAAGTAAAGCTTAATTATTGAACTTGAAAAATTTTAATTTGAATTTTTAAAGTGGAGAAATAGATAAAATTATTAGGCAATCGCAAGAGTGAAAATAAAACCTATCATTACTTAATTACTACAGCTTAGCTTAATGTTAGTTATGTAAAAAATGAAAAATTTATAGGAATGTTACTATCAGTTAAATTATAATAAAAGCTCAAAGAAATTGAAAATACAAGTGCTGTTGTAATTTTTTTTTCCAGCAATTAAATTTGGATTTTTTTTCACAATTGAATTATCAAGATGGTATTCATACAAGTACAAAATGTTTAAAATTATTTTATTGTTACTAAACAAAACACGCGTCTTGCTTCAGAAACGTATTTGAAACATAAAAATTTACAAATGATATTTTGAATTGTATTCAGTATGAAAAAGAACTTGGTTGGATATTGTACATATTCTGCTATTGACTGTCCAAATCACCCTCAATGTAGCTACATTAAATATAAAAGACATTTATATTTTTTTTAAAAAACATTTAGCTACATAACTGATATATTAACGTAGCCTATGTGTTAAGTGTCATGTATGGGGTTGTTATGATATAAATGTTTACATTTAATACGATGTTATCGTCATGTAAAGCGCCGTGAGCCCTGTTCCTTACAGTGATACAGCGCTAAATAAAAAATCATATTATTATTATTTTATTATATATCTTTATGTAAAAACGTATATATCTTACATATATTTGAAACTCCCGCCTCATGTAGCACGGCCTCTCCTTTCAGGTGAATCTTAACAAAAAGGACCGAGACGGAAACCTAATCTCTTTTTATACAATGAGATAAAAGGAGAAAAAAATACCACGGGCGACATGTTCTAAAATATAACTTGCTGAAAACTTTGTGTTATTTGAATGCTTTCAGAGGCCACGTGATGGAATTATGATTGTGGGAGTGCAATCTCAGATGTCTCTAAAATTATTATCATTAAGGTTGTATTACTAAAGTTTGACATCATCCATGTTATAGAGTGATCATTGTGTTGTGTAGGACTCGCAACTAAGTTAACTTCCCATGAGGTTTTTAAGTTATTATTATTTTGTGTGTTTGTGTTTGCTTCAGTAAATTGTGATTACAATCAAATTGTTATTATATTGCTCATAAATTTAACGTTTATCACACATTTTAAAGGTACAGAGTACCCCAAGATACGAATGAATGCTTGAAGATACGAAAAAATCTAAGATACGAAACACACTCAGCTGACAACTGTGGTCATACCGTGCCTGCCTTCAACACACAACCAACAGTTCTTGCGAAGTCCAATGACATTAGCCTTAACTCACTTCAGTAGCATTGTAAAATGCAGTCAAATAGGTATCTTGGATCAACACTAAATTGTAAAGAGTCTATTTGTAAGCGAAGGTTTGTTTTTTAAAAAAATATAGATTTAAAAAAAAGAAGACAACATAGATGTTGGCCGAAGTGAGGCAAAGAAGATGAAAAATGAACAGACATTTAAAAAACATGAAACATTATGTAAAAAAAAAAAAAAATAGTAAGCGATAAAAATTCAAATTAAAAAAATATATGAACGTAATTTCAAGTATTATGTTACGTTTGTTTAATGTACAGTTTTACCAAATGTAGTCTACGTATTATTTAGCATTAATTCATGCTTATTAATTACATCAAGTTTTTTAATGCAGGTCAGAGTTTCGGACGTAATGTTTTCTGCCATCTGTTGTCCTTCCCTACCAACTTCTCTGACACTTCAACACAACGCCCGGGGCCGGCTTTAGGGAATAGGAGGCCTTAGGCGAAGTGAATTTGGTGGCCTTAAATGTAATATGAAAATAAATAATACATTTGGAAATATTCGTGTGCGAGGCCCTCACTAATGATGAGACTAATCGGAGGCCCTAGACAGCTGCCTAGTTTGCCTATGCCTAAAGCCGGCCCTGCAACACCTCACTCGAAAGGTACATTGCTAACATATTATTTTCAATAATTTTATTCTGTTTTCATTGTTTTCTATTATTATTTTTTTTATTTTTTTGAGTTATTATGTATATTTTTAAGTATTGAAGAATCCTATTAAATTTTTTTTATAATATCCTATGTTTTTTTTAATATTTTTATTGTTGTTTTCTTCTATGTCTCTTGGTGTGGTTTGGGTTCTTATATGAAAAGCGTAGTTTGAGATATGAAAAATCAAAGTTACAAAAGCAATTCCTGAATGGATTAATTTCGTATCTCGAATTGCTTCTGTATATGAAAATGATAATCCTTGCAAGTATGACACGCTTGTCCCTACAAGCCAACTACCTGAGCAAAATATAGGCTACATAAACCAAATACTGCTACGCTCCACTTTTACTTGAAATTCGTTGAACACATAGGTTAAAATGAGTTTTAAAAAATCAAATGAAGACAAAATTACTTTTTAATAGCAACTTTAATACAGTTTTGAACAAACTGTAGATCTAGTTCATTATAAAATATAATAATTACGTTATCAAAAGTTAATGAGCATTCTCTCATTAGTAAAATATGAATTTTAATATTAGGAAATAGAAATACAATTCTACTAGTTACAATTCTTCGATGTATTTTGAATAGTTGAATATATAATGGCAATGAAAGCAAGCACTGTAATTACACAGTAAATGCAAAATCTTAACAAATCTTATAATTGAAAGACATTATATTTATAACGAACCACATCAGATTGGTAATTTGTTTTTAAATATATAATTTAATTCAGTAAATTATATGTATCATTATAATATTTATATTGATTTTGGCAAATTACTAATAAATAGATTGCGGTTTTAATAAATTACGAAAAAAAAAATTATGAAAATTAAAATTTAAAAAACAAAATGTATAATATAAAGCGAAATGCTAAATTAACAATTTCATTGACAGAGTGAAAGCATTTTGTTCAATAATAACTTCAGCTGAAATTCAATTTCAAGCTATTTCCTGGGGTTTTATCAAAATATCATAATAATATTGATAAACAATACAGTAGTCATGGTTTTAATTTTTTTTTATCATTTTCCTTTTTTTTTTTTTAAACATTTATTTCCAATACAGTTAAAGCGTATAATTATAGGAAAAAAATTTTTTTTTCAAAATAATTTAAAATATGTTTTATTTGTCAATTGAAACAATGGAACATGAAACATAATTGTTCGGTCCAATTTTATTGGTTCTCAAACAATGGCAAGGAAATTTAAAGGGAATTTTTAATCATATAAAATGGGGAAAATAAGTGGCGCAGGGTCTATAAAGCTCAAGTCCCACATATCCTACCACTCTCTTTTTTCTCATACCCAGAGACATGTTTACACACGGCCTCATGCGTTAGTTAAGATTGAATCCATTTTTTAAAAAAAATTGTAAGATATTGATGAATATCAGAGGAAAACGGATATTTCATTTTGTCATTATCCCCGTGCTAGCCAAAGGGGCAACGGAAGCAGGGTTCACAAGATTTTATGGCAACGGCTAACGGGGATGGTGTGGCTATCGTATTGTCCAGCCATCCTTATTTCCCCAACTGTTGTCGGGTACCCATCCCAAGCTGGATTGACCGAGGGACGCCCTTGGCCTCGAGAACGAGACCACCACCAAAGACTCGAACTCGTGACACTCGCTACGCCAGCCGAGTACGTAGCCATTTGCTCACCACATCTATTCAAATGCGTCTATAAATCATGATAAATTAATTAAGTAAACATATAAAATTAAGTTTAACGCTTATGAATCTTTAATTTTAGTATAAAAATTGCTATACATTTGTTTGCCATTTAGTATACAATTAACACGTTGTTTCCCATTATTGCAAAAACACAAAATGGGACTGTTCATTGGATAACTGATTCATTCGAATATGTTTGTTTGTTGTTGTTTTTTTACTGTTAAAATGTTCCAAACTCCCCACATGTTTAATAATGGCAGTGGAAATAGTTTATGAACTTCAACAACTGATTTACAATGAATTTTTTTAACATATTATATAACTATTTCTATAATAAAGTTTATATGACTAAGATTGTATATCAATAATCGTAGAATAAATAGAAAATATTAGTTTTAAAAAATGACCAATTATAGTTTATAGAAAATTGAGTCTATAAATATTCATAGTTATCTAGCTAAATAAATAACATTCTGTTATCAATAAAAAGATTTGAGATTTGACATACATTTAAGTGTTTCATGATACGCATAATACAAATTTACATTATTTATACAATGATTCTTTAATAAAACATCTCCACTAAAATAAAACATACAAGAAATAACATTTTATAATAAACTTGATGGAGGGCTAAATTTTTAGAAAATTGACGAAATATAAATTTCAAACAATTAAAGATAAAAAATATGTATTAAAAATTTGACATTGCTGCCTTACTTTCATGGCATGTTACGAAACTATCACACACACTCTCACACACACAATAAAGATTAATTCAAAATACATAACATTAGTCAATAATAAATACAAACAAATCGAAATAATGAGTTACATTCTTCAAAAATAAAGCAAATTACTTCTCTATCAAAATAACAAAGCAAATAATTGAATGCGATTCCGTCGCTCCAATAATTTGTTTGTATTCTGTCACAACTTAGTTAATATAGTCTGGGTAGTGTTTCCAGGTAGAGCGACAACTTTTTTTTGGATATTTTTACGGTATGCATTATTTTTAAACTATATACTACATGGATTTTTTTCTTTCAAAGATAAAATAAAAAGAATGAATTGAAGAAACAGCAGGGGCAATTATTTGGCAAAAAAAAATGCGGGTCACAAGGGACAAAACTAGGTTTTTACACGACCTTGAATGTATCATGAGATTAAATGGCATTTAGAGAAAATGAAACATGACCACGCAATCAACACATCAATGTCAAGAGTAAATTACTACTCCAACAACAAGGGAACTAATCTGCTGAGCAAGTTGTTGACTGCGAATACAGTACTGCTGAATTGTCCTACCATTGACTCTTAGTATTGTCGGAAAATCTATTTTACCTTTCTTTATCTGAACTCCGTTTCCACAGACGGGGCCCTTCAAAAACGATGCATTGAGAACAGTTTTAAGTGTATCCTGTTCAAGCAGAATGTTTCTTCTAAAGTATCTGATCACACGTGACCACAAATTTCCATTTCTATTTAAATCAACACCCATCGTTTCCCCTATGGCTAGTAGTTCGTTAGGGACAAGATAAATTAAAATAGCGGATGTTCCCTTCCTCCGATTTTTAATCCACGCTTCAGCAGCTTCGTAAACATCCGACAAGTAAAACCCACATCCGTTGGAGAAGTCAAGACGCTTCTTTCCACGATTTAGTATAATGCCGTTCTTTATAATGTCTTCCGCGGAACTAGCTTGTCTAGCTCCGTGAAATAAAAGTGTGTGGCCGACTTGGTGAAATCTTGTACTTATTTGACAGGAATTAAGAAAAAAATTTGTCCAAAAAGCTTCAGCTTTAAATATTAGGAGTTTAAGTCTTATTGTGTACAGACTGTTGCCTGTCTTTGCTCAACTTCACCCTTAAACCATACATAATTTGGCTTATCGCCACAAATATCTAGCAATGGCAGCTCCAGGGAAAGTTTGTTACAATCAATTAAAATTCGTTTGCCTCTAATGATTACTTCAATCTCATCGTATTTAGGAGATAAGAACTCCATTTGGTTTCTCTCCATGCTACAATGCTTTTGAAACGTGTTCACATAATAACACAATTCTCCAAACTTTTTTGGAATATCCTGCATTAAAAGAAATATTTTTTTTTGAAATAATGAATAATATTAATAAACAGATAAAAATATTTTGAAAATTTCGGTTAAAACTACGAATAGGCACTTGTAATTATATTATATAAGACACGACACACGGCGTTGCATATGCCGCAGTGTGGCTCATAGATATTGAAAATAAAGAGCGGAGGGAAACTGGATACAAACAATATCACGAAGAAATGAGAACTTGAGAGAACATCCTGTTGGGGGTGGGTGGGGTGGGTGGGGATGGGATGGCACAGCGGTTTTCGATACCCGCCTTAACATACTCGCTTTCCGACCATAGCGAGGTTTATTTGATATGCTTATTCGCTCACGGCTTGCGCTTGTTCTGATTTCCGATAAATTTAATATGTATATGAATTTACTTTGGGGTAAAACACATTTGAAAATCGAACATGCTTACATTTACTTTCTGATGCCCTTAATAGGTCAATTTAAATAGGAAATATAATCTAGAATCCCAGTAGTCAAATTATTCACATGACTTTAAAACAAAATCTATTTAACACCAATCAATGGAATCACATCAATTAAATTAATCACAAACGTCAAATTAGCAACAAATCAATTCAAATAACCAGACGAAAAAGCTCTACCAAAACATCAAGTCAACTGCTTAATTTTTTTTTTTTTTTTTTTTTTTTGTATAACATGCAATGCCGTAGCTAATTACAAAAATCAGATGATTATTTTTTTTCTTAAATATTATTTTTATTGTATTTTTATTATTGTTATTATTTATTTATTATTATTATTATTTTTTTTGGATTAACAAATTGTCCAAAGTAGGTTTAAATCATATCGAATTATAACCATTAGCAAGGCACATGCGTACTTCAAATTCATTAAATAAACTAAAAACGTTTTTTACTTATTTATAAGTCTACTCCCTATTTCAAATCAGGTACAAATATTAATTGTACTGATTAGAATACTATTACTAATAAAAATAATAATAGGTAATTCAAGACTTACCTTTTAGTGTTAAGCATTTATTGTTCCCCGCATTACAAATACATGTATATAGTTTTGAATTATCGGGACTTCCTCTTGCAGTGTCGTGGTTTTATTCCTGGAACTAAGTACTTTATTTTTACAACTTCCTTTTCACTATAAGAAAAACAGGGAAATTCCGATAAATCATATGAGAAAATACTATAAGACTAAAAATACAACTGAAGATAATAATACATGTATAGAATTAGAAATTTATAAAACCCGATGTAAACAAGCTATATCAAATTTATAGCGACGACTATAAATATGTCTCTTTCCCCATTTTGAGAAAATGGCTGACCATTGCTAGGAACAGACCATCACAGTTTATGGTTCGCAAACTATGGTGTGGTGGTGGGTAGGTAGATAACCGCAAAGCTAGTGTCCCCACCTACCCCCCCCCCCACCAAAAAAAAAAAAAAACGCGGTGTTTTGATTCCTTAAATTTGTGTCCGTTCTTTTCCCCTTTCTTTGCACTATCCATTAGCAAGTCTGCGGCGCATACTACTCCGCTGGGAGTATCTAGTATAGTTTTAAAGGGCTGAGTCTAGTTTAAAATGTCTGTTTTTAATCGTTGCCCAGAAGATGTTAATAGCGCTCTCTTTTTCCTCCATATTTAATGTATAAGTTATCACCCTGTTCGAAAGAATGATGATCCTGATAAATCTATTACATTCAACAGATATATTTAACAAAAGTATGTATTGGTCTTAATGTATACTTATTTAAGTTAAGAAATTTTAATTAGAAAATTTACATTATCATGGCTTTAAAAAAAAATCAAATAATCTATTTGGATAAATCATCAACACTAAAACATATTGCTTGCGTTATGTTAAAGCCTAAGGCTTAAAATAAGAAAATATTAGAAGAGATTCTCTAAATTTATGTCATATTTCTAGCGTTATGCGAAAGCCTAAAGCTTAAAAAAAAACTATTTGAAGACATTCTCTAAACTTAGGACATAGCGTTATGTTAAAGCCTAAAGCCACTAATATTATGATTTGTTTGTAAAGAAATTTAATTTTTCTGTTTGTTTCTGGCAAGTTTAGTGTCACATAAGATTCTACTTTGATTTTCGGTTCTTAATCATACTTGGCAAATATATCAATGATCATTCAAATTAAAAATCTAGAATTGCGTATAGCTACAATACTTACTTTCTTTTGATCTGTATTGAAGTGAATAATGCGATTTGAGAACTTGATTAACAAGTGCACACACACATTATTTATCTAGAGATTAGACAGCTGCAGAACTATATGGAGCATGCCTCAAAAAACGGCATCGTCACCTTTTATACAAACCACGGTAAATAATAGCGTTTGCTTTTAATTCTGCGAATTTCCGATTTGATTATGCAGGTGTTATTGGAATTTTCCATTAATACAAATTCTTTAAGAAACGTCGTAGTTTCTGGTTTCTTGCAAGCGTCAGCATTAAGTGTTTAATAATGAATTTCCCCCATCACTGCAAGTTATTGTGGTCTTGTGTAAAAAGAAAAAAATCAATATAAATGATCGATCGATAGAGCAACCTGGAAGCTTCCTGAAAATATAATCGTAGTTAATGTGTACCGTAATATCATTTTTTGTGGCTTTTAGGAAATGAATATTAATTGAATAATCATATGTATTTTAAAAATACACATCCCTTACTGGGGGGTACTGCGCAATATAAATTATCTCTTCATTACTTATTACTGTAAAGGATGATATATCAGGTGCTTCCATAAAGTAAACTATTTAAAAATATCTGAAGGCAGGTTTGTTTGGAAAATAAGTTTATCAATGAAGACTTTAGACAAAAAGTAAATTTTAATGACAATTATTGGGAACAATATACTGTCTTGTTCACATTAAAATCAAAATGTCCAGCCATACATACATTAAGTGACACCATTAAGGGGATGACCCCAAAATCTAAGAATTTACTGTAAAAAGAAAACAAAATCACCTAGAAATAAATTACGAAGTACAATGAAGTATGTTAAACGCGAAAACCTGTTAATACAAAAATCAGTTAACTGGCAATAATAAAACAGTCCGAGCAAAACGGCATTCAACCAAACTAGGAAACAATTAAAAGAAACAGCTGGACCAGAGAGAGGTTTTTAAAGGCTGGAAATATGAGAGATGGCGTCATTTATTTTAAATCATATAAAGCCAACTGGTCTTAAACATACCGACACTTCACCTCACTAGTCCCTCCATCTCAGTTGTGAAGAGGGGGGGGGGAGATTTTAAAATTAAAAGTAATGTATATATGTATATATATATTATTTTTTTATGAAATAAATGGCTTTGAGTTTATGAGTTACGTTTATTTTTCTATTAAAGGAATTTGTGCACGGGAAATCTTCGGGTTATGATGGTCAAGTCCCGACTAACGCTGTTTCGTGCTTACGAGCACCTCCCTATAATATTTTTTTTTCATTATGAGTTTTTTCGTGTATATAAATATTTTAACAACATTTTTTAATATATATATTATATATTAGTGTGTGCAGTCTTTACTGTTACTTTGATACAAAACTTAAAATGAGGACATACCAAATGTTAAGGAGTTGTTGTGAAAAAAGCATAAGTTAAGGGGGATTGTGAATGATAAAAAGTTTCATAACAATTTGTGTTGTTAGTTCAAGCACAAGGTATCAAAAACACTGATGTTGCTTGGACACGTGGAGCTTCCAATAAGGACATCTATTTATACCCCATTAGACTCTCCAAACAGGTTGGGGGCTTTCCCTTGTTGACAAAGAAATTTAAAAATATCTTTAAACTAAGAGCGGCCGAGAAGTTTATGGAATGGCGCGTAGCCTTGGTGGAAAATAACGATACACCAAAAGAACTCATGGTTGTTTTTTCTCTTGTGTGTTTGTGCGTGCGTGCGTGCGTGTGTGTGTGTGTGTGTGTGTGTGTGTGTAAAAAATACTGTAGCCCATAGATACAAATTTTAACTAAACTACTACTAATGAGTCGGTGTGAAAGGCAAAATTTTGGGTATGTGGGGTGGGGATGAGAATGAATGAAATGTGGTGCATAAAAATTGATGTTGTTAGGAAAAAAGTTTCATAGAAATTGATGTTGCTAGGACTGGTGGCTCTCCCAATCGTGGGACACGGTGGTTGAGTGGCAGCGCACTCAACTGGGGTGCGATCGTCAAGAGTTCGAATCCATGCGAAGGCAAGGATATTTTCCCAGGGAAACATTATAGAGCTATTGTGTTTTCCCTGATATGTCAATGTTGTTACTTAGGTTTGGTGCGGTGCGGTGCGCGTGATAGGAAAGCGAATGACGTAAGAGTGTGAACGTGACGTAGTGAGAAGGCAATTGTTGTTGTGAGAGAGAGATAGAGGTCGGTTTATATATGGAATTGTACTATGATTAATAAAGATTGCTGTTAGTCAGTGTTAGTACAAGGACTTTGTGTTTGGTCTTTGAACGCAATTTTGCGGTTAAGTAACGATCAGAACCCTTAGAAAACGAATCCCTGACAGTGTCCCCGAGTCAGCCAGCTCCGAATGTGTACCTAACACTAGTTAGGCGCCTGGGTAATGTGTGGAACACTCATAGCCGTGGCCTGTGAACGCTGCCTCACCTGTCAACAAATCATCCGTCATGGTCTGTGGTCTCAATTGTTTTGCAATGAGGGAGCGTCTGTATTGATAAGATAAGATCTATTTATATCCAATTAGACTATCCATACAAGTCGAATGATCTGCCTTGTTGACACATCAATCTAAATTTATCTTTAAACTCAAGTGTCGTAATATGGAATGACGCATAACTAAGTAGCAGTTATGCCCTATTGGAAAATAATGATACATATAATGTTCTCATTACTATTTTCTTCTCTTTAGTATTAAGAGATACACTTTAATGTTACTTAAGTAAACTGTTGTTTAAAATGTCAATACATTTTAAAAATAACTCTTGTCCTATTCATATTCACAAAACTTTAGAATATTGTTCAGAGGCTAAATACCATTCTTGGAAGTTTTCTTTCATTGGTTGAAAAAATTAATTCAAAATGTATTGTCTTTTGAAGAAGATTAAAAGTGTTCATTAAAAAAAATAATCTTACAAATATTAATACCGTAATTATTGTTTTTTTAATATCATAAATCATATACCAGTACATAACCTGAGTTTAGAGCTTCAAGTCTAGTTAGGTGCTTAGATGTAAACCTTAGGTATGTAAAATTTTAAACTCGGAGTTAATCTAATTTGTCATAATGCTGCATGAAATTATTATTTTTAATTAAATAGTACATTAGGTAATTTTAAAAATTTTATAATAATAACAATAATAACTCTTAATGTGCCATACGGTTTTTGGAAAACTTCCGCCTCAGTACCGTAAGAATTTTCCCGAATGGCGATCAACCGGTTATGAATTACACAAATTGCATAAAATCCATTTTTATTATTATGGTCATACTGACGTCATCTTTTAGAATAAGAATGGTAATTTTATGTATCCCAGAGACCGTTTTGAGTTTAAAACTATTTTTACCTGTAGTTTAGTACTATTATTTTAGTAATAAAGTATAACAAAATCACATCTTCGAAAAAAAAAAAACGTAAAAACTTTCAAAACACATCGCGAATCGAGCGATAACACTAGCGAGGTAAACAGCCGTTATTGCTGGAAGTCGAAAACATCGTTCATCCCGCACTGAATAGTTTTTATTTTCTGTAATTTCGGTTCTAAAGAGAGTTCTATCGAGTCGCTTATTACCGCTCTTTGGTACTAAACGGTAAACCGCGGATTACTGCGCTTTGGTACATTAAGATATAATTTTTTTAAAAATTAAAATATTTTTCTAAAAAATTATATTGTAATTTTTGTACCGAAAAAGTTTCAGCACCTTTTTTATGTATCTTACTAAGATATATCAACGTGAAATAGGTAGATCTACATAATACAGTTTTATAAAAATATCTTTTTATCTCAAATTTTACAGATGCTCCTTCCAAACGGAAGGTTTTTTTGCATTTTACGCTGAAACGCGGTTTATGTGTAGTCTTACTTGTTTATTCGAGTGTTTAATATTGCTATATTTTTTTTTAGTTTCCTGTTGTTTTTTTTCAGGTAAACAATACTTCAACGTCTGATTGTTGGACATGAAGAAAAATAATTTATGTGTTTGTTCTTCAACACAGCAGAAGAGAATTGATTATACCCTTATGTCTCTGTATGGTTGCATTACATTCTTCTTTGTTTTTTTTTTTTTTTCAAACCCTTAATATTAACTCGTGGTGTCTGTTTGAGCCCTTTGAGATTTTTGTTTGCTTGCCGGAAAAAGCTGTGGGTGTCTTTTTTAACCACGTGCTCGTAAGCTAGTAAGCTGAACTTTTGCAGAAAGATTTATACCGATGACGAAAAGGATATATCAAAATTTCAGATCAATTGAATAATAATATAATGTAATTAACTTATTGAATATTTATTTTATTGTATTTATCTCTATCGATCATGTTATTTTTTTGAGATACATTGTCATCGTGCGTATTATATAGAGCAACCTTTCCTTTTGCGCAATAAGGGGCGTATAATATTGACTTTCTTTGTAAACATATATTAACGATGGGTGCGCATTAAATTAAATATGTTTAACGAGATATAACTAAAATTTTGTATTTTCGGTTTGTCTTGCGCTGCGTTTTATTATGAACATCCTTAATAGTTCTGTCTCGTAATTAAGGGATTTATTGTAAAAAAAACTATGGTTTTTATGGTTTTGTTTACATTTCCAGTTTAAATCGAATTGTTTTATGTATTATTACTATTTTGATTTCCATTTTCTATCATCTATTTATCAATTCGGCAGCGTTTCTCGTCAAAAAGTCCCCTGGACGAATCGTTCATATTTGTATAAAAAATTATTATTATTTTTTTAATTTTTATTTTCTGCTATTAAACTTCGTTCACCATTTCACCTTGTTTGACAGTGGTGAAATCGTACAAATATTTCATATGAAGTTATAATATTATTTATTCTCAACAAACTATTTTTATTTGGTACCATAAAGACTATTGAATAGCTGTGTCTTGTGAAAAACATTATTATTGCTTCTTGTGAACTAAAACTGACATGGAACCAGTGATTTAAAATACGGTATAATAGTTAAGTAAATTTTTTCCATTAACGTTTATTTGTCCAGTCCCGTTTTGTCAGGTCCAAATTATCGCGCCATTTTGACGGTTAACCATCTGGCAGCTCTTTTTTTTTTTTTAAAAATTGTTCTAGTTTTTCTATGTTTTCGTCGGTCTATGGGCCTCCTGCAGAAGATGAATAGACTAGTAGCATTTCAGTTTCTATCCTTGTTTCATCAGTAAAATTTTCTATTTATAAAGCCTAGTGTAATGTTTTTTTTTTTTGTTTTTTTTTTTTTTTTTAAATAACTATATTGACATGTCATTGGCATGATTAATTCTCACTTATTTATGCTCCCGAGTATTTTGTATCTTTAGTTTGGATTTGCTGGTTAACGTGAATTGATTTGTATCTTTAACTTTGTTTTTCTGAACATTATACACTTTCTAGGTGGAAAGATATGGTCATGAATGACCATGTTGTATTCGTTACGTGTGACCCCCACGCGTCAGTGTGATTGGCGGTCAGGGTAGGGTGATTGTGTTACTCAGCATAAAAGTGTCAGAAAGGGACCAGTGTTGATCGACGTCCGGGGAATGGGTGTATTACTTGGGGAGCGGAGAATTGGGTGGCTGTATCAAGTAGTTGACCATTAAAATTTGTTTTGGCTCGAGTGTCGTTATTCATTGTGTAATAGAAATGTTATGAATCTGCCGCAAGCGCGGTCCAGATACAGTTATTAGGACGCTTGTGACAGATACATCACAGTTACTTTCCCATTTTAAAATTCATCTAGGTCTGTTTGCTAGTTCTTGCGATTTTGCGATCTTTTTCTGATTTCATTGTTCAACAAATTATACAATCATCAGCAAATAACTTTTGTAGCTGTTTTTTAAATCATTTATGTTCATTAAAAAGAGTGGCGTATGTGAAATATCTCAATATAATAGAATATTGTGTGATAACTTAGCTGTCAGTTGAGTTAGATAGAACCTTAATATTTTTAAAACGTTGTTACATTTTAAAATTGAAATCTCCTAGGAGATAGATTGCCTCGTCTTTGTGGATGCCGGCTATTGCCTGGTCTAACGCTCCATAGAACTGGTCCTTCTCTTCCGGAGTTGAATAGAGTGTTGGGGCATACACACTAAGAATGTTTGCTGGGCCCGCAGTTGTTCTGAGTCTTAGAGTGAGGATCCTCTCCGTGCCTGATGACGGTGGTTCAATGGATGGTAGAAGAGTGTTTTTAACAGCGAAACCCACACCATGCTGTCTAGGTTCGTCTTTCGGTCTGCCTTGCCAGAAGAAGGTGTAATTGGCCTCTTTGAGTGAACCGTTGTCTGGGAGCCTGGTCTCCTGAAGGCATGCTATGTCAATCTTTAGCCTTTTAAGTTCTCTATCGATTATTCCTGTCTTCCGTGTGTCATTTATGGACTGCAGATCATCAGTTATGCCGGGACACATAGTCCTCACGTTCCAGCTAGCGATTCGAAGAGCTGGGGTCTTCTTTTTCTTTTTCGTATTTCTTGGTGCAGGGCTTAGTGGCCCACTTGTTGAGTGGTGCTCTAATCTCCACGCACCCAGTGGAGAAGGCAGGCCATGACGGGATAGCACCTATTTGACTGGGGGCTGCCCAGTTTGAGGCGGGCGGTAGCTGTCCAGTGAGACATTGGTAGTCTCTCCCACCGTCGGAAGCAGCCCCTGGCGCCTAGCTCTACGTCAATTGAGCTTTGGCTTATAACCGGTAACTGCTGCTTCCCGTGTTTTGTCGACACCTTGCGGCGACGCTGGAGTGTCCTCTCCAGAGGTGATGCAAGCCTGGGCGGGTATTATGGAGAATTAGCTGCTGCCCATACAGCATATCCCCCCTCTCCACGTCAATGGTGTAACCAAGGGAACGACTTGCGTCGATGCAGCTTGGCTGCCATTGGCGTCGCAGGAGCTGCCGGTATGTACATAAGTCTTATGTATAGACCGCCTGTAGGTGCTCCAATTCCTGATTTTCTTTCAGGGTTTACTCCCTTAGCCTTTCCCGCAAGGCAGGTATAGCCGCAAGGCAGCGGAGGATTTGTATTCGGAGTTTCCTTCTCCTAGATGAACTACCAGCCAAGGTTTTAACGAGCATCATCTACCCGTAGGGGTGCCAGAACCGGGGTTTGAACCCGTGACCGATTTTTATTTTTATTTTAGAATTGTTTTTGTACCGCAGCGCACTAACACTTTGACCACNACAATCTATACATCCGCAATACAAGCCTTTGGCAAAAAATCTCACAAAAACACGGACTGGTTTGATGAACATTGGGACGAGATGAAACCCGTCACTGAAGCAAAAAGGAAAGCTCTTATGGCTTACAAGGAAAAGCCTACACCTGACAATTTGCATGCTTTAAAAACAGCTAAGTCACTTGCCCAAAAGGTTGCACGTAAATGTGTCAATACCTACTGGCTTAAGCTCTGTTCCAGTATACAATCAGCTGCAGACATGGGCAATGCAAAAGTCATGTACGAAAACATCAAAAAGGCAACGGGCCCCTTGACGTCAAAAGCTGCTCCCCTAAAGTCCAAAAATGGAGAAATTATTCAAGACCAGGCAGCACAGCTAAAACGGTGGGTTGAGCATTATCTGGAATTGTATTCAACAGTTACCACAGTCTCCAGCACCGCTCTAGATGACATCCCAGATATGCCACTCATGGAAGAACTTGATGTCGTGCCCACACAGGAAGAGCTGAGCAAAGCAATTGACAGTCTAGCTTGTGGAAAAGCGCCTGGGAATGATGGAATACCACCAGAGGTTCTAAAGAGTGGCAAGACAGCTTTACTCCAACCATTGCACGAGATTCTGTCCCTCTGCTGGGAACAGGGCTACATCCCCCAAGACCTAAAGGATGCAAATATAGTGACACTATATAAAAACAAAGGTGATAGGAGTGATTGCAATAATTATCGCGGCATTTCACTCCTTAGTATTGTAGGAAAGACCTTTGCCCGCGTTATACTAAAACGTTTACAAAGCCTAGCATCCCGCGTCTATCCAGAATCTCAGTGTGGTTTCCGGTCCGGTCGGTCTACCATAGACATGGTGTTCTCCATACGACAGCTCCAGGAAAAATGCAGAGAGCAGCAGATGCCACTATACATTGCATTTGTGGACCTTACAAAAGCCTTCGACTTAGTCAGTCGCAACGGGCTATTCCAAATACTGGCAAAAATTGGATGTCCCCCTCACCTACTTGCCATCATCAGACAGTTCCATGAAAATATGCTTGGCACAGTACAGTTCGATGGAGCTAAGTCAGAGGCCTTCCCTGTCAGCAGCGGAGTTAAACAAGGTTGTGTACTCGCACCAACACTCTTCGCAATATTCTTCTCTGTACTTCTTCGATACGCATTCAAGGATAGCAGTGAGGGAATCTGGTTACATACCAGAGCTGATGGAGGACTTTTCAACACTGCCCGCCTCCGAGCCAAGACCAAAACGACGGATGTCCTAATTCGAGAGCTACTATTTGCGGATGATGCGGCACTAACAGCACATACAGAATCTGGTTTGCAACAACTCGTGTCAAGCTTCTCCAATGCCTGCAAAGAATTTGGTCTGCAAATCAGCTTGAAAAAGACAAACATCATGGCCCAAGACACTCGACCTCCTCCTACCATAAATATCGATAATGAAAACTTGGAGGTTGTGGACAGCTTCACCTACTTGGGATCCAAGGTCTCCAATACACTGTCCATTGAAGAAGAAATAAACAGCAGAATTGGCAAGGCAGCCGCAACAATGGCTAAACTAAATAAGCGGGTCTGGCAAAACACCAAGCTAACGGAGAAAACCAAACTGTGCGTCTATCGAGCCTGTGTCATCAGTACACTACTATATGGGAGCGAGACATGGACCACTTATACATCACAAGAGCGTAAGCTTAACAGCTTCCATTTGAGATGCTTGCGCCGCATCCTTGGTATTAAATGGCAAGAAAAAGTGCCTAATAGTGAGGTACTAACGCGTGCCAATACCCAAAGCATGTTCTCAATTCTTAGTGAAAGACGCCTGAGGTGGCTAGGACATGTCAAAAGAATGAGCCCCGGCCGCATCCCGAAGGACCTCCTATATGGTGAACTTGCTTCAGGAAAGAGGAAAACAGGTCGCCCACGCTTGCGATTTAAAGATGTCTGTCAAAGGGACATGAAAGCAGCCAAAATACATACAAGTGACTGGGAGTGTAAGGCAGAAGACCGATCTACGTGGCGCACAGTTGTCAAAGAGGGCGTCATAGTAGCCGAGGAGCGAAGAATGGAGGAGGCTGCAGACAGAAGAGCTAGGAGAAAGGCCAAAACATTTGGAAGCACAGAACTCGTGTGTAAAAACTGTGGCAAAGACTGTCACTCAAGGATAGGACTGCACAGTCACTCGAGGAAATGCAACCCAACCCAACGGTGATGCACCATCGTCTCGCGAGACGGAAGGATGCCGGATTCACATTTTAAAATAATTATTATCGGCTTAAAATTTAAAAAAACACCAATAGTTTAATCACATCAATAAGTAAGGGATTTATTAAGCAAATAATATCAAATTTCGGCTAATGCCTTCTTCAGTAAAAATAATTTACAAAAGAATTAAAACATATTTATACTATATAAGGCATTCTCCAACAAAGAAAAATATAATTACGTAAACATAAGAGAAAAAAATGAAATTTTGAAAAATGATATAAAAGAGGGTGGATTTCTAATTTTGGTTTAAACTGGATATTTTTAAAAATAACAAATCAACAACAAAATAAAGGAGAATAATTACGTCAATATCAATATACTCTATTAAAAAACTTTTATAAAATAAATAAAAATGCTTATTTGTTCAACTATTGCTATAGATTTTATTTTTGTAACAGAAATTATAATATAGAGTAAATTACCACTTTGCAAACGCTTTACGCTAAAATTAGCACGACTTCTTGCTTTCAAGGCTTAAATTCTAAACCGCTCGACATGGAGTAAAAATGAAAGCACCTACAAGTAGAATGACCACAACACTACTATAATGTGAAAGCATTTTTGTAATACTACGCGAGGTTAGAGTGTAAAAGCAATATTAGCTGACCCAGCAAGCTACCGCCCGAGAGACACTTTTTTGCGTATTTTTTTTTCAAAGGAAACACTTTGACGTTACAGGAAACACATAACCAAAATCACTAAATAATCATTTTTTAATTAAGGGAGTTTAACAAATAACACTGGAGATTGTCAGGTTTCGTTGTCTAGGGTTCTGGTCCAAGGCTCACTCACCAACAACTGTTGTACAGTAATTGAACTCAACTCCCTTTTTACAGCAATCTTTATTTACATGAGTCCCCACATGTCACCTATGTACAACTCTCCCGCTACCAAATCTCCATGTCTCTTAATTACAACATAGGCCCGCCGTACAGTCAAGCCGGCCAACACGGCAAACCTAAAGCTCGGGTACTCCTCGTGTTCACCGTCACCCGGCGACTTGTGTCCGTTCCTCTCCTACAGCCGAGACACACCCGAGTTATATACCGTGGGCCTGGACAGACCTTGCATGGACTGCTCCACGCACCCCACGTGAATCTCGTTCACAAACATCACAACATGAGCTTGTGACCGGGCAAAATACAACTTTCACAAACAGTGATTCTCATACCCCTGACAGAGATGTCAATAATAATGCAAAAACTTTTATTAAAGAAATTAGAGCCCAAATAACTTAGTTCTGTATGATATGTACATTTAAATAAAGGCACACAGAGCCAAAGAACAACATAGTAGACTTACAATATTAGTATAAGCTTTTTTTGTTTTTTACAAAATAAACTTTAGGTAGATAAAATACGTTAAGAAATAAAATAACATAACATAAAATATAATATAATCTACAGTCACTGGTCAGGGCAGCAAACAGTGTAAACAAAAGTGTTCTGTTTTAAGGATGCACAATTTTCGTGCACTGTGCATGCCACCAGCCATCACACACATCACATTGGACCCAGACCTCTGCCCCTCCCCCTTTTTTGCACCCTTGACACATTCCTGCCAACAAGTGATCCTCTTCTATATTAAAAATATTGTCTACAACGATGTCAAATTCTACTTTTTTAATTAACTGTGCGTTCAGATAGATCTATTACTGGATACTTCTTTACTTTCTTGGACTCCACTATTTTCCTTTTTTATCTTCTCTTCTTCTCTGTTTCGTCTTGGTTGGAGCATTTACTGTTTTCTTCTTGTTTTTATTCCTTGTAACAAAAGCTGGCAGCTTTAAAATGTCATCTACTGTCAAGTTAGCTTTGACTGTAAAGTTTTGGGGTTCTTCTACTGCTACACTGCACGTTTCTATTAGCCCCACAGCTAAGGTGAAACTTAATAAATTTCTCTTCTTCCTCTTTGCTAATTTGACCTCCTCTTTAGGCGTGAGTAGGGTCTTTGCATAGGCTATGACAGGCCGCTTGCCTGTCAATTTGTGGTAAAGAGTAGCAAGTGGAATTCCAAAGTCCTTAGAAGCCTTTCTAATAGAGAGCCGCTTTTCCCTAATACTAGCCAATGCCGCATTGATTACATCTGGGCTGTTTTGTTCTTAGGCTAGACATTGCTATAAATCTGAAATATAATTATATTCTACTTAATTTTCATCCTAATAAAAACTAAGGAGTCTAGATATAGACTAGACTTAGATATTTACCTTAATTTTCCTATATGAAAAAGTGTTTGCCCTGAAGTAATATTCTACAATAAAACAAATATACTTCAACGTTAACATGCCCTCAAAACAAACATTATCATTAGGCCAAGGATTAGTCACATATCTAATTTTTTTCTGCAGAAATAAAAGCGTTTCGTACGAAGTAAAAACTAACTTTCAGCTTACTTCGTCGTAAACACCACTTTAAAAAGAACATTACCATTAAAAAACATTGCAAAGTTTAACAGAGTGGTTACTGACCTATTAGTAAGTGATTATGCAATCCCAAAAAGAGAGTTTTCCAAATCAAACAGGAAAAGTAGTCTTAACCCGGATATCACCATTGTTCTTCCTAGGGAAGTTGACAGCATACAAGGCGCAAGTGTCAAGATGTTGACACAAATTTACTCACAAAATAATATTTCCCGGAAAACGAAACGATGACATGATATTGAAAAATGGACTATTTCGACTTATGCATGTTCGTTTTTGTGTTAGACAAGCAAATAAACATACAGAGAACGCTTAATGAAAATGTGTTTCGAACGACATAGTGTTTCTCTAGTGGTAATTTACTCTACTATTTGTTCAAAACTTTGTTCACAAAATTGTAATTGCGGATAAGGTCTGAACTATTTATGTAGAGAAAAAAAAAATTGGATTAATGCTTGTTTTCATTTCAAACTTTTTTTAAAAAATAAAAATATGGTTTTGCTTTAAAAAAAAGAAATGATGGTTTTTGTTACTTGTTCTTGGCTATCCGTAATTGGCTTAAGTGTATATCTTTCAAAACCTTTAGCGCAGGTTGTCTCGACCCATTATTAAGTTTGGATTACATATTTAGGCAAAAGACCACAATAAGAAAATTAATGTTTACTTTAACTTATTGCACCAATCTTTCCAATTTTAAATAATTATGAAAGCTTGCCTGCATTAGAGGATGTGTGTCTGATAAATCTTAAAGAAAGTGAAGCAGTGTTATGTTAAAGGAAATATTGGGTGAAATCGAAATGTTTTAAAGAGATGCAAGTTTTCGATTTCTTGATTGCTTAATTTATCATATAAATTGTAAAATGATAGTGCTAAATATCCTAATCTTTTCCTTCATAACTGTAAGAACTGTGGCGAAATTTTGTAAGCCCCCTGTTATTAGCACGAGAACGGATCAAAACAAAAGGGGGATCACTCTCCAAGAGTTCAAGGAGCAGAGGTCAATAATTATATATGCAATGAACTGGCTGAAAAGGAGGCTATCAAGACCTGTATAAAAACTCTACAATTAGAAAAATCTGTCTTTTTCTCTTCCGCTCAAACCTAAATGGAGTAAGATATCGATTTGTGTATTCAAGACACTGCATCACATCTCTAACCATCCCTTGATGCGAGAATAGACGGCGCTAATTATTCGTGGCCAGGATCTATGTAAGTTGTACTCTAACTTATTCCCCTGGTATTTGTGAGCTTATTTCACGCTGATATTTAAATATTAAGATTCGTGCAATGTCATATCGAAACTGTAGACATGTTGACCCAATTAGCCAGAAGCCGGCTTGCACGCTGGGTTACATGCATCTCCTTTCATAAATAAATATGATAACACGTGAACCATCCGATAGATGGATTGAATTGTATTAGTATAACTAATACTACTATTAACTTTACTATAACTGTAATTATATTTATTTCATTCACGTGATGGTAATGTATTATTATTTCCGTCTTAGATTATAGAACATATTAAATAGCCGTCAGGCAGATGGCCCTAATTATATTGGTGTAACCAATAATAATAATAGCATTGTATTTATTCTACCATCCACTCACAGGATAAATTATCATTTCGGTATTATATTAATTAACCATCAGGCAGATGGATGGAATTATATTGGTGTAGCCAATAATAGCATTGTATTTATTTTACTATCCGCTCACTGGATGAATTATCATTTTAGTATTATATTATAGAATGTATTAATTAACCATCAGGCAGATGGATGGAATTATATTGCTGTAACCAATTATATCATTGTGCTTATTCCACCATCCGATTACACAATGATAATGAAATATTATTCCCAATTTATGATATATATATGTATGTATTTGATGACAATGTATTCATAAAAATGTATTTGATCACAAATTTGGCCCCTGGCTCTGAAGGCTCGGCTGCCCAAAAGGTGGATCAAAAACAGACGAGAATAGAAACCATCTTCATATGTATTATTTCTATCTCAGTCTGGTTTCTAGGCACCCGACTGTGCTGCAAGATAACCTGAACTCCAGACAGCAACCGTCCTAACGAAGTGTCGTCACACCCGTATCAGGAGCTGGACTCATCGCTATCCACACGACTTGCATCCGAACCACAACCCACGATTGGACCAGGAGCTGGACTCACCGCTATCCACGCGACCTGCATCCAACCCCCACCTCACCCTGCACTGATCGACAGGACCAGAGGAGGACTAATCATCATCAGTACCAGCTTACTCCAAGTGTAACGCTGAAGCTAACCACTCAGGTTGTTGTTTACACCTCAGAGTGGTTGGAACTGGTTATTCACAGCATCCGTGATTACCGAAGTCACCTGGAACCATAGGTGAAGCAGCCAACAAGAAGCCAACTGCATTAGTTGATGCCTACACATCACCTGTGTAGAAGCCGGTTATTCACACCATCCGTGATTACCGAAGTCACCTGGAACCATAGGTGAAGCAGCCCATAGGACAGAATTGCAGAACCAACCGTTCACGGAGCGGGGCAGTCATTCCTACAAAATTTAAGTATTACCCTATAATTATAATATTGATTGGCACAAGCCTTATGATGAATTTTGGCAATAACGGAACTTGTTTCCGCTCACTGTAAATATTGTAAAATAAATTATTATTACAATTTCCCCTAATTGTTTGTTGATCATCGTATTGTGAGAGATCACTAAAGTATGCTCGTGTAGGCAGAGAGAGGATAAATTAAATAATATACCCCTAGACAACTTGTCAAAAATATATCGACATCTTTCTCGCCACAAGAACATGCAAATTTTTGCTGTTCATGTACAAAAACGTTGGAATTTCAATCGTTTCTTCCTTCTAAAATATTTAAAACTTGTATGTGAACATCCATTATATAAGTGTTTTTAGAATATGCCTTAAATATATTTTAGGCTATTTGAAAATTTTTGGTTCACTGAGTGATTGTATGTTATCATACGAATGAGACAAAGGGATCTTTTATAAAGTTTTTAAAGTTAACACACTTATTAATATGAAAATTAAATCCTTTATAATAGTCATCATTAGGTTTCATAAAAAAAGAATCTATAAAAAAAATACGCAGAGAATACATATGGCTGAGATAAATAAATCTATAATTTTTAAATGATTTAATTTAAGACGCATTCATTAATGTTGCATGACAAAATCTATTTATAACAATACTCAAGAGTATTATTTCATCTGAATGCCCAAAATATCATCTTATAATGTTTTTTAACTAATTCCTTGGCCCTGTTTTGAAATTCCGACTGAAAAAATGTCACGAAACGCTTTTCTTTTATTATTTGGTTATTTGAGTGACTTTGACTTGCAAATTTCACAAGGTAAAAACCAAATTTTATTCATTTTAAGAATATGTAAACCCACGAAATGACTTGAAGCTAAATTGTATATATTTATCACTTTATTACACTTATATTGAGCATTATTTTAATCTATAATTGCATTTTATAAAATAAAAAAAAAAAGACAACAGGAGTAAAGACATTGTATTCTCAATTTTTCTTAACATAAATAATCATGTAAAAATTTCAATAAATGGACGGAGTTACGATATTGACTGGAAACCATGTGGAGTGAATTCAGCGCTTCTCATTGATTGTCTGCCAAAACAGATGATCTTGTAAAAAAAAAAAAAGCTTCTTGCAATGTAGCACAACGCTACTCCTATCATGTTGTTCAACAGATAGAGCGTTAATTGCGGCAAAGTAAAAATGTATTTATGTAATTTTCCTTTATCGTAGGATAGGTACGCCTGTGTGCAACCTCTCAAAAATTTACATGCCTTCAAAGCTAAACACGAGATCTGTGTTCAAATGTGTACTCTTGGCATCATGAATCTTGTCCTTCGTGTAACTGCACAGTTCACCCTACAGTTTTGTACCCGGTGCGTGATACAGAAAATGTCTTAAACATGCACGAAAGATTATCTAAACAGAGAAAAATTGGAGATTAACACTCTCAATAGTAAATTATATGCAGCGTCAAAACCAAATCAAGTCTAAAAACTTGAGTGTAGAAATACTTAGCTCAACCTAATAAGCAATCAATTGCTGACATCTAGGTAAATAAAAAAAAAAGAAAAATTATAAGAAATTATTCGAAAACAACCAGAACATCATTCAATTACAAGATCGATGATATTCGTGCCTTTTTATGCGTAGCCTTGCTATCATTTGTCAATGGGTTACCGTTTATAACAAAGCAGTCTAAAACATTAAATTTTATCTCTTGTCAATTAGAGCACTGTTACATAGTACTGCTTTCTCTCTCTC
>MUZC01000633.1:22788-91602 GCA_002072015.1 Radix auricularia | reverse complement strand
ATTATTATTATTATTATTATTATTATGGATTAAGTCTTACCATGCACTGTTTGACTTCTCTGGACTTTGCCTTTTATTTGCGTGGTTTAATAGGTGGAATGTGATTCATTTTCAGGAATGACGCAATGGATTATCCAGGAAATGTTTAGCGCATTTTCGAGAAGTCGAATGCGCTATTGCACCCGTTTTGTCCGTCCGTCCATCATCACCCTTGATCACAGCATCCATAAGTCCTAGACCCATGATGTATATATGTTTTTTGTATGTCCTGATCTACCATTTTTGCATCAACACTCAGTTACTCAATCTGTTAAGAAAAACCCGTTAAAACTACCAAAAAACATTGCAAATCGAGAGATAACACTGGCGCAGGCAACGGCCGCTATTGCCAGAAGTTTTAGTATTATCAAAAGTATTAGTTTTTTTTGACGTCATTAGAATATGTGTAAAAGTTTAGAGAGTTTTACGTCATCATTTGTGGTGACTTCAATCAAGATCTTAGCGGCCCAGGGGCAGAAATTGAAAACGTTTTCGAAACAAGCTTCAACATTCAACTTTTTTCACCAAGATTGGCAACCACTATCTATCAAACAACAATTGACGGAGTATTTGGGCGATTAGCTGATTACAATTTAGAATGTTTAATTTATGAGTCCTATTTCAGTGATCACAAACCACTTGTAGTTAGATTAAAGAAAAAAAAAAAAATAAAATGTAAAGAAATGACTTTTAAAACCATATATCACTAGGCATGCATTCATAGATTTCTTTTAACGACATTTTCAAATGGAGTTGATAAGAAGTGTGATCATCTCCTTTACCATGTTAAAAAAAACACACATAAAACTGGAATTTTTGTAAGTTATTGTACGTGATGTATAAAATCATGCGTTAAATCAATTTTCAGTTCTGTAAAAAAAAATAAAAAAATTAATGACTGATTATGTTAAAGATAAAGTAAATAGGAGTAATATAAATTTGTTTTATTTAAAAATCTGTAAGGATAAATTCTCAATTTAATAACCGCTATTTTTCTTTCCAATAGTTTAAATATATAAAAATCAAGAATATTGCCTGGTAAATTTTAAAAGCCCAAGAAGTGTCCGTATTAAGCAGATTCTACTATATAATTTAAAAGCATGCATTTATTTTAATTTTTAAAACATATGAGAAACATTTTAATTAGCATGTATTTATATATTGTTATCATGCACTGCTTTGAAAAGGTTTTTCTCGGCAGTATATACCAAAAAATAAAACACTTTGTTTACCCTGAACGATCTAACACTGTGGCTGTAGGAAATATATAAATCTGGTTTTATACTTTGCGAAATGTTTCCTTATAGCGTTTCTATGGTTAGAGTTTATGAGCTTGTACAAGGCTTATAGGGCACTGTTATAATAATTACTGTTTGTATTATATCTGTTCATGACGCCTCTGAAATGTTATGACTTATATACAGATATAACATATTTTACATATATATCAATCAGTATTGGTAGATTTTCCTACAATTTACACAATTGACGTTTTCAAAAATAAGTTCAGTAAAATTTGAAATTTGAAATTTGAATCAAGAAATAAAATGTACATAATACCCGATGTAAATATATATAAGAATATAAAAGATGTTTTAAACGTTAATGTACATGTGTACGTATTTTTACATGAATTTTGTTTATTTATTGTAAGAAAAAAGGAAAGATTTAAAAAATCTTATAACATTACGAGTTTCTCTAGATTTAAATACATATAAATTCCCAACCAATCAAAATTTACACAACCTTGCATTTGTTGATTCGGGTTAAAAAATGACACTTTCTTGACCTACTTATGGGTTTTCCGCATTTCGTATGCATAACCCTTGACCTTTCAATAAACCAAGAATTTTGGTTGGTTATTGCTGTGGTAATGACTGTAACTTACTTCCGTTTCTACGTGAAACAATGTTGTATAACATGAACAAAAGCACCTAAGGTCATTATTTATTAAGGACTTGTATGTTACAAATAATCATATACTGATACTTGATTAATAGCAAAAAAAAAAATTCATTTGTTGGAAATATTTTTATAGGTCAAAACCATCTACAATTTATTTCGTATAGTATGTGTTTGTAATCCAAATGTAAACTAATGTGACATACGTTTACATAGCGTTAATGTTATTGATAATTTATGACACTTACATTCAAAGTATATATGACTATTTCACGATAACTTAGCTTTGCCTTACAGTAATATTATCACTGTCAAACCTGTTTTTTTGTTTTTGTATTTTTTTTTTTTTTTTTTTTTTTTTTTTTTTTTTTTTTTTTTTTTTTTTTGTATTTACAATTGTTTTATTTTTAATACCTTTGTAATTAAGAAAACAAAAGTTTCCTAAACTTGTACATCATCAGTTAAATTATACTTTAATATATCTAGAAATTTGTTGATGTTATCAAATGTTAACAATAACAATTAAAATTATGTAGATTGAAGATGGCCTAACCAAAGCTCGCGGGTGTCATGAGGTTAATGAGTTTTCATATTGAATTCGCGAACTGAAACTGAAATTATAAGAACGAACAAAATAAAGCTTGACTGAAACAAAGGTTTGAAAATAAGTTGAGTTTAATCCGGGTTTAGAAACATTAATGTTACTTTGGTAAGTGTTCAATGTGTCACCACGAGAAAGTGCTAGCAAAGAAAGTGTCGACTTCAACAAAGACAAGTTTTTCTTTTTTTCAATGAAGGAGTTTGTACGTAAAGAAAGCCAACGATTATTTGTTATTAGTAATTAAAAATTAATAAGGGGCCGTCCATAATATATGTATCGCTATTTTGTCATTTTTTACTCCCCCCCTCACTGCTGTCACAAACTGTCACAAATCTCAGAATCTCTCCATCCTAAAGTACGTCTCTCTTTCGTACAAAAATATTTTTTTATTAAGAAAATAATTGAAATTTAACATTAAACCCCGTGTCGTCACACATGACCTGATACCCCCTTCCCTTATGTCACAAACTGTCACAATTGCTTACACCCCCTCTGGAACGTTACGTACTTTAAGGACGGTCCCTAAAAATAAGAAATTGTTTTGAAATTGTTTTGAAATTGTTTTTTTTTAAATTTTAATGGCTATTTTATCGATTATATAATTTTAATTGATTACACTTTTACTGATTAATCAAAAAAATAATCATTAATTTCCGCAGGCTTAGTAAATATACAATATTTTTTTTTAATTAAAAAAAATATGCTTTTAATTTTTTTTTAATTGCGTATCTGCAACATATATATTTTTCAAAATACGATTAGAAATTATACAAATTAAAACGTTTGGTCATTTATCAAACATATTTTTTAAAGAATTATCGTGACAGATATGGCCACTCCTTATATAGGTAGTAGCCAGTGGATACAAATATCAATTATTAATAACACAAATCAGACAATTGTCGGGAAATTGCAAAATGCTCCAATTAGAAATAAACTATTTGACAATGAAATTAAATCAACTTTTATTTTATATAAAATACAGAATCATCCTTAAAATATATTGGTGAAATATGATTCACGTAGAGCATTAAACACCTTTATTTTTTATAACATGGAGATAAACAGTTATTTTATGAGAAACAATAATTTTGAAATCAAAATAGTGCAATTGAAATTCGATTGGTTTCTGTGAGGAAAGTATAATTACTCACAAATACTTGCAAGACATTTAAAATTGTATTATTATTTTCTTGTATTTACTTTATAAATCTATTTAATATGAACCTGCTGAAGGGCAACAAATTCAAGTTACTGATTTTTTAATGTATGTTCTTTTAGATCAAAGTCATATTGTATCAAAGAGTATTTTCTCTAAGTAGAATGTTTTGTTTTTGTATCCATCAGAAGTAATCTTGGAAACAATGTCATGTATCAATGAGCAATACACTTTGAGAAACATGTGCTGGTGACTCAAAACATGATCTTGTGTAGTAGAATATACTGTTTTATTAATGAGTAATGTTTACTAGTAAATGGTAAAACGAGTAATTTTCCTTTTGGAGAATGTCAATTTGTTCAAAGAGTATAGGTTATATATCTTTTAAGAGAAAGCAATGTTGTATAAATGACTAATGTACTTTAATTGGAATGTCATAGTCATAGTGTATCGATGAGTAATATTCTTTCAAAAGCATGTCATTTTGTACGAATGAGGATGGGTTTTTTTTTATTACTTTTATAGGGAATAATAAATAATTTTCTGAAATAAGACTCATGTTGTATAAATAACTATTTTTAAGGGAATAAAAAAGTTGTTACCAATATGAAATATATGTTTTTTTCCTAAGTTTATTTTTAAAATAATATTTTTTCCTATTGTTCTAATAGGAGAATATCATGTTGCGTCAATGAGTTTATCTATGTTCTTTTACAAGAATTTTCTGTTGTGTAGTGATACATTTTCTAAGAAAATGTTCTATTGTATCAAAAAGTAACATTTAAGAAATTAGTCATTTTATTAAAACTGTTTAGGTATTTCGGATTAGATTATATCTAGAAGTTATTTAATTTCTATTGAACATCTCCAAGTTTAAAATTGTTATCGATTATCCAAAATTTTTAAATACAGTTGTAAATATCAAGTCGTAAAAAAGCATAAAATTGAATAATTAGGAGCTTCCAAGGTCTAACGACATTAAACTTTAAACAAAATAATTTTTTCTTAGTGATTTAAATTATTTCCTGTTTAATATTATTTTTAACAATGTAAAAAAATCTACGATAGCATTGGCATTATATAGTTTATAAAAACATTTGCTATTTTCAGAAAGGATAAACATATGTTACAAGACACAAGTAGGTACTGGGTTGAAAAAAATAAAAATTGCCAGTGTCTTTTTTTATTAGATAAACATAACATCTTTTAAATAATCTCACTTTTAATGTGAAACCAAAGTATACAATTTTTAAGCAGATAGTTTTTCTTAAAAGTATATTATGTATGATTAGTAATTGAGATTTGTATGATATTAACCATATAATATAATTAAAAGCCCAAATGTATTTTTCTAGATGTTAAGAAAATGAATGATTATTTTAATTATATTTGCTAATTCTTACCTGTAATCTGTTTTAAATTCCATCAAAAATGAAGACACAGCAAACGTATCTGGTAAGAAAAAAAAATTGAATCTTTTTTTTTTTTTTTTAAATCAATCATTTACATTTGTTGAATACTAGGTGTGCTCGCACAAACACAGAGCCCCTAATGTTGAATATTATGTCTATGTCTAGGGATTCCACTAACTATTCTATACTATACTAATATATATAACTATAACGACATGTTCACATACAGCTTATAATTAATAATTAAAACTAACGCCTATGTGTAAATGATAATAGAGATAAAATATATAATACATTATATACATACATATATACAAGGTACATCAGTAAATAAACATATACTAAATAAAGATATCTACGTATCTAACAATTATACAAATAGTTCATTACAATGCCCCACTTCACTCATGGACTGAGCGTGGCCAAGGGACTGGTTGAACTGCTATGCTCCGGTCTGGCCAATCAGGCGTAGCGCAGTTCTGTCCCGTGGTCAGTATGCTTGGTAGTCGGCCCCTTTCCGCACTGGTAACTGACTGCAAGGGTTCGCACGTGTCAAGGTAAGGCCACCTTGTCCCCTTCTCCGCTCCAGATCTCCTGTCTGAGATGTAGCCCAATGGTTTCTCCGCGACTCTACTGGCTCCACAACTTACTAGTACTAAGTACTGACTAGTAATAACTACGTACTGCCACTACCTTCTACTACTTCAAACTTCCACTAACTAGCTGAACAAACTTTCAGCTAGGCTCAACTCTTATTCGCCCGTCACACCGCAGACCTGGTGCCTGGTGTACTACGAATATTCTGAGAGAGAGACTGCTGTAAGGTTGAGCTACCGTTTATAAAGACCCATACCCTCGCGTGGATCAGTGGGCCGTTCTCATCTGATTGGTCAGTGGCGTGTACCAACTGTTAATCACAAGCTGACATGCATGGCTTCGAGAACTTTCGGCCAACTTCCACGTCCTAACCTATACTAATACTATGAAATATTCCAAGGTCCATCAAAGATCTTTGTCTATCTCAAGGCCAGTGTCCCTGTTGCGTTGATGGACCTACCCCTAACCTCAACGGTTCTTAAATATGTAGAGGTTCTAAAATTGAGGTGGGGAGGAACTCAACAACATTTGTATAAGCATTAATTAAAATTTATACAAATATATATATATATATATATATATATCTTATCTTATCTTATATGTTACAGACGCTCCTTCTGTACAGAAGATTATTGCATCCTACGTATTTCTATGGTTTGTGTTTAGTCCTGTATTCTTACTAGAGTTTTAAAAGATGATAAAGTGGTGGCTTTCCTGGTTTCTTCAGGCAACCCATTCCACGCCCGAATACCGGACGGAAAGAAAGAAAACTTGTATGTGTTTGTTCTTGCATATGGAATAAGAAAGGTGTTTTTGTCTTTATGTCTATTTGAGGGTTGTATTAGGTTTTCTTTGTGTTGTATTTCTAAATTAGAATTAATTGCCTTATGTATAATTACTAATTTACTCTTGGTTCTTCTATCCTCTAGTGTTTCAAGGTTTAATGATTTAACTAATGGTGTTACTCTTGTCAGTTTTGAATATTCTCCAGTAATATATATATATTAGGGCTGTTATCGATTAAATTTAATTTAATCGCTAACTTTTGAAAAATTACCGATAATTTGTTAGAGCTAAAAATAAAGATTATGACGTCATTTAACTGAAAATTTCAAGGGAGGAAATAAAAACATGCAATTGACTTTTTTGTTTTGTTGAGTTATTTTTAAGACATAGCAATAACAATTAGTTAATTCACGTATTTAGGTCTAGGCACTTAAGGATAATAATTTCAGTTAATTTTAAAAATATAAGGGTAAAATATCTTTTTATTCCAAGTGATACAAAAGTTATGATTTTGTAAGACCTCATAATTACTTTCTTCACTATGTTGTTTTCCATCAAATATTGTGCCTTCTGGGGCATATTTTAAGAAATGCCCTTAACTTATTTAATTTAATTAGATTTAAAAAAATTAATTTTGTTAGGTGATAGTTTAAAATAAAGTTAGTTTTATATAATGTCAATGAATTTAAAATTTCGTTATTTTTTATTAAGTAAAATGAGATGGTGTTTTTTTAAAAATCATAGTTCATATAAACAGGTTATTATAAAGTGAACATTTTCGATTCATTATTTTTAAATGGATAAATTTGTACGTAAAAAAACAAAAGTATTATTAATTATTAATACTTAATTATTTATTAAAAATGGAAAAAAATCAAAACATCTTTAATTTTAATTGCTATTTTATCGATTAAAATAATGTTAATCGGTTGATAGCAACTTTATGTACGAGACAGCATCTACATGTGTATGATTACGCTTATATATTTTAAGATTGTATAGTTCTGTTAAAGCACAAATTTGAAAACAATATTTGATGAGTATTTGCATAAACTTATGACATTAGTAGGGATGTCAACAAATTTATTTGATAATAATAAAGCGAAAAGGTTTCAAGGCAATTAAGTTAATTTTTGTAAAAATATTTCTAAAAATTGAAAGATTGAAAAGATAGGCAATTTAATTTAAGCTTTCTTGGTGATCACAGAAAAATATAATTTTGATACGGACTCAGATGAGATGCAGTTTTTTACTATAAAATGTCATTATATGTAATTTATAAGTAGTTAGTTTTTTAAAAATTGTATAAGATTGATTTTAAAATATAATGTTCCAATGACATTTAGACATTTATAAAAAGTTTTATATATCTGTTATGGACAAGTGTTGTAAAATATATGGCTATAGACATAGCTTTTGTTTGTGTAGTTTTCATGTTAAAAGTTTCTTTCTTTGTAAAGTATTTTCCCAAAAATTTTATTTCTTAGTCATAAAAAATCAATATGCTTGAATATCTAATTTTAATGTCACTTCTAGAAATTTCAGAAAATTTTACATCTCTATTAGTCAAACTTAAATTTTATATAGATCAACAATTTGAAAATACATTATAATAAAATGATAGTATAAGAAAAAAACCAGTTAACACTAGTGTCATGGTTTATATTTTTCTTTCAAGTGGCATATTGTGTATTGATTATATCCTATTTAAGTTGATGGTCAATTTTACTGTGCAGCTCCGAAACTCCCATTGTTTATGTCAAAACTTAATCAACTTTGCAATTTTATCCTGCGTTATTTTAAACTTGATTCTATACTGAGACTAAGAGGAACATTGGTTGAACGGCACGCGTTTTTAGCTGGCGCACCGAAGGTCACGGGTTCTTGCGTGTCATGTGTGTCCCTGCTGAGTCCACCCCTGAATGCGTGATGTGTGCAACCCAAAATGCCGTGGCCTGTGAACACGGCGTCAATAGCAAACAGACCAGTATTGTCTGTGGACGCAGTAATTTTCTATTGAGAAAGAAACATCAGTATGCAAAAGACAAGATAAGACTCATAGTTAAGTAAAACGAAATGGTAAGTATATAAAAATAAAAAATATAAATGTAATGTACATAAAAAAAATAATTCGCGACCTAATGGCCGTAAATATGTTTATATTCGAGGGGATCGAAAAGGAAATTATTTACCATATTATAAAATGAATATATAGAAATCAGTCTTCAGTAAGATGTATACTATATTTTAAACCATTTTATGTTATTCTCATAAGTAGGTATCTGAGGGTTAATTTTTAATACCATGAGAAAGGAATTCTTGTAAGTAATAATTCAAATTTTCTATAACAGAAAAAAAGTAATAGATTTTAAAGTAAAATAATATAAAAATAAATAATTTATTACCAAGATTGTAATGAATGTAGTTTGTTTCCGTGCTGCAGTATGTCATATTGCCCGGTAAACATCAATTTGTCATATCCTAGCCATAGGAATAAAGTTCAGCCTCATCCCATCTACATAGCTGTAATTTTAACATTGAAGTAAAAACTAAATGAGAACAATGTCAATAAGATAAATGACATTCCTAAATGTACTAATACGTCATATAAATCTTAATGATCCGTAAATGGACTTTTTACTTAAATAATTTTTAACAAAACCTAATACATCATAGACGTGTGATGCTAACTTATGTTCATGTGCTTATACATTTTAAAGAGATTCTTAAACCGTATGTTTTGTGTTAACATATATTTTAGTAAGAAGAAAATTAGAGATGTGTCTGTTATTTCTTGGAGTTTTGACCATGAGTTCCACAGTACTGTTAAAAGCCTTTGTAAGTCCGAAAGGTTTGGAATCATCACTTACTAAATGATCTTACTTGAAAGCTTTGAACCAAAATATTTATCAACTGTAATTTAAAACGCCAGAAAATATTGAAGTTCTTTACCTCTTTTTGGAGCAGTAGACTTATCATAACGACGTATGCAAGTGTCAATTATTTGTCAGACATCTTTAACAATTAACAAGAATATTTAATTTCAAATAAGAGACTAAAAGAACTATAGATTTATTATGGGATAATTTCGGAACTAATTTCAATTACTTTCAAAAAGTTCTGTAATGAACTTTTTTTTTTTAATTTTTAAATTTTTGTTTTAGATGTTTTAGAAAATAGTGTGTTCATTAAGTTTTTATAAAATTTAATCACCTTAAGAATGAGCAATCCTAAAGATTGTTTTTGAAAACTTATTTTTCCCTTATCAATTAACAGAATTTAATTTTTTTTTTATTTGCTCTGTAGAAATAAGTAAGTTTAATATGTGATTTACAGAAAAGTCAAATGTTAAGAAAATGTTTGTATTAAATGTATTCTCGTAGTGAAACAAAAAAGTACCTTAAAAATCTCTTTTGTTTTTTTTTAATTTTTGAGAAGAGAAATAATTTTCCAAGGTATGTGGATTTCCTATATTTTAATGACTTCTTTGATTGATTTTTTAGTTAAATCAATAATTTAATTAATCAGTTGGGTTTAAAAAATGCCTTATATAAAATAAACATAAATTTCAGTATTAAAATATAGTAAGAGCTTGAAAATTGTCAGAAACATTTCCCAAAGCCGCATACGCTACATCATCATTCTAACGAAATTGATGACCATTTCGATTTACTATCATTCGAGCACATTTTTACAAATCCATCAAATATCCGGTAATAGCCTTCAATTAAACTTGGCATTTATTGACAGTTAATTACCCTATATTGTATCCAAATATAGAAAAAACATAATCAAAATAATAAACACTATTCAAATCATAGAGTATCAAATGAAATGAAAATATAGTATAATTACACCACCTCTTAATAAATTATTGAACTAAAATTATGTCTTGGTTTTACAATAATTTTTTTCAGTAATAAGTAATTTGGATGGTAGCTAACAAAACGTAACACTAGACAAGAACCCATTGAGCTAAATTTATCTATGAAACTGCTTTGGGTAATAACAAAAAACATTCCAGATGTATTAGTAACCAGTTATAGTCTTACATATATGACTGTGCATTATACAGATACAAATAAATAGAGTATATAAATTCCGTATAAAATTAATCAAGTCATTTTTTCCATTATTATTTGATCTTAGTGATGAACTATTTAAATCAGTTTTACGAAATCCAGAACTAAAAATCTATTTAGCTCACGACTCACGAGCAGTGTAATATTTTTTGAGCGGCAGGGAATAATTTAGAATATCACTTTTTTTTTCACTTAAATTACAGTTTACGAAACATTAATTAAATTAAGATTAATTATTTATTATGTATCCTTGTACGAAACCAAGCTAAAAATACAGTTTTTAAAATCCTAGAATTTTTCACCTTGAAGTGTGATGTTTAGTATTAACTTAACTAAAAATTAATAAACGCGATAAATCCGGGTAGTATCCAAAGGCGATCCAGTTAAGAAACATTCTCATGTACTATGACATAAACAATACAAAACGTGTCAAGAAAAACAATGTATGCATTTTTATAATATTTCTGTTTCTCTCAACCAAATAGCACGTAAATTCATCAGGAGACGCTAATTGGTGCTAAACAAAAATGAACATTAACATATGCCATCACAATCGTATTAATAAAACTATAAAAGAGTTATCTTTGCTTCGCTCTTCTTCAAGATAGGCAACTAATAATATGTGTTACTGTATGTCGTATTTACCATATACTCTGGGTACTTGCTGAACGTTGCTAACAATTATTGTTCCTGTGCTATCTCCCCACAGAATGCGAACGTCTGCCTCACTCTCGTTATACATAGCTGTTTTGTTCAAAACTATTGTATAAGCATCTCCAGCTTGTTCAGCACAGAAATAATGTGCAAAGTTTGGACTTGTGCAATATGTTAAGTTTATTGTGCACAGCTGAAAAAATATAGTTTTGAAGTTTTATATTACATGAGTGTATATAATTTTTAAAAAAAAAAACTGTATATGATTTTCAAATTAAAATTGCAACGTTTTTACAGAGTTAGTTTTTCTACTCTTTTATCACATTGTAATTTTTAAACTACCGTCCCGTTCCAGTTGCTGGAATTAGCCGTGTACGTAATAATTGGTTGATTTTTAATAAGAAATTCTCTCTTGATTTTCTTCTAATTTTATCTGTTACAGACGCTCCTTTTATACAGAAGATTGTTGCGTCCTACGTTTATCTTTGGTTAGTTTTTAGGCCTGCATTCTTAGTTTAGTTTAACAATAAGATAACGTTTAGGCTTTTTCGTTTTCTTCTGAAGACCCTTTAAACGCCGGAATTCTTAACCGGAAGAAAAACATTTTTAAGTGTTTGTTTTTGTATACGTAGTGAGAATTGTTTTTTTATCCTTATGTCTATCTTATGGTTGTATTTAATAATCTTTATGTTGTATCTCTAAATTAGAATAAATAGCTGTATGTATAAATTACATATTTTTTCTTGGTGCTTGCATTCAATAGTTTTTAAAGTTTTAATGATTTAACCAATTGTGTTACTCTTGTCAGTTTTGAAAATTGTCCAGTAATAAACCTGTCATCTTTTTTTTTTTTCTTTTTAAATTTCTTCTAGATTTTAATGTTTTTTTTTGGTGGATGGGTCCCATAAAGAAGATTCATAATGTATTATAGCTCTCACAAGGGTGAGGTAGCATTTGAGTTGTATATCATTATTACATTGTATACATTTCTTTTAATAAGCCTAATTATTACATTGTACACGTTTCTTTTGATAAGCCTAATTATTACATTGTAAACGTTTCTTTTGATAAGCCGAATGTTTTGATTGATTTTTTATAACGTAATTGACATTGTGATTTCATGAATTTTTCTTATTTTTTTCGACTTATAAGTAACTTGCATCTTTAGTTTGGGTTAGTTCTTTTCCATGAATCAAATATGTTGATTTTATTTGTTTCATTTCTTTTTTACTCTTAGCAGTTCACTCTTCTCTTGGTGAAAAGGCATACTCCAGTTAGTTTCCCATTTTATTAATTCAACATAAGTCTTTTTGTAAAAATGTTGCCATCTTGTTCAGATTTGAACGTTCTATAGACTATACAATCATCAGAGAATAATGTAACTCATTTTCCTGTTGAGATATTGTTGTGTAAATAATTTATATAAATTAAAAAGTTTAAACGAGCTAACACAGCTCCTTGTGGATCTTCTGAGTCAACATTTATTGGTACAGATTTAGATCCATTAATTATTACAGTTTTTTCCACCTAATAGGGTGTCTTTGATCATGTGAAGTAAGGGACCTGAGATGCCAAAGTATTTTAGATTGTAAATTAAACTAAGGGGATGAATATTGTTAAATGATTTTGAGAAAAGTAGTGATTTTGTATAGATCTGATAATTATCGTCTAGATGTTTTGATTGTTTATCATGGGTATTGGTTGCATATAGAATACCAGTAATAATAGAGTCCACATGGAAAATAGACTCATAAAACGATTTGGTACGTTGGCTCCATATGGAATTAACCAAATCTACAATTTTACCTGACTGCAAAATCGTTTTCCCGTTGTGGTTTTCACTGTTACTTTAGATACTTCAACTTCCTCCTTTTTCTTATATTCTATGTCCGTGTTTATTTTTATTTTTAGATTCCTATATGTTGAGTACAATTAAAATTTATTAGTACTTTGTAAGTTATTAATCTTGATATTTATTGAATTTAAGAATTGTATTTTTAAAAATGTTTCCATTGTATTTATTATTTGGCTAATTTCTTGGGCCATATTTGCAGAGGTGAATAGATCCAGAACCAAATAACCGGGCAGTGCGAATGACTGGAGCGGTTTCCATTTTGTCTCTTTTTAATAAATGATCTATATTTCAGAGCATGACGAAGAATAAGTAATAAAGTCTTAAACGCTTACTAAAGGAAAGCCAGGACCACCGATCCAAACGGATAAACAATTTAGTTTAAATGCCCCATAGAAATTTAATATAAAATATCAATTAATTTCACGCAAAGTTTGGTTAAAAATTCAAACATTTTTACAGTCGAGACCCCGAGACCGAATCGGAGCAAGAGATGAACTTTAAAAGAACTTACCAAATTGTATGTTTCTACCTATACGGAAATAAAAGAATGAGTGATGTTCAAGGTTAAAGTAGCTCATTAAAGGAAATACGTACATTTGGCCCCTGACCAATCATGAATGGGAATTTAAAAGTATTTTTCGCCATTAATCGTCAAGAGATTTTGCTCAAACATTCCAAAAGTTTGAAGTTTTAACCTACTTGGTAAATTGGAGCAATAGTGATAAGTCAGTTGTTAATATGAGAACAAACAACATTTGTGCACTTTTTCCCCCTTGAGTGGGGATTTTAAAAATATCTTTCGGCAGTTTTCGTTGTGAGAGTGTACTCAACAGTTTCCCAAGGTTTCATGTTTACACTTGCACGGCAAGTTGAAGAATTGGTGATTTTTGTTTTTTTTACCTTGCTCATATTAGAAGAAGAAGACTTTTTTAAACCTGTTACCATCACGTAGTGTACTTAACAACTGCATAAATTTACATTCTTCTTCTTACTCAAGAAATAGGAGAGTGAATGATTTTAAATTTGTATATGGCCGATATAGGACACACATTAGGCCCCCGTCCCAACATAAGTGGGTATTTTAAAAATATATTCTGTAACATTTCGTCGTGACAGAGTACCAAAAAAGTTCCACATTTTCATGTTTCTACTTACATTGGAAGTTTGAGAATTATTGATGAATGTGTGAATAAAGAAGACAGTAAATCAGTGAGGGATTTAGCTCTTATTAGTATCAATAATGGGAAAAAAAACATTAAGGTACATTAAAAACGTGTTCATCAAGGATATATTTCTCAAGATCGTTAAATTTATTAGGGAAAAAAGGAAAACATATTAGGGAAACATTTTAATAAAATTTGAACTGTCGAGATGGGTGACCTCTACGTGGTTCGACAGACGAGTAAGGTCGTGGTGTACATTGCGACCTGAAACCGACAAACCCCAGGCTTGGATAGCCGAAGGCCGTTGTTAGGCGCTAGGTGCTAGTCATACATGATTACAGTCGCTGTACGGATCTTAGGCAAAGCATTTAGATGCAATGCCGATGATGAAAACAAAAGTACCCGTTGAGGGTCGGGTTACTCCGAAGCGACCGTTTCGTCCCCCTCAATTACTAGCAACGGTGTTTAGCGGTGCCGGTTTAGGGCCAGGAGCGCCAATACGGAATAGCAAAAGGTACCGCTAGGAAACACTATTGGTCGCTTTATCTTAAATTGATTTATTTTAAATAGTTTTAATTATTTAGAAAATATTCATCATTACTTCGCTTGTAACTCATACAGCTTCTAGACATTTACAAAAAGAAACAAATTAAATGACTCTCAATTTCTAACAGGTATAGCCACTACTGGTAGAGAAAATGACTACTTTGCGAATGATTTACGTTAAAAATAGCACCATTTTTGATCTAAAAGCATAGTTTCTAAACGGCTCGACATGGAGTAAAAATTAAAGCTTCTACTTCTACAAGAAGTATGACCACAAGGCTACTATGATTTGACTGCATTATTGTTTTACTACGCGAGGTTAGAGTTTAAAAACGATATAAGCTGACCCTGTAAGCTACCGCCTGCCAAACAATGTTGTTCTTAATTTTGTTCAATGCAATAACTTTGACATTAAAGAATACACAGAATAAATGTTTATTTCATGGGGTCAACAAATACACTAGATAGGTCAATAAAAATGTATTATATGTTTATTGAGGAAATTAGAGCTCAAATAACTAAGATCTGTATGATATGTACATTAAAAAGGCACACATAAAAAACCACATCATAGTTTACAGACAGTATCACTATACATTTTTAGATTTACAAATATACTATAATTAGATCTATAGCCTTTAATTACATATAAGAGTATTTAATTATGGTGCAATATGAAATACGTTTAGAAATAAAATAACATAATACATAAAATAACATAGTCTACAGTCACTGGTTAGGGTAGCAAGCAGTGCAAACAAAAGTCCTTTGTTTTAAAGATGCACAATTTTGCGTGCACTGTGCATGTCACCAGCCATCACACACATCACATTTGACCCAAAACTCTTTCCCTCCCCCTTTTTGCACCCTTGACACATTTCTGCCAACAAGAGATCCTCTTCTATATATAAGGTATCATCAACTGTAGCCATGTCAAACTGTATTGTTTGAATCAACTGTGATTCCTTAGTGCTTCTATCAGATATATATGTTGCTGGATAATTTTTTACTTTCTTGGACTCCACTATTTTCTTTTTTTAAAATTCTTCTCTTCTCTCTTGCTTCATTCTCTTCCTTTTCTTGCTCTATTTTCCTTTGTGTGCATCCTTTCTCCTTTTTACTCTCTTCCCTCGCGATCTTTCTTTCTTTTATTTATTTTTTATATTTATTTCTTCATTGTCTGCTTTTTTCTTTTTATAATGCTTCTCTAAACTCTTCACCACTGACCAAGTTTGGAAATGTTGGAGCATTTGCAGTTTTTTTCTTGTTTTAATTACTTCTAATAAAATCAAGAAGATTTAAAATGTCATCTACTGTCAAGTGAGATTTGACTCTGCAGTTTTTGGGTTCTTCTATTCTAGACTGCACGTTTCTGTTAGCCCCACAGTTAAGGCTTAAAACGTGTTCAATTTCTCTTTTTCCAGTTTGCTACTGTTGTTCCCTGTAGTACTTGCCATTGTCAGTTAACCAAAATAAAAAATTACCTTGGTTGCGACACATTTGAACATCTAAAAAGTTTGAATAGTCATGGATTGCTTTAAGTTGTACAGCAGACAAATATGACTTTGGTGGTGATGATGCTGGTAATGTTTCTGGTTGGGAAGATTTGTCTTTGTCAACGATAGACTTATTTTCATTCTCAAATGGACTGAGTCTCTACGACTACTTGTGTTTCATTCGAAATCGTTTGTGTCTCAATGAGTTCCTGTGTGATATTAGATTGACTGGGTCTCAATGATTGTTTCTGTGTAAATTTCTATTGGCTGTGTCTCAGTGATTTGTTTCTGTGTGAGATTCTAGTGCATGTGTTTCAGTGGCTGCTAGGAGCCTTGATAAAGACTATACTAAGATCTTTAGCTTAATTTTCAGACATGAAAAGGTGATCGAAGAAATAGCCTACAATAAAACAAAAATTCTTCAACACGAACATGTCCTTAAATCAAACAATACTATTTTCAAAATTTACTAGACTCCAAGACCTAGACCCATATTTAACTAAATTTTTCTGCAGAAGAAAAGTGTACGGTACGAGGTAAAATTCAACATTAAACTTACTTTATAAAATGGCAATAAACAGGTATTTTAATATAAACAGTGAGTTTAAAATCAAAATAGTGCCAATGAAATTTGATAGGTTTCTTTCAGAAAAGTTATTTGACCCTTTTAAAGATATAGTGACTATATCTGCTTTTGTGTTGTTGGCATTCTCTGATAACATCACTGGCTGACTTGAATTAGGTGTCACTTTGAGATAAAAAAATACAAATAAAAACCATTGCTTTATTTTTTCCCTAAGTACTTTTTGCGTTTATTAACATGTATCACTGTTTCTTTAGAAAAAAAATAATATGATACTTTTAATTTCATAATTTTTAAGTAAATAGTTAAAAGACTTTCAATAATTTGATGGAAGAACAATTCGCGCTTGAAAAAAGATGAAACAAAAACATGTGAGATTATGATCAATTAATAATTGAATTGGATAAAGAAACAAGTGGTGTTTAAGTCAGCAGTAACAGATGACAAGATAACAAAAAGTCGTTGGTACTAGTCAGTTATGTTAATAGTTTCATTACTTATTTTGTTTTAAATGTTGACAGAATAAATTCTACTTAATATATTCCACGAGCCAGTGTACTAATATTAATGTATATTTACCTATTGTTACTATGTATAAATATGACTGAAGATTGACTCCACATACAGAGTATGAAAATGTAAAGTTGTGATGTGATTCAGAAGTCAGACTGCTGTTAACAGTGTACGTTACATTGTTTTCTCCTATTTTTTCAACGTTGTTGTCTATAGCAATCGTTAGAACACAAGGACTGGGTGAAGTATGACATTGGAATTTAATTACTGATCCCTGTGGGACTGTTGCTGGGCAAGGCATAAAGGCATCATTTAGGTTCAAGGTTAACTGCACGGCATTGACATATAAGGGATTGTATGAAAATGTTTTACTTAGTACTTCTTATCTTTAATATCTTTAAAATTATACTAATTTCTTTAAATATAAAGAAAATTATTCTAGGAAAGTTTTAAGTAAAATTATGTAAGCTTTTAAGTTAAGACTTTGAGGCATATCCAAATAACTTAATTTTTTTTTAAAAATCTTATAATGGTTATTGAATGTATTATTTTCTTACATTGACTTAAAGAAATTTACAAATTATATAACATCATACTTAAAATCTAAACTCATTTGTAGTAACATAAAGGTACGATATTAAATAGAAACCCACTTATATTAACATAGAGTTGAAATAAATGATAAAATTACATTTACATAAAATACACCAATTCATAAAAGAAACATACAAGTGAATGACAATACCGATAACGTAACATTATCAAACACATAATTAACATTTTCAAACAATTTTTTACAAAGAAATCCTGCAAATGAAATGTTCTCTTGTTTGATGAAACAAGTAAGCAATATATACATATTCTTCCATAAATATATTTCTGTACTTAATTAAGACAGTACCAATTCATTAGAACCTTACCATAGACTCTTGGTAATTGTAGCACGTTGCTATCATTATTCGTCACTAAGCTATTGTTCCACTGGGCACGAAGTAGGGCCTCACTCTCACTAAGAGATATTGATATGTTTACAACAATTCCATAAATATTGTTTTGCACATAATTGCAATAGAAGTTCTGGAAGTTAGGAGTAGTACATGTATCCAAGCTAACAGTGCATGACTGAAATTAAAGGAAAGCATTGAATCTTACCTATTACAAGGATTAGAACACATAATTTTTACTTAAGAAAAATAAAAATCACATGTTATCTTAAAAATTAAATATGAAAGGCTATCGGCATCTCAATCTGCCACGAATACATGATACACACAAAACGCGAATAGTTTTAATTGTTGTTGTTTTGTTTTTTAATGACATTGTACATAGATCTATATGTTAATGAAATGTTTTAAATATGCAAGTCATTTAAAAATGTGTACATTTCTAAATAAATCAATACAATGATTTAAATGTTGCCAGAGTCCCATAAATTCCTTCCCTATATATATATTTCCTCTCATTCTAAAGACTTTTGTTTTTAAATGTTATAAAAAATAAAATAAACATTACTTAGAAACTTTTTAAATTGAATTTGAAATCGTAAAGATGACATTTTAGGAATTCAAAATGTTATGTAAAAAAAAAAAAAAAATCAATCAAAATCTCTAAATCATTTTTCACAACATATTATTATTATAATCCTTTAATCAACTCATTTTAAAACTACGGATGACAGGTGACGTTAGCACGAGTGAAACTCCCAAAACGTTGTATAAAAACGCGTAATTATCTCGGTTTAAATTATTATAAAATAGTTTTCTTGAAAAATAATATTGAATTTGCAAAATTTAAAGTATCTTATGAGGGTCATTATTAATTATTTTTTTACAAATTAGGCATTAAATTTAATTCGAAATTAACAATTGAAAAAATTACTATTTGAAAATTATTGGAAGAGGCTGTCTGTATTTGAAAGTCAATGAAATGTGACGGTTTCCAAATAGTAGCATTAACTATTCCATAAAAGGTATAAAAGTCAAGTCCAGCTCTGAGACCACTTGTACAACCAGAGACAGGCTGTAAAGCTGTAAGATTGATCCACTGTCCATTCGTGTCTGTAATATCAAATGAAATAAATATTAATTTACTTAATATATATAACAATATCTCTATGCCAGTTCCCAGTGGCTTACATATTTAAAGACACTAAAAACAGCAAATTAAAAAAAAAATAATTAAAAAAATAACAATATTTTTTTAAAAAAAAACCTATATAATCTACAGCATATGACGAAACACAGTCTTGACAAATAACATCCATTTTAAGTCGTTCATTTAACATGACCACTAAAATGTCAGTCTGTTTATTCCCATGTTATTCCATGTTTTTTCCACATACATTTCGGACTAGTGATAGAGATGCTTGGATGTTTCATGTAGGTGCTCTATGCCCTTGGCGGAAGCCAAGACGCCGACGATGATCGGTGGATGTCACTCATATACGAGAAGGCTCAACCACATACAAATGCCAGCAATCAATGGTTTATAGACTCATAAATGGTATTTTAGCACAGCGTAAGAGTCACGATAATATCTTTTTACTTTAGCTAAGGCAGGGCGGAAATGCCAATGTTGTGGAGTAATAAATCGTTCAAGATTTATTTAGGACAGCAAACCTTGTAAACGTCATCCACATTAATTATAAAGTCGCCGTTAAAATCATTTCCCATTAATATCGACTTATTTTTTTAAAAACATGTATCTTTTCTTTATATATTTTAACATTCTTAAAAAAACCTAGGTATGAAATAGAAATGATATTTTACACGTTATCTGACTTTGGCAAAATAAATGAACAGCATTTTTTTCAGAACTAATTAGAAATTGTAGGAAAGCTTATCTTTTTTTTATACTCCTAGAATTCACTAAAATAAAATATGCACTGCAGCAACGTTACCCTAAATCACCTTGAAAGAACTGGATTTACTGAACACAACATTATTCATTAGTTAATTATATCTATTTATATAATTTTTAATAAGTTTAGTCTCGTGCATTCCCTCGTGAAATAGTTGTGTTAAGACTGTTTTATAAATCTTATCTGGGAAAATAAAACGTTCTGACGAACTTCGGGATAAATAAGTATTTTTAAAAGATTGTCAGCCACGATTTCTAACATTAAGTAATAATGTACCAAACTTTTTAGCGCGGCGTTGATATCTGCACAGTCACACAGACTGTCAATGGCTTATCCACACAATATCCGACTGTCAATCGACTGTACAGAGTCACGCCGACTGTCAAAAGCATGACAATAGTCACGCCGACTCTCAATGGCCTGTAAACAATCATGCCGACTGTCAATGGACTGTAAACAGTCACGCCGACTGTCAATGGCATGTACAAAGTCACGCCGACTGTCAATGGTCTGTACACAGTCATTCTGACTGTCAATGGCCTGTAAACAGTCACGCCGACTGTCAATGGTCTGCACACAGTCATTCTGACTGTCAATTGCCTGTAAACAGTCACGCCGACTTTCAATGGCATGTACACAGTCAATCCGACTGTCAACGGTCTGTACACAGTCACGTCGACTGTCAATGGAATGTTCAAAGTCACGCCGAATTTCAATGGTCTGTATACAGTCACGCCGACTTTAAATTGCCTGTAAACAGTCACGCCGACTGTCAATGAAATGTAGAAAGTCACGCCGACTTTCAATGGACTGTCCACAGTCACGCCGATTATCAATGGCCTGTAAACAGTCACGCCGACTTTCAAAGACTTGTACATGAGCACGAATCAAAGGACAATTTAAGACCTATGTTTGTATTATACTTTTGACGTATGAGGATGGAGTGAGATTAAAACATATACATTGAAATTACGGCTGCCTGGTTTCAAGGAGTTAACAACATTGTGTTTCGACGTTGCATTCAGTTAGAGGATGCAAATATCAACAAAATATACACATAAACAAAGTAATGGCGAAATCATCTAATGTTTAAAGTGCAAAAATTATGTAATGGATAAATCTGCATGCAAACAGAAAAAAGCTTTGAGTGTGGTATAGATCTAAATGTGTATGTATTTGATTAACAATTTATACACTTTTTGATAAATTCTTTCTTATAACACTTACCAGATATTAGAGACATAAAACAAACAGCTGTGAAAGTCAAGGACAGAAACATTGTAACTTTTTTTTTTTTTTGTTGTCAGTTTTTTTCTGTAAGGACAAAAAAATATATTTGTTTCATAACAATTGTATCATTACAAAAAAAATAAAAAAAATAATAAAAAAATAAAGGAATGTTAATGTAGATCCAAATCAACTTACAGTCTACTGGATGTGGACTGATGTCAAGTTATTTTAAAAAAAGGAATTACAGAATTATTTTATTGAAAAAAATAAATAGCAAATATGTCAAGCATCAAAATTACTTGAATTGTTAAACTTCGCTGCTCATATTTTTTTAAATCTTTTTTATATCGTATGGTTTATTGAATAGAAATGATGTGAATAAATATATTAAACATAATTTAAGACCTAACACAGATCACCTTTGTGTTGTTTCATAAGGAGTGGAAGACAAGTGTAAGCGTTATATTTATATATTTCAGTACGTATGGTATATACAAAGAGATTGATAGGTTGATCTATGTTTATAATTAATATATTTATATTTACATACACATAACCATAAAAAAGTTTGAGTTATCATAATGGGAAGCAAGAATTTATTTCAAGAAACTATTTTTAAAAATAACACATTTTATAAAATATTGAAAATTATACAATAGAAAATAAAACAATAAACAAAATAAATACATCCATAGGAGACTTTGAATAAGGTGAGCATTATTTATTTTGGATACTGTCTTATGTTAAAGTGTTATGTGCAGTTATATTTCTTCAAAGTTTTATTTTATACTAGTAAAATCGATCGCAAGTTAAAAAATAATAATTTTAAAAATAAATAAATAAAAGTGGTTTTATTGAAATATATTGCTGTTCCTTAATTTCTTAAATAATCGGGATTAAAATTCTAATCCCACTATACATAGGCCTAATTATATTAAAACTTACTTTAACATACTGTTTGTTCAAATCAGCACCATTGTAGTTAACAAATGATTGTCATGTGTTTTGTAACAGGAACCAAGTGTCGTAAAATGCGGTTCTTATCTAACAGGAAATAAAATGTTACATAAATTTATAGCATCAATTACTTTCATTTTATGACTTTGTTTTCTTGTACAAGATTCGTGGGTTGTAAGACCTGCAAAACGTTTTTAACCAAATGAACTAATGCCATTGTAAATAACACATCCAGTTGTTTTTTTTTATAAATGCTTTCTACATTATTCCCACATTTCACTTCAGCAATCACTGATTATATATTAGCGCATGTTACTTAACAAAATTCTTTAATCATGGCTGAAAATAGTTGCATTTAATGTTCAATGCAAAGTATTCATATCTTTGACTCAGTGGCGTAGCTAGAGCTTTTAACGCCCGGGGCGGTCTCCAATTTGCCGCCCTTTTAGTGGTGTCCATAAATGACGTCACACGTGTGGGGGGAGAGGGTGCCACACATTTGAAATCAAATAAAAACGCGCAAATTTAAATAAAAGTTCCACTTCAATATATGATTATCGAAACTTAATTTAATAAATTTTTACAGGGTTTTACACGTGTTACGATATTAGAGTGCAGCCTTACACTAAAAAAATATTTAACTGACAAAATAAAAAAAAAAAAATTGGAAACATGCTGATTTTCAAATAGAAAATACGACTTTTAGGGGGGGGGGGGGAAGAGGTCTAAGTTTTTGTGTTGACGTGTGACCAGGGGGGAAAGGGGGTAAATTTTTAGCCAAAATCGCGACACGTCATTTAAGGACGGCCAGTTAAGTCAATCTATGATGTTTTTTTTTATAAATTAATAAACATTAATAAATAATTGTAATTGAAAGCAAATACATTGTAAAAGTAAAAGGTGTGTAACATGTTAACCATTCCATGCCATATTTATGCAAGCATTAATAAAATAGGCCGAATAAGATGATATACCTATAAGTACACATTTTAAAAAAATTGGATGCTTTTATTAAAGGCCACAAGAAATTTATTGAGATCGCAAGTCCCCCAACCTCCAAATGAGACAAAAACATATTCCAAATTTACACAGAAAATTATAAACAATTAATATGCTTTTACTTTTTTATTTATAAATATATGATTTTTTTTTATAAACATATAAATTTTATACATTAGTAGGTAAACATATTTATACATTTAGATCTACTTACCTAACTTTCATAATAGAGAAGGCGTGTATTATATTATAAAACTTTAAATTATTTGTAATATCCTGTTCTATCTTTAGACAATATTGCAAGATTTTGTAGTCTTAAATAACTCAATGTGGAACGAAGACAGGGCCTATTTTTTTATCAACTGCAGTTTTAGAAGCTCCTTTCACAACTAGATACAATGAAAGTAATTGTTGAAAACATTCTTAGCAAAATTATAATGTTGGGTAAAGAATTTTCCAATCTATACTATTTAATATATTTTAATAGATCAAGGGGACATACCCCTTTTTTTCTAACATAATGCCTCTTCTTGTAGTGTAGGTAAAGCGTTGGCTGGTCTTAGGCCACTGCCATGCACCTATGCGGCCGCAGTGGGTTCACGCTTTCATAGGCCTCATCTATCTTGATTTTCACTTATTACCTTTATTATTACCTTATCCCTACCTAAACTGGGCCCCGCGCATCCATTTTTGCTCACCATGCTGCATAAGGCGCCGCAATTGCAAAGACTGTCCCTGTGTACAGCCATAAAAACCTGGACGCTTTTTCGTTCAATTTGAACTGTTCTTTGTCAATGGTAATAAAGACATTTATTTGATGGTAAAAATTTCATGTAGTAGATTACATGATATTATTATACACGATTATTTTTTTGCAAAGACATGCAACTCATCAGTGGATTCTATAACTTTCTTTTATAATTGAATCTATGGATGGAAACATTTCTCGTTGTACGACTTGCTCTACAGATAGAATCCCATCTCCTGAATTTTCTCCACTCATACTTATTCTCCTTCCAGCACGGCGTTCAGTTGATGTCTCCAACTCCCTATAATCAATAACTTTGTTCCATGAAGTGGGTTGGCATTATTCATTATTTATTATGAAGAAAATGTGTTCCCACAAATTGAGATACTACAGAAAAGAAAAATATTGCATTGAACTGTGTAAAGTTCCAGCATCTGAACTCCTTTTACTAGTTACTTCTTCAGGTGTCAATTTTTTCCAAGACATATGAAGTTTTTAAATATGTCTTTTTCGAAATTATTTATGTTATAGTGATGTTTATTAGCAGATAAATTTGAATATTTTCATGTTCTTGCGCTAAATCTTAATAATTTTCCATAAAACATAAAAATTCTAATTATTTACGCATTGCTTAGTTGGATAGACGTAGCATTTAAATGAATAACAATATTTTAATGAAAAACACAAATTATGTGTGCTACTTTAACGCAATAAAAACACAATACATTTAATTTTTAGTACGTTACCTTAAAATAATTGTCTAAAACTGAAACACTAATGTAAATTACTACTTCCAAATTAAACACAATATTGAACCACCATGTCATGTAGGTGCTTGTTAGCGCATCATTCTGCAAATGTCGACAATTCCACACAAAAACGTTCGTGGTGATATTAATAGTACATATTATATAGGCCCAGTGGTGATGTGCTGTTTTCTTATAATAGCGCCATTAGTGACTCATACCGCTTAATTTTCCAAACAAACCGATTCTTTTTTTTTGAGCCATTTTTACATTTTGCACGGGTTTGCGTTATTTATAATTACCACAATGTTATTAAATAGATGTTGTAAATTCGCTAGTTAAGATTCGAAATTAATAGTATATTTGTTTCACTTTGGTTTCCCCCCTCAAAAAAGGGGCTGTTGTCGGAAATGGCTCTATTTTTTCAAATGAAATCCCCAAAATGCCGCCCTTTAGATGAGTGCCGCCCGGGGCGGACCGCCCCCTCCGCCCCCCCCTAGCTACGCCACTGGCTGAGGTAATAACTGGTATGCACAGGACGGTCTTAGCAAGGAATGGCATTATCGGATATCGGTGTTCACAAAGTTTCCATAATTGTAGAGAAATCAGGATCTTTCATGTCAATTTTGGGACACAGTAAATAATCAGAAAAGATTTCGACATTTTCTGTGTCTGAGTCAGATTTCATTTCTGCCATTAGCTTAACGCGCTTTTTATTTGGTTTGATAAGTAGGCGCAGTGTTAGAACCATAGTAGGCAACTTTATCAACATTTTGAACATTCCCATCAATCCATAGTTTATAACCAAAATGTTTGTGTAACCGTCAGGAAATATGTTAATATTTATCGTCTGACTTTTTGACTTAAGATAATTTGTAAGGTGTGGGTCGATTAATCATTAAAAATAATTTAATCGTTTCAATTTTTTAAGGATTAATCGAGAAATTAATATTTAGATCAAATTATGTATGTATGTAAGTATGGTAGTCCTTTATAGCTGACTAGATAGATATATAGAAATATAGACAGACTGACAGACAGACAGGCATGCTGGCAGATAGATAGATAGATAGATAGATAGATAGATAGATAGACATACAGACAGACAGGCAGACAGACAGACAGACAGACAGAAAGGCAGGCAGCCAGACAGACAGACAGACTGACTGACTGACTGACAGACAGACAGACAGACTGACAGGCAGACAGGCAGGCAGACAGACAGACAGATAGATAGATAGATAGGCAGACAGACAGACAGACAGAAAGACAGACAGACAGACAGATAGATAGATAGATAGATAGATAGAAATATAGACAGACTGACAGACAGACAGGCATGCTGGCAGATAGGTAGATAGATAGATAGACAGGCAGACAGGCAGACAGACAGACAGACAGAAAGACAGACAGACAGATAGATAGATAGATAGATAGATAGATAGATAGATAGAAATATAGACAGACTGACAGACAGACAGGCATGCTGGCAGATAGATAGATAGACAGACAGACAGACAGGCAGGCAGACAGACAGACTGACAGAAAGACAGACAGACAGGCAGGCAGACAGACAGACAGAAAGACAGACAGACAGGCAGACAGACAGACAGATAGATAGATAGATAGATAGAAATATAGACAGACTGACAGACAGACAGGCATGCTGGCAGATAGGTAGATAGATAGACAGACAGACAGACAGGCAGACAGACAGACAGACAGACATACATACAGACAGACAGATAGATAGATAGATAGATAGATAGATAGAAATATAGACAGACTGACAGGCATGCTGGCAGATAGATAGATAGATAGATAGACAGACAGGCAGGCAGACTGACAGAAAGACAGACAGAAAGGCAGACAGACAGACAGAAAGACAGACAGGCAGACAGACAGATAGATAGATAGATAGATAGATAGATAGATAGATAGATAGATAGATAGATAGATAGATAGATCGATAGAAATATAGACAGACAGACAGGCATGCTGGCAGATAGGTAGATAGATAGATAGACAGACAGACAGGCAGACAGACAGACAGGCAGACAGACAGACAGACAGATAGATAGATAGATCGATCGATCGATCGATCGATCGATCAGATAGATAGAGAGATAGAGAGATAGAGAGATAGAGAGAGAGAGAGAGAGATAGATAGATAGATAGATAGATAGATAGATAGATAGATAGATAACATCCATAAAATTTACATGCCATAATAAACATACACAACCTTCTGCATGGGAATTTCAAATGTGATATTTCGGTCACACACAAAAGCCTACCATATTGACAAGCAGGACCAAACCACCCATGTTCGCACAGTGGTCCAAACCATCCGTGGCTGCAAGCTGTTCACATAAATAAGACAAAACGTTATTTAACAAACATGCCATTACACAATACAAACAGTGTCCTGTCTTTCGACACTTCAATGGACGTGACCATGTGGGCGTCTATGAACTTTCTGTCCCCGCCATGGTCTCTTGCACACCTGGCAAGGTCAGTTTGGAGAATAGACTAATCCAAGAGTTTGGGACCCTTGAATGTTTTGTCTGTGCTGACAACCTAATAGATGTCTCACACCCACCCTCTCCTTTCCTCTATAAGCTCACACTGCTCTCTTCTTATCAACGTTCGGCATAATTAACTTACTTATATTTTGCCCCATCTTCACCTTAAAAAGTCAGGCGGTCACACTGCACTATCTGAACCCGATGAACGTTACTTATTTCGGTGGTATGACGCAAATATTGGTCGTCATAATTAGCTTTTTAAGGGCCATGGGCCCATTTTTATTAAATTTAATAAGCAAGTTTCCAACACTTACTGATTCCAACTTTTTGCCTGTACAGTGCGGTTATATTGCTAGTATACAATTAAACCCTAAATTTAAAATTAAAATAAAAATGATCATTATGTAATTTACTGTATTGATAAATCGAAATAGCTGAAAATATATTTAAACTAACTCAAACTGTAAACACCATTTTGACATTAACCAGGCCAAGGGTGTGGGTAAACTAATTTTAGACAAAAATAATAAATTAATAAAATTTAATGTAAAAAACCTATCTTTTCAAAGGTTATTGTTTCGACACATTAGAGATTAATATTTAATAATATTAAACATATGAGAATTTAAAAAAGTAGCGTGGGCACGAAATAAAAGAGAGAAAATTGAATGTTTAAAAAATATTTAAGTACACGAAGACTGTTGTTGATCTCTCTTTAATTTCACGTTTCCCTTTCTTTTATACTTTAGACACTCTACCTGATGTTAGGGCAATGTTGGAGGCGATGGCCAGAAACCACGTGATCAATGCGTTTTTCCGTAAGAATGACGTCATGTTTTGTGATTTAAAACAACTAATGTTATGAAAATTATCCTTTTGTTTTTAAAAAAAACTTCCAAGTGAGAATCAAATATGATTATCAGGATAAGTTAATTTTGTCTAATGTAGCAGCTGACAAGATGATAATCCCTTCTTTAGCTATAGCTCAAGTCCAGTGTTTCCAAAGAGCACCTGAACCGAAAATTCTTTTCTTGATGGCGTTTTTGCGTCTGAATTAAAAAAAAAAAAAGTTAATTAACATGACACTTAAAAATGTGTTAATTGAATTGGCTTTTTGTGAAGACAAACGAAAGCTTTGAAATGAACAATAAATTAAGTGGTGATTTTGGATGACCTGTAGTTTATGTGGTGTTATTAAATGATCAGTAATTTATATTAAAGAAAACTACCTAAAATAATAACCAGGCAGGAAAAATATTTTTTAAAACATTTAATATTATTATTATATATATATTTTAGATTTCATTCAGAATCATTTCTCTTCACGAAATAACAAAATTAAACGGTGCAACCTGTTAAGAAAAAAAAACATGCTGAAAAAAATTGAATCCCAACACACAACTGATAGAATGTCTCTGAATTCTAAATAATTCTTGATGTATCTCATGCTCTTTGTCAAACTTTGACAGACGGGTACAGCAAAAAAAGAAAAAAATCTTTGAAATTATTATTATTATTATTAAATTCTCTTCATAATATTATATCTAAGGTGACATATATCGCGTTTAAATTATGTACTTCGTTGATAGCGTTGTGTCAGAAATGTCTAAAACAACCATATTACACTAAAATATTTTAAACCAAAAGACTAATCTTTATTTCTAAAAGTGCATTCTTATGGGAAATCTCAATAACGCAGAAAATTTTGCTTCATCCTATACCAGTGATGGCGAACCCATGCCACGTATGCCACAAACAGCAGGCAGAGCCACATCAGCCTGCACGCAACTAAAATATACTTCCTTAATCAAACCACTATGGTGGGACTTTGCGTTGTCACTTTGTTATATAATAAAAGTAGGTTTTAACTGAAATTTGGGCACGCGAAACCTAAAAGGTTCGCCATCACTGGCCTATACGCTAAAAAAAAAAAAAAAAGAAAAAGTACAAATATTTCAACTTACGAAATCAGAAGCATCCTCTATCTTATCTATACAGACGCTCCTTCTATTGTAACTTTTCAATGAATCTAAAATTATCGAGACGAGGACAACCACACAATGATCGCTATATTGTCTCGAGTTGTAATTTATTTAAAATAAATTGAGGATCCCTTAAGACTCATTTTCGAGGCCCTCAACATCTCGCCTGAACTGCTTAGTGTAGTAGCCCGCGGCATCAAATCAGGAGTGTCATGTCTACTAAAGCGGTATGTTAAACAAAAAACTTGCAATTAAATTTTTTTTATAAATATTAAATAGATATCTACCACTGCTTTCACAAATGTGCAACAGTTTAAATCTTCTTATAAAATAATAAATGTTTACATTTCCCAAAAAATATTTCGCATTATAACTTATGTGGTATTTAGAAAAAACCAAACACACACACACACACACTCTCTCTCACACACACACACACACTCACTCACACACACACACTCACACAACCACACTCACACACACTCACACATACACTCACACACACACACTCACACACACACACTTACACACACACACACGCACACACACGCACACACACACACTCTCACACACACACACGCGCACACACACACACACACACACACACAAACCAACATATACTTAGTGCCCTTAATTTTTTTTTAAAAAGTTCTTTATTTTAAGTCTAGAGATTGAAGGCCAGGGTTTAAGACCCCTACTGTAGGTAGGTAATACGTTACAGCAGGATGTTTAAACAATGCTATGACCAGTGGCGGATTTAGCTTTGTCTGCGTGGGGGGGGGGGCGAGGAGAATTTCAAGGGGTGCCGAAAATTTTTACTAAAAACAGATTTCTGGGTAAATACTAGGACTGTTAACGATTGATTTAAATATTATTGTTAACTTTTGAAAAATTAACGATTAATTAATCGTTAATTTCCATTAAAGCCAAAAATTTTAACTTATGATGTCATAAGTAACACTTATTTAACGTTCTGATAAAAATCTAAATAACACTGGAATGTCTCCTTTATATATCAACTTTTCACAAACTACGCAAAAGTGTGTTGACATTAATTGGTTCAAGTGATGAGCGGGTCTAATTGACAATATAACCAGCAGAACTGAACAATCATTGACATGGAACTGATGTAACTGGAATGCTCAAAACGATCTTGGCAAGGAATGATATTATCAGAAATTGGTGTTCATTTACTTTCCACCATTTTTCTGGATTAATGGATTCAAGAACTTTCATCTCCATTTTGTAATGCAGTAATTCACCAGAAGAGCTGTCGTCATTTCTGTCGCAAAGTCAAACGCCATTACTGCCATTGGCTTCATACGCTTTTCATTTGGTTTGATAAGTAGGCAAACTTTATCAACATTTTGAACATTCCCTTCAGTCAATATTTTAAACCCAAAATGTACATGTCATCTTCAGGAAATTCATTATTTATCAGGCGCTATTTTTAAAAATTGTTTATATATACTTTTTTTTTTACTTCCANTTACTTCCAATTATTTGTAAGTGATGTGTCAATTAATCGTTAAAAATAATTTAATCTTAAAACATTTTTAATTATTCCTCGAGAAATTAATCATTAATTTCTGCAGCCCTAGAAATAATAATTATGAGCCTACTAATTTAGTAAATTTTCCAAATCATCGAACAAGACAAACAGAAGAAACAATATAAGCAGATATGTTTTCAAAATAGTGATGTACATTTATTTCAATGTGTATATTTTTTTTTTATCTCAGAAAGAAACTTAGTTTATGCGAATTTGTATAGAGCCCTGAGCCTTATTTAAATTCCTTTCAACGTGAACCTCAACGATTTATCGTTGATTCAAAGTAAAATTTCTCATGTTCATTTGAAATTATTGCCAATCCAGACAGGCGTTCTTTTAAAAATTTTGAGCGCAAATAATTTTGATGATGTTCAATCATTGCTACCAAGAAGATTCAAGTAAATTTGTGTAGAGTATTGACAAATTAGGGAGTCCTGATGCCATTTATTTTTCAAACTAAAATGGTAGAAAGTCTTTAAGTTGTAGCTAACTAGTTGTAGCTAGTGATGGACGTTGTGATGGACGTCTTGATGGACGTTGTGATGCATAATAATAATAAAATGATAATTTATATAGCGCTGTATCCCAGCAAGGAGCCAGGCTCACAGCGCTTTACATGGAAACAACAATACATATATAAATAAAAAGAAACATTCATAGCATCTTAACTACATAAATGACAATACGCTATTCTCATAAACGTTAATCGTTTAAAGAAATGTGGTTTTATTATTTTTGAAAATAAATTTTAAAAAGATGTGTCTTAAGTGCAGTCTTGAATGACTTAGCAGTTGAAATGCTACGGATGTGTAATGGAAGAGAATTTCATTGTTTGGCTGCACAAAGGAGAATGCATACAAATCTTTGAAGGTGTACTATTCAACGATTGCTTCTTCAGGGTTAATATGTTTGTAAATTTTGCATCAACTTCAAAGAGAATCTTTATTTTCTTCCAACATTTTTGATGGATCAATACAATAGAAATAAATAGCTGTGCCCCCAATGTCTTTTAATCGATCATCTATTTATTTTAGTAGTGTATCCAAGATAGTGAAGTATGTTTCAGATTTAAAACTAGTAGTTGGATCATCAGCCCTTTCATCTCTACTAAGTTCAGCTGCCATACTTTTATTTTTTTGCAAATTTGAGTTTCTTTTAAATTTTGTTTTTAACATCTAGTTTGGAAACAATTTTCGTTAATAGATGATTTGACATCTACTTTCAGAATTTTAAAAAGCTTGTTCGCTTCTCTTTTCAACAAACTTAATTCTTTCAACATCTATCAATGGTTTTGCAATTGCAATATCAATACTCGTGCGCTACAAGTGGTTTGATAACACGAAAATATCAACCAACTTTTGTACAAATAGCATCAGAAAAAACAAAAGAATATTTGTTATTAAAACAGATCGTCCCAAAGCTTCTGCTCTGACTTCCGACCCTTCCTCTATGTTATGCTGATTTCCCTGAATTTATATTTTCTAGAGTGGCTAGAATAGCAGAGAATGATTCAACAACTGCATCGACTGCGTGCTTATGGCTTGACCATCTTGTATCATAAAGTCATTTCTGAGTTTTTACTATTAATTCATATTGACATTTATGATCTTTTTTAAGAGTATATAGACGTGGTAAACTAGACGTAAAGAATGTATACAACCTTTCAGCTGAGCCAAAAAAAAACATGTACATTACTGTGTACAGAAATTGCTTCGATAGTGACCAAATTCAAAGCATGGGGACAACATTGGGTGAAAGTTTTAAGTCCACTCTTAATTCCAGACATCACAGATGCGCCTTCGTATGCCTTTCCTCCACAGATTGTGATATCCAAGTTTCGCTTTTGTAATGTGTAGTTCAGTTAGAATATTCTAAGCAAATGCAGGTTTGCAGCATTTCTATTTACCAAAGTATACAACCCTATAAATCTTTCCTCAACATTTCTTAATTTTAAAACTGAACGTAAAGTGACATCTGATGAATTTTAGATATATGAATGGTTGAATCAATAATTAAAGAAAAGAAATGTGAAGACTTAACTTTATTATCAATTGCTGCTAATAATTCATGTGCAAATGATTGAAATAAATGACTTTGCACATCATTACTGAAATAAATTTCATTTTAAAAAAAAAACTTTAGATGACTGTTTAAAGTGGATTCATAGTTGGCTAATAAACTTAACATTTAACGAAAATTTCCAGTATTTTTACACCTAACATCAATAAAGCAAGATTGTTCTCTGTGTCCTCTGTTTTTCTAATACAATATCACGCCTATCATTCGTTTCAATGCTTCTCTATTCTTTTCCACTTATCGACGCTCCTGACTGACCAAATCAGATATTGCAGTTTTGAAATACGATATTTAGCAAGCCAATATTGTCGTATTGCAGTTAAGTGATTGATTAAAAGTTTCGTGTTTAACAATAATTTTTCTGCTCTAGTTACACCTTTTTAGTGTTCATTAAGGGCGTCTTACGGGGTGCCATTTTAGAACGAACAGGTGCGCGGGTGGAGCGACCCGCCCCCCCCCCCTGCCCTATAGATAGATCCGCCACTGGCTATAACTTAATACCATTGTCCTCCTACTTCACTCTGTATACGTATTTCCGTCTGCAAGACACGATAGATTTATTATTGCAGATTGCATCTGTTGATATGGCTTATTAAACCAATCCTCGAATGGCAGTCTCTTAGCGTGTCACACACACGAATGAGGTGGGGCAGTGTGGCCTACCTTTCCCCCTTGCATTTTTTACCAGCTGTTTCCGTCCTGATTTGTTTCTGGTCACAAAGTTGCCTTTCGTTATCAGTTGCACGCGATGCAGATCAAACCTCTGCCAAGTTCTCCCAGTATGAGGGTTGTGGCCAGTACTCATGCCTGGTATACCTGCAAGCTTAGTTCTAGCTTTGTGTTTGACATAAAACCAGACTACAGTGGTACCTCGAGTTAAGAAATTTATCCGTCTCGGGTGGATTTCGTATCTTGCATTTTTCATACCTTGCAGTAAGTTTTGGTGTAAAAATACTTAATCCGTTCCAATCCAGAGAGAAATACAACCAAAAATTGAGAACTATAGAAAAATTAACTAAGTAAGATTCTTCAATCCTTACAAGTATACATTATAAATAAAATAAATAATAATATAACAATAAATATAAAATAAAATTTAAAAAAATATATTAAATATTTGTGGAGACCATGTCACATAATGGGGATTAAAATCTGAAATGTTTATGAAAATGAAATTTTCAGCCCCCGGGCCTGAAGGAATTGGGAATTAGGAGTTCAATGCCCTATAGCATTTTAATATGTTCTATCAAAATTTTATGTACTAAGTTTGGCCAACATCCATTCATTTTCAAAGTGGCTAACGCTTAAAACAAATTTTAATATAGCTCATATAAGAAATAAAAGACACTTTGGGACAATGGCTTTTATGAGTGTCAAAATTATAAAAAAAAATCTTTTGCCAGTTGCCATTCCGGGAGGTTACTCAACAATCTCCTAAAGTTTCATGTTATCGGATGAATGGTTTAGTCAGCTATAAAAGACATACATACATACATACTTTTATTGTTATACATATATGGATATACATACTCAAGAGCCAAGGGCCGTCCATAACGTAAGTCACGCTCAGGGGGGGGGGGAAGTGGATGTAAGAAAGTGTGACAGGTTACGACAGGGGGGATGTCCCGCCACGTGTGACGTCACGGTGTTTTATATCAATTTTTTTTAAATATTACATTTTTTAAAATTTTAGTTCGAAAGTGTGACGTACTTTGGAGTGTGTGTGTGTGGGGGGGGGGGGGGTAAAAGAACTGTGACAGGGGGAGTGGGAGTTAAAATGGTAAAAAATAGCGTGACGTACTTTATGGACGCCCCCAAAGAAAAAAAATCAAGACTTACATTTTAATTAAAATGGATAAAGCTTGCCAATAAAAACTTACAATAATTATCCTCTCGTTGACATTCTTGATAAACCTCAATATTGTATGACAAACATGACATCATTAAAATGGATTTTTTAAAAATATATAAACCTACATTACAAGGATTTAAAACTTGCCCCGCCCCCGTCCCTCAAGAACACCTTATACCGCAGAAGCTCGCGTACAACGTCAAACATGAATGATGCTAACTCAAGTTTTACGAAGTATTTTAGCAGCGTTTTCATCCTATGACAGATACAATTAACAATACATGTGTCTATTTAAGAGATGCTTAAAATAAAGTGAGGCGGGACATCTCGACAGTCGAGAGTTTTATGACGTTGACAGACCCAGAAAACGGAACTGTACATGTATAGGATAAGACAAGTCACATTCTGACTATTGCGATGTGTAGTATTTTTGTTTTAAGAAGATGTTTATGTTAATCAAGGGGAGAGTCCTAAATAATTTTATTTATATATATATATATATATATCGCAGGCGTGAAAAGTTCATCAACTATGTATGTCATGGTAACCAGAGGGGAATCGGTGTCACTCTTGACATTCTTATAAAGTAGTTGAACAAAATGTCTTTTGGGTATTGCAATTTTTGTCGATGGGAATCGCTTACATTGCGTCTACCGTGCTATTTGGTCTGTTAAACTAAAATAAAATTGAAAGTTGGCACTCTTAGGAAATGAACTGCATTCCGTTCACAAGAGCATAGTTTAAAGTATACCAAACCTCGATACCAAAAGCGAATTTTATGCTGAAAATATAGAAACAAAGTTCAAGTGCCTCTACCGTTATACGTACGTTGAGCTCTGATCTTCATTTCTATTCGTATTTTCTTATAAAAATGAGTCAACTACGAATGGTATTTTATTTAAACAGAAACTACCTAATTATTATTATTATTATTATCATCGATAGAGTGATTTCTTTGTGTTATATTGAACGTATGATGAGGGGTGGATTTCTTTCTCTTTTTTTAAGAGTCTAGTGCTGTTATCGCTTAATTTAAATTTAATCGTTAACTTTAGAAAAATACCTAATAATTAATCGATAGTTTTGATTAAGCTAAAAATAACCACAGCCTAAGATGTATGCCGTCATTAACCTAAAAATTTAAAGGGAAGTAACAGAAACAAGTAATTGTTTTTATGTAGATTTTAAATATACGTAGTTCAATTTATGTCAGTGAGTTATTGTTTACTACCTGAACACAATGTTTAATTTTTAAAATATATTTTCCTTACAAAAAAGAGCTTATTTTATTACACTTTAATTTTTTATTTTTTTCAAAATGGAGAACTTTGTACGTAAAAAAAGCAAACTATGATTAATTATTAATAATTAATCTTTAAAAAAAGTAGACAGCAATCTTTACAACAAAACGTTACCATTCAATCTTTATTCTATCGATTAAAATAATATAAATCGCTACAATTTTTATAACTGATTAATCGAGAATTTCCTCAGCCCTAGTTATTAGGACATTAGTTTACACAGTGAGGAAAAATTCCTTTTAATCTGGAAGAAACTATTTTCTCCACAAGAGGATTTATTTTAAATTAAATCCAAGGGGGTGGGGGTGGGGGACCCTGTAAGGGGAGAATTTATTTTGCAACACCTGCACTACAAGTTTTGAAATTATTAAGAGTTTGAAAAAATGGAATAAAGGTAGAGACTTTTAATTTTTTTATATACAATCTGAAAATTAAATCTCAGCGAGCATGTTAGTGTAGCAATGATAGTTTTTTTCAACATAAGACACCATATATTTATCCATTTATTAATATAAGTGTTAAATCTGCCAGTTGTCTGTGTTATGTCCAAAATTTTCGTAATGGTTGAAATTACAAGTCATGAAAGCCAGCGCATCATTTCATTCTTTAATTATTTTATTAACATCTATCCACCACATATGTAACGTCGTATCAATATATCTATACATCTCTATGAATGTGAATTTGCAGCCACGTAAATATGACGACATTGAATCATTTGAGGCCAATCTTTTAATCCTTTTTAAAATAAGGAAACTGCTTATAAATCTTTTTTTTTTAAAACAAAAACAGTTGTGAAGCTTACTTGTCAATAAAGGCCTCTCACTTAATTTAATACATTAAATTTAATTCGTTTTTTTAAAAAAGAAATTATTTTTGAATGTTTTTATGTTAGAACAAAACGATCATTCAGATACATAATTAAAATCTTTTAATTCTCATATATATATTGTTCGTCAACTTCTTCTTCGTGTTGATAAAGAGCATTGACTTTCTTCAATCCCGATAATGTAGGATTGATATTTCTGTTTTCTGCACCCAAAGAATGGTCACCATTTTCTAAAAAAAAAAAAAAATAATTTAAAAAAAAAAAAAAAAATATTTTTTAAATGCATAACATCATATCCATTGTACATTTTAAATCCATATCTTTGTTTGTTTGTACGTGTAGCCGTTTGCGAGAGCTAACCTTAGCAGTCGGCGGTGGTTGGCACTACAGGTGTACACCAGCCCTCGAAATCAGTGCATTGTAACAATAAACCTGTTGCATACCAACAAAGCACCGTACCATATGCATCGCACCGGATGCACTAGGTATGAAAGAAGAACGGAAGTGGAGAGACAGAGAGTGACAGTTGGGTGCGCCAAGGCGAGATTGAAGTTAAAATTAAACGCTGTTTTCATGTGTGTTAAAATAAAAGTTGTTTAAAACTACTGCCTTAGTCCCACATTTCTTGTTTCAAATTTAAGCCTCCACACGGCTACATATGTTTCACTTTTCAACTTACAGTTACAAAATCACGGAAAAGAAAAAGTTATGGAGGTGGACCAAATTTATCAGGACGGCTCGTTTTAACCTGCAGATGTTTTTAGCATTGTTTCGGTAACTGTCCATTTTGCCTTAAAGCCGAATTTTAAAGAAACTTAAATGTTGAAAAAAGAGAGAAAAATTAAATCTCAATTCCACATTGGACTACTTTAGGCACAAGTTAATTTTTTTTAAATTGCAAAATGTTTTTCAAAAATTTATTTTGAGCTGTGCGCTTTACTATAATTACATTTTACATTTTCGCATATTCTTCTTAAATTGAACTGTTATTTTATTTTAATAACATTGGTATTTGGTTTGGCTTTGTAATACCAAGCAGTAGCCTTTTTAAATCCTATATATTAACTTGTAGCGTCGGCTTGATGGCTTAAATTCCGAAAAAAACTTTGGATCTATTCTAACCAGCTTCCTCGTAAGATAGCCAAGTGAAGTTTTGCAAACATATTCGTGGCGATTATAATAAAAAAGATATATCAAAATTTCATATAGATCGAATTTACCGTAATTAAATTAATGAATTTTTAGACTATCGCTATTTATGTAACATGTTAATTTGTGTGCTAGAGTGTCGCGGTGCGTATTATATTGAACAACATTTTAATACTTGTCGAGAAAGGGTGGCCTCTACGCGGCTCGAAAGACCACGACCTGAAACTGACAACTCCTGGCATGGAATGCCAAAGTCCGATATTAGGTGCTAGTCACACATGATTACAGTCGCTGTACGGATCTTAGGCAAAGTATTTAGATGCAATGTCGATGATAAAAACCAAAGTACCCGTTTAGGGTCGGGTTACTCCCTCAGTTAACTAGAAACGCCACTGAGCAGTGCCGGTTAAGGGCCAGAAGCGCCAGTACGGATTAGCAAAAGGTACCGCTAGGAAGGCGTTGGACGCCAGCTCCGAGGAAACCTTCCAGTGAGGTTAAACCCTAGGTAGGGCAATGCGGCGGTCCAAACCATGGAGACTCGTAAGCTTTGCCGAGGTGGCGCCGAAGTGATAGCGAGTCAAAGTAGGGAAAATTCCATCCCTACCTTGAAGGGTCAACTTAGTGGGAGGGGTTTTCGACCTAGTATCCTGGACGCCCAGGTGGCCGCTTCTAGAAGCGACCGCTCCGGGGGGGGGGGCTTCTCAGCTTTTACGTCCCTCAAGGAGTCATTGACAAATCAACAATTTCGTAATTAGTAAGTGTATTTTATGTTGAAGGCCGAGGCGCAGTTAAGAAGGATTTACACGTAAGGTAAAGTAGGGCACTTATAACTTACAAGTTTGATTGTTTATTCTTTTATTTTGTGATATTTTTTTTTTTCTGTTTTTTAAAAAGTCCTATTATAGCTTTGATAACTCTTTCTGGTTAACCACCTACTCTAACTCATGTCATCGCTTGTGTATTTGTTTTACAACATGCATTCACTTTTTAACAACCTCTTTAGGAAGCAACCTGGTTTCACTAAGTTACACATTTGAATATTTAACTTAGCCCAGCTCATTTGAATACCTGAACATGTAAGATAATCATGGTTGTCTGTGACTTCATTCGTGTAACTGCAGTAAGCCATGTCATTTTGGAATGTTCCTCCTGCCTTTAGCCCCTGAGCCGATTTCTTACAAGTTTTAGTCATGATGAAAACAAGAACGAGAACTACCAACAACAGGATTCCGGTAGAGCCACCAAGTACGTAAATGTAGACCACCGTATCTGAATCGAGCGTATGTCCAGTGGTGTTATCAACAGAAGGACCATTAGACGGTGCACCAAGAATCTCGCTGAGATATTTCGATGAGCAGTCAAAGCCGTACCATTCGTCTTCACATGTGTTTTCTGTGGGTGAACAAGACATATCATATAGATGTAGGAGTGCAACATGTCTGTGTATTGTCATATCAAGACATCAATATAAATGATATACGATAATCAGCTTAATTGCTATTAATTTATTTTATTTGAACATACACAGTTCATGAAAATGTTATAAAATTATAATGGAGAGATACCAATAACATTTACAGGGTACATAGCGATAATTTAAAAAGTCATTAATTTAATTACAGTACATTCAATCAATGTGAAATTTTAATAGATCATTTTTGTCGTTATCACGAGTCTGCTCGCCTGCAAAATTTCAGCTCAATAGGATACCAGTGAAGGGGGTTAAAATATATCCAAAGTATTTACGACAAACAGACGCTATGAGTTAAAATAAAGGGAGTACATAGAAGAAAATGAATAGGTAAAAATATTTTAAAGATGTTATAGAGATAAAGATAGCTTTAATTAAGTTTTAAAAAATAAATTACATTAAATTACATTTTATACACTTAAAAATTATATTTTATTAATTTTATTTTCTCATTTTCAAAATGTAGATTTGAGTACAATTGTTTAGAAAATTCTGCTTGCCATAATTAAATTGAAACTAAAGATAACCATTCCTGTTAACATCTCTACTTATTGAAAGGTCATGGAAATAATTAAGGGAAAATATAAACTCCAGAAAATGTCACATTTTTTAAAAAGTAACATTGTATGTAAAGATAAAAGAAACAAGTTTTTGACTAACCTATTAAAAATACAATATAAATCCGTGTTAAAATATTCATCGATTTGGAAAACTTGTAGGATCATTTACTTCCATTTGGGGCCGTCTATAAATGACGTTACGCACCTAGGGGGAAGGGAGGTCACACTTTTGTTACGATGCGTGACGAGGGGGAGGGGGGTTGAAGAAATGTGACGTCACATCAAAAGGGTAACTAAATAAAAACTTCCACTGAAATATTGGATGGCTTACAGTTTATTTTATAACTTTTTTTTCTTTTTAAAACCATCAATGCTTCTCAATGTGCGGTCGGTTGGCCATCATACTCTGGTTGGCGTAAGTTATCAAGAAATCAAAATTAAATCTAATTATAATACATGTACTTAAATTTGAGAACCCACAAGAGAACGACTGAAATTGTTACCCGGCATCGTTTTATGTTGACATCAAAGCATGTGTGATGTAGCCGCCGCTCCATTTGGTTCTCTTACGACAGGAGTCGACGAACTTTTTTCCCGTTATTCCACAACATTCAAGTTTATTTGTGTTCCCCCCCCCCCAGACGGGAGGTCCTTCCCACATTCCCACATGAGTCGAGGATCTGGGGGAAGGGAGTAAGCCAAAATGCAACTGGGAAATTTTAGAATCACGATATGTGTGTAAAAATGGTGCGAATAATATTATGTGAAGATATTTTAAATCAAAATGAGATGAGATATTTATTAATTAATTAATTAAAAAAAAAAAAAATTTAATATATTTTTTTTTAGGGTTTGGCAGGAATGTATTTGATAAAATTATAAACGTTTTAAGTTTGATATAATTGTTTGATTGGTTTTTTGTCGAATTCCCCTGGCCATTCTCGATAAAGTGATAAATGAGCCCTTTTAAAATTAGTCAAAGTATTCATTAACATTATTGAAGGCAATATTGACATCGCAATTCGAATAAGCACAAAACAACTTTTCTTCTTAGCTCAGTTTTTAAGTCAATAATTTTACATGTCACAGTAAGAATACTTTATACAGTCAAGTCATGAGGATTAAGATTATTGTCACTCGAGCATACGTTCCAAGTTGACACATACCATGACGTATTTTAACATATCTAGTGGATTTTAGTTGATGTTTTATGTCAGTATGAAAATCCCTTTTCACCCCAGATGAAGTAATTTACCCCTGTTCGCCGACCTCTGTCTTATGGGATGCACATCAGTCAATTGAGTGTTTTTTAAAAATACATATTAAAAATATTATTTTTTTTCTAAACAAAGAACTTAATAGTGATGATAAATAGTCAACGTTTAATTTGTATGTATTAAAAAAATATAATCAAAGGATGTTAACACAGTTCATTTTTTGAAGGTCAGTTAAACGTTTTTAAAGAAGGACCGGTTCAAACGGATACCTAAATATAAAAATGTAAAAAGTTTATGTTAATATCATTGTTACTCACAAGGAACGGATTCTAGAGAATTTTATATGCCCACAATGATTCAGCATTACCCACAAGAGTTCCCCTTCACCCCAAATAGATAATTAACCGCTGTTCACAGACCCCTTGGTGAAACCGCCCGATAGCGGTAGCAAAAGTTATGATAATTTTGGATATTTTACTTAAGTCATAGGTTTTTTCAGTCTTCAGCTAGAAGGAATGACTTATTTTGCGACGCTCAAGCCAACATCCCACTTTCCTGCAGAAATGTGGGTTCGTACAGTATCCGCCGTATTTCTCTTCGAGCGCATACATACTAATTTTTTTTTAGAAAACATGAGATTCTATAACAATGTGGTATTTTTTTTATAGATCAAATGCCTTTGACATGCATATACTGAGATGGAAAACTGTCACTATAAGATCAAAATCAATTTGAGGAATCGTCTATATATTCTATCAACAATGAAATGATCCATGTAATATCAATAGGCAATATCGCGAGCTTGAAGGTTAATGAAAATCAAAAGGCTTTTGACAACACCACTGCATTGTTCGTAAGATGTTTTGCTATGTCTTGGCTACTAAAAAAATTTCAAAATTATTTTTTTTTATAAAATAAGCCGAATTCATACTTAATCTTATAGGGCTTTAGGCTTAAACCATGTAAGGGTCAATTTCGGTATCACGTAAGTTCAGGGAAAAATCACGTCAAAACGGGAAAAGAATATGCACCGGTACTTGGTGAAATAGACAATTCTTGCAGGTCGTCAAATAAGAAAACGTTTAAGAAGCAATGGGTTACAATAAATGACAAAATAAGTGATTTGAAACATACTGATTTTGAAATGGAAAAAAAGGTTGTTATATTTTTTGGGTTGGGGGCGGGGGTGGGGGGTCAAAGCTTTGTGACNGGGGGGGGGGTTGGTCTAACTTTTTGGGACGAAGCGTGACGAAGGGGGAGGGGAAGGGTGCAAAGTCGGCATAATTTGCTTGACGTCATTTATTTGTTTGCTTACATTTGGAAATAAATATTTTAAAAAATAAGAGAAATTTCACTTTATGTGAAAATTTGTCAACTTTTCAAATAATTATATAAATTATTCGTGACGTTATTTTATTCAAACACTTGGTATCGTGACGTTACAAAATGAATTTCATTCTCAAAACACAATGTAAGGCCTTTGAGCGGCTCACAGTAACCGAGCTCTTTCACAGCGTCCATAGAAGAGACACTACCACAGGTGCGATCATCATGAAATGATGCAAGACCTTTCTTCATTTATGTAAGAGCATTCTAGTTTAATTGATTAATACTTATATGACAGACGTTTAGTAGCGCCCTACCTCCGAACACCTCCACCTCACACAACTCAAGGCTTTGATCATAGTCCTTGCTCTTTATTGTTATTTCAACCTTGGACACAAGAGCGGGCGACGCAGACTTCACTGTGTAGACGTACTTGTCATCATTTGAAAAATCCTTGTACTCAAAGACTTGACTGCCGTTATAAGAAAAACTCTTCAGGATGAATCCCTTCAGCCGATTGCTTGGGTTTTCGTTCTTCAAGCCTGGGTCTTAAAAACATTTAAAACGGGTCAAAATGGAGATCGACACGGACATTAATTTGTTTAATCAAGGCAATAAAATATAACTATTTACATTAACATTTTCCTATTGACAGATATAAATATACTCTTTCAATCTAAAAGTATGTTTTACATAACGATAAATATAACTAATGACAGTCAAAACCTAAAGATATATCAAAGGCGAACAATTGAGGTATTCGACGGCATCATGCGTATCATGTTTAACAACGTAACGCATGGCTAGTACCAGATAATATTCTAAGGACATGACGTAATAAGTTAGCACTAAAGCCCGTAGTAATAGTTTTATAAATTCAATTATACTTAATGAAATTCTTCAATTAGTATAAAGATTTCAAATTTTATTGAATAACATTTATTTAAAAAATAGATTCCTTAAATACACAAAATTTGTTTGTTTTTTTCAACTATTGCACATAGGAAATAACATCACAATAGAAAATTACGTCGGTGATCTATTTTAAAAATCAGAAAAAATATATATAATTTAGAATTTAAAAAAAACAACAACAGGAGCCATAGAAAAACAGATGGAGAAGTTCTGGTGACGGAAATAAATCGATGAAGAAATGAATAAAACACAAACATGTCGAGATAGTGAGAATAAAAGTGAGTCAAAGAGATAAGAGTCAATAGAGGATTATTTATAAAATGTGTATGACTAATTACATCGCTTCCTATTGTAAAGCACATATCTGTTGATAAACGATGGCCTCGCTAAAGTAACTTGCCAGCGAGGGGTGCTGTTTTTAACTGGCCATTCTGTGTGAGCACAACTTCCGTTTTCTAAAAGATTGTTTCTGTTTCCATCAACTGCTCGCTGTGCTGTATGCAGCATGTCAAACTCTGACCAGTCACTTGACTGGGTCGCATTTTGCTTCAGGGCTACATTCTGGCCTGTACATAACAAAAAGATTAAATATTACCAACATAAATGTGTCTGTAAACAAATTTTGCCTTTTTGTTGCTCCTTTTTTAAAAAATTTATTTCTTCTATTAATATGATTCAATATAGAAAGATATGTCTACACGAATCCATTTTACACTTATACATCTTGCACCGAATGAGCCCAAATCTCTTTTTTTCCTTATATATGTTGTATACAAATTAGTTTAAGCGTTAGCTATTGGTAATTTAAATGTACTTTGACAAAATTTAGTATATACAAATTTCATATCCCATACAAAAAATACTAGGGCTGGATCTGATTTAATTTTTTTCGATTAATCGAATCATTTCGATTCATTTAATTTCTATAACGCACAAATAGATCCCATTAAATCATGATTCATTCATTCACGTAAAGGTTAAGTCGCGGTATTTCCCTGGATTTCAAATTTTGTGACGTAACACAGTGAATTCGTTCTGCTATGCAAGATATAAGGAAGAAAAAAGTTTGTATACGTATGCACGTCTAAACAACGTAAAAACATAGTTTTTGACTTTAAATCCTTTTTTACAAGACACAATAAAAGAGCTCTAGTACAAATGCCACCAGTAGACACTATTGAGTCCAAATTGTCACATCTGCGGGACACCATATATGGCTCAACTATTGCGGCATTCGGCAAAAGAGAGCGCAAATGTGCAGATTGGTTTGAGGCTCACTGGGAGGAAATTAAGCATGTCACTGCTAAAAAAAGAAAAGCTCTGTTAGCTTATAAAGACAGGCCTTGCCCAAAACTCTACGTAACCTCAAGAGTGTTAAGAAAAATACCCAGCAGGCTAACGCGTATATATAGGATCAATCTAAGCTCAAGCATACAGTCAGCTGCTGATAGGGGCGATACAAAGGCTATGTACGAGAATATAAAACAAGCAACAGGCTCTCTGACCTCCAAGACAGCACCCCTATTGTCAAAATCAGGGGAACGTATCACTGACCGAGACCAACAATTCAAACTGTGGATTGAGCACTACTTGGAATTGTACGCAACAATAAACCATGTCTCAACTGCTGCTCTGGACGATATCACGGACATGCCGGTCATGGAAGAGCTTGATGCTATACCCACCATAGATGATCTAAGTAGAGCCATCGATTGTTTCGCCTGTGGGAAAGCCCCTGACAATGATGGAATTCCATCAGAAACTCTCAAATGTGGAAAGGAAGTACTTTTACAGCCTTTGCATGACCTTCTCACTCTGTGCTGGGAACAGGGACAGATACCATAGGAGTTACACTGTATACGAATAAAGGAGACAAGGGCGACTGCAATAACTATCCTGGCATTTCTCTTCTGAGTATAGTTGGAAAGGCATTTGCCCGAGTTGTATTAACACGCCTGCAGACCCTAGCATCGCGTGTACTCCCAGAATCGCAGTGTGGCTTTCGAGCCCGAAGATCAAATATAGACATGATCTTCTCTCCGCGCCAACTGCAGGAGAAATGCAGGGAGCAACAAATGCCTCTATACATCGCGTTCGGCTACCTAACTAAACTAAACACATATTCTTATGACCTGAGATCTAATCTCTTAAGGCCTTGGCTAATACTTGGGCAACCTGCTTCATCTGCTGAGCAGTGGCATACAACATTGTCTTCATGTGGGACTCTTTTGCCTCCCTTACCTCCCCGGCTATATCTAGCGCGGGACACGACGTCAGTAGGGGTGTGACCGTCTCAGAGGCTTGGCTGCAAAGACGGCAGTTTGAGTCCTTGTTGTTGTCTAGCCTATTAAAGTAAGAGTTGGTTGGGCAATGCTCGGTGCGAATTTGGGTCACTAAACTCTGGTCCCTTCGGTTTAGTCCCCACCACTGGTCTGCTCTGCTCGGTCTGGGCATGTTAGCGAATACCCCGTAGCCGTCGTATTTTCTTCCCACTCCTGGTACCACTTTTCCCTGAAGTGTTCCGTTAGCCAGGTCTTTGCCCCGAGATAGGTAACTGGGACTTCTGGTTGGGGTTGGGCTGCTCCCGCTTTTGCCAGGGAGTCTGCTTTTTCATTGCCTTCAACATTCACGTGGCTTGGGATCATTTGCACTGTCACCTTACCACCAAGTCTCTCGAGCTTACCCACGTCTTTCAAGATGACATCGACTAAGTGGGTGCTACGTTTCTCAAACAGCAAGACCTCGAGCGCTGATCTTGAGTCACAGAACAAGACCGTGTCAAACCCTAATAGTTCCAAGTTCCGACCCTTGCAGTGTTTGGTGCACAATTTCCAGTGCCCTGTGTATAGCTTCAAGCTCCGCGTAGTAATTCGACGCCATAGTCCCACAGGGTCCTGAAAAATCCTCTTTTGGCGGCCCTCCAACTGGGTATAGGATGAGCGCACCATATCCCGCAGTTCTTTCTCTCCGGTTGGCAGACCTATCCGTGAACACTGTCACTGGGGATCCCGCGAACCCTTCAATTGTCTCAAGGGCAGCCGCTCTCTGCACATGTTCAGGGCGACCTAACTAAAGCTTTCGATCTTGTTAGCAGAAGCGACCTTTTAAATATCTTAGTAAAAAAATAAGGTGCCCTACACATCTGCTTAACATTATCAAGCAATTCCACGACTACATACAGGGCACAGTGTGTTATAACTAGGGATGTGATGAAGTTCGAATTCGAATCCGACGACATTCGAACTTCGACGTTTTTTGATCAAATTCGAATCCTCCGTCGGATTCAAATTTGAAAAAAATACCGTTTTCAGATGAAACACGGCCGTAGAAATCGTAACTAAAATTTAAAAAAAAACTAGAGACATTCGAAAACCCCCAATAAAGAAAACAGATCAAACTAAACTCCTAGACCCTTACTCAGCTGTCCATAGATTAGACGTCGTATTTAATCATGAACGTATTTTAGATGCACCACCTCTCACGAAATTTTTTTCATCCGAGTTTTCTAAACCTCGGAATAGATATATAATAGCGTTTTAGTTTGTGTTTACATGAAAATATATTTATATAGTAATGGTTAATAACATGTACAGTACATATATACACCAGAAACTGGTGTTCTTGAAGTTTAATCTGCCATTTATTAATTTTAAGTACTGAGGCTTCATGTGAATGTGACAATATAAACAGTATCTTTAATTTTGTTTAATGCCCTCATAACACTCCAATTTTAAGAACTTAGTTTTTTTAATTCGCTAAATGTTGTTTGTCAAATTGTTTTAATTTTTTACTTGATTTTAAGCGTTTTTTTTTTAAAATTTAGGCGCAAATTACTTTGGTGGAATTAAATTCATTTATTTTGTTTATATTTTTTAACTGCAATATGCATTGTTTTTGAATTACTTATTTTTGTGATTAAAAATCCTTCTTGTTATTGGGGGGGGGGGCACGGGATTGACACCTTAATATACTCCCTTTTTTTGCCAAGTGTTGACCAAATCCGCATCCGCATTTGAATCCGACGGATTTATATTTGCAAAATCTGAATCCGACGGATGCGGATTTTCATCAGCTCCGCTACATCACTAGTTATAACGGTGCCACATCTGAAGCTTTCCCAATAAGTAGTGGAGTAAAGCAAGGCTGCGTGTTGGCACTTACTCTGTTTGAAATATTCTTTTCCATCTTACTCAAGTATGCCTTCAAGAACAATATACACACCAGAGCTGATGGGAGATTATTCAATATTGCCCGACTTAGAGCAAAGTCCTAAATAAGGAAGATTTTGCTGCGTGAGCTCTTATTTGCAGACGATGCTGCCTTAATATCTCACATAGCAGACGGACTGCAGAACCTTGTATCCAGCTTTCTCCGCTGCCTGCAAAGAGTTTGGCGTGATCATTAGCATAAAGAAAACCAACATTATGGCACAGGATGCTGCCTCTCTCCCAACTATCACCATAGACGACTACAACCTGGATGTTGTTGACAGTTTTACATATCTGGGATCAAACATCTCAAGCACCCTCTCACTGGAAGATGAGATAAGCGGTAGGATAGGGAAGGCAGCAACTGTTATGGCTAGACTGTACAAAAGAGTCTGGGCCAATGCCAAACTCACAGCAAGGACTAAGTTGCAGGTATTCCAGGCCTGCGTATTGAGCACGCTCCTCTATGGATGCGAGTCATGGACCACTTATACCAGGCATAAAAGATGGCTCAATAGCTTCCACATCAGATGCCTGAGCCGCATCCTTGACATCAAATGGCAAGAGAAAGTCCCCAACACAGAGGTCCTGGCTCAAGTAAACATGAGCAGCATTCCAGCCATACTAAGCCAAAGACGCCTCCGTTGGCTTAGACACGTCAAGAGAATGCAAACTGGTCGCATACCCAAAGATGTGCTATACAGCCAGCTGGCAACTGGGAAAAGGTCGGCTGGTCGGCCATATCTCAGATAAACGGACATATGCAGGAGAGACATGAAAGTAGCCAATATTGACATACAAATTGGGAAAACCTGGCTGATAGGATCACGTGGTGGGCTATAGTGAAAGAAGGATCACTAAGAGCAGAGAAGCAAACTAGGGAAGAAGCAGTTGGAAAAAGAGCGAGGAAAAGGCCAGGCAACTCTGCCCCACTACATTCGTGTGTAACATGCAGAAGAGACTGCAACTCAAGGATTGGTCTCATCAGCCACACCGAGAGCTGCAAATAATAAAGATAAATCTATCGTCTTTCGTAGACGGACAGATGCCCTACAATAAAAGCATCAATTGACATAATTTGCAATGTGTGTTATGTCTGTCACATCTGTCTGTCCCGTCCGTGACGCTACTATTTTTAGAAAGCAGCGCACCAAAAGTAATCAATAAATATATATATATATATATAATTGGCAATTTATGTCATGATGACGCTACTAATTTGAGAAACCAGCGCACCAAAAATGATTCTTTTTGAACGTCCGCATAAAATTATTACATTTAGAAATACATGAATAAATAAAAAATCATGTTAAGCCTGGTCCCTTTTGGAACTCAGGACGTGTTAGCGCATTTTCGTATTATGTATCAGTACTTATGTTAGATATCAGCATTATGTAGTTATCAGTAATTGTGTTTAGATTTTAGACATATTTTTATGAATTTTCTTGTGTAATGAATATACCACAAATGATGACGTAAAACTCTCTAAACTTTTACACATATTCTAATGACGTCAACAAAAAAAAAACACTAATACTTTTGATAATACTAAGACTTCCGGCAATGGCGGCCGTTGCCTGCGCCAGTGTTATCTCTCGATTCGCAATGTTTTTTGGTAGTTTTAACGGGGTTTTTTAACGGATCGAGTAACTGAGTGTTGATGCACAAATTGCAGGTCAGGACATACAAAAAACATATATACATCATGGGTCTAGGACTTATGGATGCTGAGATCTAGGGTGATGACAGACGGACGGACGGACGGACAAAACGGGTGCAATAGCGCATTCGACTTCTCGAAAATGCGCTAAAAATAAATAAAAGTTTTATATTACTCTCGCATACCTGTCGTGTGTTGTAACGATCTCAGTAACAATGAATAAATTTAAAGAAACCAATGAATGATGTGTTTTAAAAATATTATGCCTGAAACCTACGCGGCATTGTGCAAAAAATTCCAACTACATAGCAAACGGATAAATAAATGTATAATTAAAAGCTTAGAAAAGAACAACGATGTTAAGAGGCCCGCTCGAATATTAGTGATAATTTAAATTTTTACTGCCATTGTACTCATGCTATATTGCTCAATATCGTGTAAAATTAATTGGGGATTTAATTTTTTAACATGCATTTTTTAAAAATAAAGTCACTTGGGGCCCCCTGCTCCCGAGGGAATGAACATTATGATTTATGTGCCCGATAGTAATGAGACACATACTCTTGAGTGTTTATATACTAAGATGATGGCTGAATAGCGTAGTCAATAGAGCGCTCTCTATTAAGAGATGGGCAAGATCCATTCATTTTCTCAGTAACTTGCACAATCACTTATTTTCATAGCCATGATATAATATAAACGGCATTTAGGGGCCCTTGGTTCAATTAACTGCAAGATGTCAATTTCAAAAACATGCATGCTCATTTTAATTCAGTTTCAACATGGATATATTCCGAAAGATCGCTAAAAATTGAATGAGGAACATATCTTAAACATATACGAAAAAAGAAAGAAAATTTAAATTTTAAGTTCTGTGCCAAAAAGCCTTTTAATATGGGCTATCAGGTTTTTGTATACAAATTTTGGTTAAAATACCTTCATATAAACTGCAGCTAACGCATATTTTTTTATACAGCTCATACTAGCAAAAAATGTTTATTATGGGCCCGGGGGCCCATTCAGTGCAAGATGTAAAGTTGAAAAAACCTTTTCATTTTTAATCTGCACAAAATAGGATATATTTGTCATTATGTGTCGAGATAATTAATAATCAAATGGGGGAATACAAACTTAAACAATAAGAAAAAAGGCATTTTGTGCCCCCAGCCGCGAAGGAATGATCATTAAGAGTTCTGTGCCCTAAAGTATTGTAATATTAGCTGAAAAATTATATATATTATCTTTGGTTAAAAGATCCACCAATTTACAAAGTAGCTAACTCTTAAACTGTTTTTAAAGCTCATATAAGCAAAAATTCACATTATGGGGATCCGGCGCCCCATTAATGTTAAATTTAGAAATAATGTTGCAAGTAACCATACAGGGAGTGTACTAAACTGTCTCCAAAATTTTCATTACGCTCGGATGCATGGTCTATAAAGGACATGCACACAGACACACACACTCATATCAACATACTTTCATTTTTATATATCTAGATAAATAAGCAAATCATGACATAAAGGGTTCTCTGGCCCAATTGGTGAAAGATGTACATTTTGAAATATTTGTTCATTTTAATAAGGATCATATTTTATGTTTTATCGATATTTTTCGAGACCATGGCACAGAATGGGGAACAACATTTTAAACGATTACGAAAAAACAATCAGGGCCCCAGGCCCGAACGGATGAACATTAGAAATTCAATGCCCTATAGAATTTATATATGGGATATCAAGTTATTTTACACCAAGTTTGGTTACGATCTATCCATTTTCCCATTAAACAATTTGTATATATCACAACGCCGTATTGTATTGTAATATGGGCTATAAAGTATGTATGTATTAAGTTTGGTCAAAATTATTCATTTTTTATGTAGCTAACGCTTAAACTAATTTGTATATAACTAATATAAAGGGGGGGGGGAATTGGGCTCCCGGCCCTCGTGAATGGCAATTTTCACATTTCTTTTCACATTAATCATTCCGTAAGCACACTCATCAATTTCCTAATGTTTCATCGTGATCGGATGAATGGTTTAGTCAGCTATAATGGACAAAGATACATACATACATTGATTTTTATAAATATAGATATAAATGCATAAGCAAAACATGACATTACGGGTCCCAGGGCCCAGTAGGTGCAAGATGTAAATTTTGAAACATTTGTTCATTTCAAATATGATCATATTTAATATATTAGCTACATTGGTTGAGACCATGTCACAGAATGGGGAATAAAATATTAATTTTTTACAAAAAGAGAATAAAGGCCCCCGGTCCTAAAAGATGAACTTTAAAGATTCAAGTCCCCATAGAATTAAAAATTGGGCTATCAATGTCATTATACACCACGTTTGGTTAAGATCCATTCTTTTCGAAAGTCGTTAACGCTTATTAAACAATTTGTATAAATCTCATATACGCAAAAACAATATTAAGGGACACCAGGCCCAATCGGTGCAGGAGTTTAACTTTAAAATACCTTTTATTTCCTTCTAAATCATGATAAATATTTTTCAATATTTTTCAAGGTTGTTTAAAATCAGAATGAAAATAAAGTGTTAAACGCTTACTAAAATAAAGATTTTGGGCCCCCGGCCTCAAAGGAATGAACATTAAGGATTGATTGGTATTAAAATACCATCATGGTATTTTAATATGGGCTATAAAATACGTTTGGTCAAGTTCCATTATTTTAATATAGCTCATATAAGAAAAACAAAACATCTAGGGCCTATGGTCCCGCATAAGTGTCGATTTCCAACATTTGTTCAAAATAACTGAAATATATTTATTTTGAAAAAATTCGTGATTTTTTACGGGTAATACCCTATTAATCATTACAATACGCATCGCACGACAATCCAAAAGTTCAAAATTTTAGTTATGTTTCATATTTAAAGGCTTTAGAATTTAAAAAATAAAGTTTGCCTGACGAATTTCAGCTCTTTTTGATCATGGGGAAAAAGGGTTATAATTGTTTTACATATATTGAGCAACGTGCGAGAGATTATTAGCATAATTATTTTACATATCGGGAAAATATTTTTAAAATTATCATCAATATACGCACGTGTTATACGCACCGTACCGCGCGACAGGAAAATATTAAAAAGTTTGTTCAATATAATACGCACAAGGACAGTGTAGCACAAAAATTAACCTGCTACATAGTGATAAATAGAAATAATCTAAAAATTCATTAAATTTATTACAGTAAATTCGATTGATCTAAAATTTCGATAAATCATTTTGATCGTTGGCACGAGTCTGTCTGCAAAATTTCAGCTCGCTAGCACACCAGGAAGTGGGTTAGAAATCGATCCAAAAAAATTTGGCAAACAATCAAGGAAACGCCAGGAGTTAATTTAGAGGATTTAAATAAAAATAATTATAATTATACGAAGGAAAAGTATTTTTTAAAATATAAATAATTAATAAAATTGGAAATAAAATATTACAGAAATATTTTCTTAACTTGTAATCGATCAAATTAATTTCAATCGATTAAAAATTTTAACGACTAATCTAATAATTTATCGTTTATTTCTGCACTCATTGAGGGCCAGCGTCCCAATTTTTTTTCATGTATGAGCTATATAAGCATTATTTTTTAATTTCCGCTACTTGGTTATACGGATTATAATGAATATATTTTGACCAAACTTGGTACATAAATACTTGACCGCTGGAATAAAAAAGAAAAAAAAAACAACTATAGAACATTGAATTTCTACTTTTCATTCCACGGAGTCGGGGGCACCCTCTATTGTTTATAAACGTTATTCCCGATTCGATTTTTACAAAATCTTGACAAATAATATCACACATCTCCCTCATGATCCGATTTGCATTTTACATGCGTTTAGAACTTATATCTTGTAATGCTTGGGCTGGGTGTGTGGACCTTTAAAGTAATTATTTTCTTCTATAAACTTTATACATATTATTTTATTACAGCGATCGTAATGATACTTTGGGGAAATGCATCTAATGTATTTTTTGTAAACGAGCAACAAAGCCCTTTCAAGGGGTTTCCGTCATCGTTTCGGTTGTATGTTGTACCTCCGCTCATCCAGCCGTCTCGACCAGCCATAAATCTCCATCAGTCAAAATACTATTCATTATAGCTATAATAAATAACCCGTAAAAACAAAGTATAAATCCCAACAGGTACCTCTCATTTCTGGTTATTTTTTTATTTACTTTTAATATATTTGTTTAAAACTTATTAATATAATTTAATTTGATTAAAACAATTCCTTAATACACTGATATCTGGATACTATTTGGATCTGCAATAAGGTATGTACCGAATCCAGATTTTGGTAAAAATCTCGATATCCCTTTGTCCCCTAGTTTATTATGACAACAGGAATATCATTGAATTATTATGACTTTATAATTATCTCTATATTGGAAATATTTGACTTGGGCCATCGCTCTCCACGTTCAATTTCACACACTAATTACACAATTATAATTTTTTATTAATAATAATNATATATCACAACATAATTTAACAAAATTCACGAATTCATTTACACTTTACACGTTAAGTAAATAAACCCATTGCATCGTGTGGTAATTAAAATAAAACACTTTTTACGTTTCTATTAAATAAAGAAAGTGCCCGTTAAAGAACTAACAGTTCAATTTCATAGGCGTTCACGAAAATGTGCGGACTGTAGTTTGACAATAAGATATTTTTGAAATCGCACCTCTAAAATAAAGTATTGGAAAAAAATTACTGCACAAAATGTTACTCGCCTAGAACGTCGACGTAAATTTGTTCAATATGAGATTAATTTTCGTTTTAATTAGCTATGGGAGTCTTTAAGAGTTTCAGAGACCAATCACCAGCGATTACCACACAGAAAATTGCCTTTTATTAATTTTTTTTAATACAAAGGATTATTGGGCGTGGTGGACAAAGTTATAGTACACTGCGGTACCGAGACTCTAAAATAAAAACTAAAATAAAATCACGGTTTCGATTCCTGGTGCTGGCAAACATACGGGTAGATTATGCTCGTTAAAACATTGGCTGGTAGTTCATCTAGCAGAAGGAATCTCCGACTTCAAACCTCCACTGCCTTACGGCTACACCCGCCTTTCGGGAAAGGCTAATGGAGTAGACCCTGACAGAAAAACAGAATATGGAGTACCTACAGCAAACTATACGTAAGACTTATTTACACACCGGCAGCTCCTGTGACGTCAATGGCAGCAAAGCAGCATCGACGCATCCCTTAGTTAAACCATTTACGTGGATTGAGGTATTTGTTGTATGGACAGAAGCTATTTCTCCATAATACCCGCCAAGGCTTGCATCACCTCTGGAGAGGACACTGCAGCGTCGACAAAACACGGGAGGCAGCAGTTACCGGTTATAAACCAAAGCTGAAATGACGTAGAGCTAGGCGCCACGGGCTGCTTCCAAAGGTGGGAGAGACTACCAATGTCTCAATGGACAGCTACCGCCCGCCTCAAACTGGGCAGCCCCCAGTCAAATAGGTGCTATCCCGTCATGGCCTGCCTTCTCCACTGGGTGCGTGGAGATTAGAGTACCCCTAAACAAGTGGGCCACTAAGCCCTGCACAAAGAAATACAAAAACGAAAAAGAAGACCCCAGCTCTTCGAATCGCTAGCTGGAACGTGAGGTCTATGTGTCCTGGCATCACTGATGACCTGCAGTCAATAAACGACACACGGAAGACAGGAATAATCAATAGAGAGCTTATAAGGCTACAGATTGACATCGTATGTTTTCGGGGTACCAAGCTCCCAGACAACGGTTCACTCATAGTGGCAAATTACACTTTCTTCTGACAAGGCAGACCAACAGATGAACCAAGACAGAATGGTGTAGGTTTCGCTGCTAAGAACACTTCTACCATCCATTGTACACCCGTCATCAGGCAGGGAGAGGATCATCACTTTAATACTCAGAACAGCTTCGGGCCCAGCAATCATTCTTAGTGTTTATGCCCCAACGCTCTCTTCAACTCCGGAATAGAAAGACGTTCTATGGAGCGTTAGACTAGCAACTGCAAGCATCCATAAAGACGAGACAGTCTATCTCCTAGTGGATTTCAACCTTAGAGTAGGGAGCGACCACGAAGCTTGGCCCATTTGCCTTGTACTTGCAATACAAGCCTTTGGCAAAAAATGTCACAAAACACGGACTGGTTTGATGAATATTGGGACGCGATGAAACCTGTAACTGAAGCCACAAGGAAAGCTCTTATGGCCTACAAGGAAAAGCCTACACCCGACAGGTTGCATGCCTTAAAAGCAGCCAAGTCACTTGCCCAAAAAGTTTCACGTCAATGTGCCAATACCTACTGACTTAACCTCTGTTCCACTACAATCAGCTGCAGATATGGGCAATGCAAAAGCCATTGGTCCGTTGACGACTAAAGTTGCTCCCACAAAGTTCAAATGTGGAGAATTTATCAAAGACCAGGCAGCACAGCTAAATAGGTGGGTTGAGCATTATCTGGAATTGTATTCAACAGGTACCACAATCTCCAGCACCGCTCTAGATGACATCCCCGATATGCCACTCATGGAAGAACTTGATGTCGTGCCCACACAGGAAGAGCTGAGCAAAGCCATTGACAGCCTAGCTTGCGGAAAAGCCCCTGAGAATTATGGCATACCACCAGAGGCTAAAATGAGTGGCAAGACAGCTTTTCTTCTAACATGGCACGAGAATTCTGCTCTTTTCGGGGATCAGGGCTACATCCCCCAAGACCTAAAAGATGCAAATATAGTGACACTATATAAAATCAAAGGCGATATGAGTGATTGCAATAATTATCGCGGCATTTCACTTCTTAGTATTGAAGGAAAGGCCTTTGCCCGTGTCATACTAACACGTTTACAGAGTCTAGCATCCCGTGTCTATCCAGAAACTCAGTGTGGTTTCCGGGCTGATCGGTCTACCATAGACATGGTGTTCTCCCTACGACAGCTCCAGGAAAAATGCAGAGAGCAGCAGTCACTATTATATATTGTCTTTGTGGTACGTATAAAAGCCTTTGATCTCGTCAGTCGCAACGGGCTATTCCAAATACTGGCAAAAATAGTCTGTCCCCCATCTACTCGCCATCATCAGACAGTTCCATACAAATAGGCAGGGCACAGTGCAGTTCGATGGAGCTACGTCAGAAACCTTTCCAGTCGACAGCGGAATTAAACAAGGTTTTGTACTCGCACCAATGATGTTCGCAATATTCTTCGCTGTACATCTTCGATACACATTCAAGGATAGCACTGATAGAATCTGGTTACACACTAGGGCTGATGGAAGACTTTTCAACAATGCCCGCCTTCGAGCCAAGACCCAAACGACAGATGTCCTAATTCGAGAGCTACTATTTGCGGATGATGCGGCACTAACAGCACACATAGAAACTGGTTAGCAACAACTCGTGTCAAGCTTCTCCAATGCCTGGAAAGAATTTGGTCTGCAAATCAGCTTGAAAAAGACAAACATCATGGCCCGAGACACTCGACCTCCTCCTACCATCAAAATCGATAATGAAAACTTGGAGGTTGTGGATAGCTTCATCTACTTGGGGTTTAAGGTCTCCAATACATTGTCCATTGAATAGGAAATAAACAGCAGAATTGGCAAGGCAGCTGCCACAATGGCAAAATTAAATAAACGAGTTTGGCAAAACACCAAGCTAACGGAGAAAACCAAACTGTGCCTCTATCGAGCCTGTGCCATCACTACACTACTCTACGGGAGCGAGACATGGACCACTTATACATCTCAAGATCACAAGCTTAATAGCTTCCACTTGAGATGCCTGGGTCGCATCCTTGGTATTAGATGGCAAGACAATATGCCCAATAGTGAGGTCCTAATGTGTGCCAATACACAAAGCATGTTTTCAATCCTTAGTGAAAGGCGCCTGAGATGGCTAGGTCATGTTAAAAGAACGAGCCCTGGTCGCATCCTGATGAACTTGCTTCGGGAAAGAGGAAGACAGGTCGCCCACGCCTGCAATTTAAAGATGTCTGCCAAAGGGACATGAAAGCAGCCAGAATACGTACAAGTGACTGGGAGTGTAAGGCAGAAGACCGATCTACGTGGCGCACAGTTGTCAAAGAGGGCATCTTAGTAGTCGAGGAGCGAAGAATGGAGGAGGCTGCAGACAGAAGAGCTAGGAGAAAGGCCAAAACATTTGTAAGCACAGAACTTGTGTGTAAAAAGTATGGTAAAGACTGTCACTCAAGGATAGGACTGCACAGCCACTCGAGGAAATGCAACCAAACCCAACGGTGATGCCCCATCGTCTTGCGCGACTGAAAGATACCGGCGATTATATAAAGGGTTATCACTAATTCATGGCTGGGGGTGTTAATAATTTTTTTCTAATGTAAGCCACTTAAATATTATTAAAATTATTCAATTGCAATGAAACTTTGTGAAGTTGTTTAATTAATAAACTTGCGTTTAAATTTTTGGGCATATCAAAAACAAATATTACCACTCATTTGTTACTTAATTAAAAGCTCCTCCCTGCTAAAATTGTTGCAACGCGCTACACGTCTGGTAGTTATAATAATTTTTACACTGAGATGATTACTACCTAAAAATCATGGACCATTGCAGGAATAAAATTTAATTGTAATAAGTTGACCTAATGAAACTGAATACGTCGACGTGAGTTTCTTTCAGTTTTTAAAACACCATCAATGACCAACTGTTGACCGGTGTCACATGAGATGTGACTGGTTGAAAGAGATCACGTGATGAGTAGGGTGTCCCAGAAGGCTTAGAGAGAGATCAGCGTGTGTAAGGACAAGGAATGTTCTAGATTTGTGTCACTGATGAGTTATAATTTGTAAAAAAAAAGGTGTACATAAGTTCACTTACTAAAATAAAGTAATTTATGTTACCAAGGACTTCATTATTTTCACTGTGTGAAAGAGTTTGCTATTAATTAACGCCTACAAGAAAAAACGCGGCAAAAAAAAAACACGTTACCTCTGGTCTAAATATCCAGCCTAATGACTACGTTGACTAACTTAAGATATTCTCTTAGCTCCCTTATCCCCTGACTCCAAAATACGCTGATCATTGACGTCACAATATTACCAACCTCCACTGACGAACAAGGAGCAGAAGTCTAATGAGCTTCCTTTGACCCCTGCAACGTTGACCTCTAGTACGGTAGTATTAAGTTGACAGAATATATCGACAGTGGTAGAATCAACTCGCCGGTTACGCTGATTGGTGCAATTGATTTGTTCTTGTTTACTGTCTTTAAACGACATGTGAACTCTTGGCGTTACATCTGGAAAGAAAGAAGTTGTTGAGATTGTTTGATTATAATAGATTGACAGGGTGGACTGGAGCTTGAAAGCGGCCCTTCCCACTAAAATACGCCTACAGTAGCAACTCGTTGTGGACAATATTATTCTACATAACAAAATAGGCCCACCAGGGATTGCCCAAATGCCCGACCGGCCAGTCCGCCACTGTTGATGGATGCTTTTTTTTTATTTGCTAAACCAACCGTTGCTCCTGCCTGAATGTTGAGCATTCACTGCAATGACTGCAATTTTCTTCCATTCGCCAAATATTTAATTTTGGTGTCATTTGACGCTGAAAAGAAAGTTGTTATTTTTTTATACGTCGTAGTTTAGAATTATAAATTAGAATCGCATTCGAGACACTCTGTTCGAGTGGCAGCGTGCTCGACTGGCGTAGAGCTCAAATCAATGCGAAGGCCCCCATATGTGTGTATTTAAAAATTCTTTTACACCGACTATCGTCGTGAGAGGGTACTAAACAATTTCCCAAAGTTTCATGCTCCTACCTACACGGAAAATTGGAGAATTAGTGATGAGTCTGTTTTTTATATAAGAAAAACTATATTTGGACCCGGTCCCCCAAGAGAGGAAATTTTAACATTCTTTTTTGCCAACTTTTGTCGGGAGCGTGTAATGATTACAGATTAGTGAAAATTAGTGATTTTCAATTTTTATATAGCTCACATAAGGAAAAAACCGTTTTTGGGGCCCCGGCCCCCATGAGTGGGAAATTTAAATCTCTTTTTTTTTCACTTTTAATTGGGAGCATGTACTTAACAAATTTCCAAAGTTTCATGCTTCTACCTACACAGGAAATAGGAAAATTGGTGATTTTCAATTTTTATACAGCCAATATAAGGAAAAAAATGTTTTTGGGCCCCCAGCCGGATATGAAAGAGATTTTAAAAATTCTTTTTCGCCAGTTTTCGTAGTGAGAGGGTGCCCAACAACTTCCAAAAGTTTCATGATTCTACCTACACGGGAATTTAGAGAGTTAGTGATGAGTCGGTATTTAATATTTTTAAAAAACTATATTTGGGCCTCCGGTCCCCCATAAGAGGGAATTTTAACATTCTTTTGGCCAATTTTTGTCGAGAGCATGTACTAAAGGCATTTCCAAAGTTTCATGCTTCTACCTATACGGGAAATAGGAGAATTAGAGATTTTAAATTTTTTATAGCTCATATACGGAAAAAAGTTTTATGGAGCCCCGGCCCCCATGAGTAGGAAATTTAACTCTTTTTTTCAATTATAATTTGGAGCATGTACTTAACAAATGTCCAATGTTTCATGCTTCTACCTACACGGCAAATAGGAAACTTGGTGATTTTTAATTTTTATAGAGCCCAAAAAAGGAAAAAAATGTTTTTTGGGTGCGAGATTTTAAAAATTCTTTTTCGCAAAATTTTTGTCGTAAGAGGGTAACCAACAACTTCCCAAAGTTCATGCTTCTACCTAAACGGGAAGTTGGAGAATTAGTGCTGAATGAGTGAGTTAGTCAGTCAGGGCTTTCCCTTTCATTAATATAGATTAAATAACCCGTTCTCGATTAGGATTCCAATGGTTAAGGTGCAGGAGCACAGACCACATACAGCTGGGTTCTGTTATTTGAGAAGTCTTTTACGTGGTATTTTAAAATGTATCTATTTTTGTTGTCATTATCTAGATTATATTTTTTTTATTGTTGTTTATTTCATGATTCATAAGCTGTTGTTTTTAATGATGACGTTTGTTATATGGTAAACAAAGTGAAATCAAATGGTTTAAAAAAAAAAAAGTTTTCAGTTCTACAAATTCACCATGGGCGGATCTATGATCAAAACCGATTCCTTTCAAAGAAGTCACTACATGAGCCGAACTTGCTATGGCCATTGGCATGAGTTTAGTTCTCCTTCTAATTGCAACTAATGGGCTAAGCTGGAAATACAATTTAAAAAAGTATTAAGAAAGGGAAATAATTCAAATTTAACTTTATCAATTAATCAATCATTACTTCATGTCAAGAATAAGATGCAAACACTGGTAAAAAAAAAGATACCAAAATTATTTTAAATGGCACATTATATAAAGAATTTTTTAAAATAAAATCTATTGAAACATGTTATTAGGATTAAATAAGGCTGCGGAAATTAACCATTAATTTCTCAATTAATCGTTATTTTTTTAACGATTACAATTTTTAATTTACCCACGGCTTACATAAATAATAAAAGTCAAAATGTAAAATCTTTCGACGGATAAATATAAACCAATTTCCAGTCGATTACAAGAACATTTTGGTTTTAAATTATGAACTGACGTGAATGTTCAAAATTTTAATAAGGGCCATTGTGTTCATTGAGAGAAATCGTTTGCCTACCATGCAATTTTTCCTCTAACTCTAAGCTTCGTTGGTCCATGTGCAAAGTTTTTTTTTTAAAACCGTGTGCAATATTTTACAAAATTAGCTGTGCGGAGATGATAAACTCCTGCGTAGCATCGGTCAAATATCTGCGCTGCCGCGCTGCTTAAAGGGAACATTGCTACCATGGCTCTAAAACCTCGTTTACATATCCCCTGCAAACCAATTTATATCAGAAACTTCACCTAAAAGAAACTTAAGCTATGTAAACGTTAGTCCAGCTCGGTCACATACCGTATTTATCGGCGTGTGACACGCACATTACATGTACCTTCATTTTAAGAGGGAAATTTCAGGAAATAATTTAACATTATATCGGCATATAACACGCATAAATCATTTACCCCCTATTTTCAAAGGGAAAAAGTGCGTGTTATACGCCGATATATTTGGTACATTGTCAATGAGACCTGATCATCACTTGAACCAAATTATGTCAAAACACTTGTCTCTTTGCAGTATCGGTTAAAAATGGCATATAAAGTTTTCTAGTGTTATTTTGATTTTCAACGAGTACGTTTAATAAACATTACAGATGACACCACAATTTTCAATTTTTGGCGTTAATCAAAATTAACGGTTAATTAATCGTCAATTTTTCACAAGTTAACGATTAAATTTAAATTACTCGTTAACAGCCCTAGGATTAGGGGATTCATTTAGCTAAACATTTCTTTCCTTGCCTTTTCCAGAGCAAAATCTAATGATAAACTGCCTGTTTTGTCACATTATATATATATATATATATATATATAAAATGGTAGCTTAAGAAACTTGTGAACGCTATTTCACTTGCCCTAGAGTCCGCCATGGACTGAAAAAGGGTGTTATTTTAAATTTATACAAAATTATATGCAAACAAAAAACAGAAAAAAAAAAAAAGAGGGAACGCCACTAATCATTTATCTTGAGTCATCGTTTAAATTCATAATTATCTGCTTGTCTCTATCGTAATTTGCAACCATCGCACATACAATTAATCTCAAAATTGCATATTTATCTGAGATGCTGATTGGACACCATCTTTAAATATGATCCTATACAGATCCTGATGTTTCAGAGTATCATGTTCCGCTGAACCATGTCTTACAGTTTGATGAAATTGATGGACATTTCCTACAAGATTCAAGTCCACATCTTACATGTTTGGCATAAGGCGCTTACTTCTTCACGGATCTATTCTTCTGCAGCTTCTGAATTTTTTTAAAGAATGAAAACTGTTTTTTACAGCATCATTGTCTAGTGAGACTCTCTGTGCCCCAGTCAAGTCTAATGTTTCCATCACATTATTCATGTTTTGTTCTGAATTATGCTCAAGGTTCTCTAAAGTGTAAAGCATCAACTTCACCATCGTTGATATGACTTCTGCTATATTTGCTTGTCTTGTAATCAACATCAAATAATTTATCTCCAAGACTATTTCTCTCACTTTTTTAGCGATACATTGGGTAAATAGATGCGACACATTATTTTTGTATGGCTTGCTAGAAAAGGATCAAATTTTGCTAGTAATTATCTGGTAATATACGAAAATTGACGTTGCGAGGAGAACCAAAGGTATGTGAGGGGCCCTAAGAAAGTGGGTGGCCCAAGCTATAGCGTGTATAGCTTATACATAAACCCTGCACAGCTCGGGAATGTTAACAGCCATATTATAATCAATTCCTTCCCATCTGTTGAAAGCTTCTGTGAGACCCAACTGTTGCCTAACTGCCAACACACCTCACCTTTCTCTATACTTCACCTCTTTTTAAAGCCTAACTCGTTTTTTTTTTATAATCACCACCAGTTCATACTAAACATCATGATTTTACTTCCTTTTAGTACATATTTCACCCACCTGTTTGTAGTCCTGTGATCCTGAGCCACGTAAAGTGGTAGGTCGTGTTCCACACCAGTTGTAGTGACGTCATGTTGGTCAAACACGTGTGACTATTCCCGTCTGTAACAGCATCACATTGGCTCGGTGGAATTGTTTTCACTCGACCCACTATGGCCAGGTCCTCTGTGTATACAGGGATTGTTACTTCGTTAAATCGGAGTTTGATCATAGATTAACGCTTTTATTATTATTTATACTGCGAAACTCATCTAAAAACTTTAAAAAATCGATAGCTAGTTAATATGCATAAACTAAATGATAAATAATACAGCGAATATATATATATATATATTAAATGCCGTCTTGTCAGGCTCATACATACCCTGTTGGCTTAACATGTGTCTTCTTATCTATAAGCCTGATAGCAGTCTCACCCATGCTTTGTCGGTAATATTGTAACTATGATTCACATGTTTTAAACCATATGATAAACACACCGCAAAAATGTTAGCAATGAATTAATTGCATCTAAACTACTAAATCACTAAAACATAAAATTTAACAATAAATTTTTCTTTGCTAAGGAGAAGTGTTACGATCCGCAGTCTGAAACTATACAGAACATAGCAGAAAAACAATGTATTGAATTTTTGTAATGTATAAAAATAAATAAAACCTTAGCAGGCACTTATTGCTGCTACTAATTAACAAAAGGAATCTACCAAGCTGATACTATAAAAATAAATTTATATAAATGCCAAAGAAATGGTTAGTATGTTCATACTTACTTTAAAATAATCATTCATAAAAAAAAACTTTATAAATATCTTCAACCTTCTACAAGGGAATTTAACGTCTTATAGTTCTGTCACACACACAAAAACCTACCATATTGACAGGCAGGACCAAACCACCCATGTTCGCAATGAGCTCCGTTCAGACATTCCCCATTAGTGGTACAGAGAGTGTTGGTACAGTGGCACTTGTACTGGCACAGTGGTCCAAACCATCCGTGGCTGCAAGCTGTTCACATAAATAAACAACGGTGGGACCTACGTAACTTATGTTGTCTTGTCATATCTATACACAGTTACATTGCTGGTTTTTTTTTAGGGTTCCACGCTTCGGGTGGACTCAAGGAATCCTTTCCTTCACATGGATAATATATCTCTATATTCGACTGTTACATTTTTTAAAAATCGCATGTATCACCAGAAAAGTTGTACACACATATAAAACGTTATTTTTTCAAAAGTCCAATAACCTCTTGTTTTGAGAGGGTTTTAACTTTTCCATTAGACCATTCTCGGGCTTGGTAGACCCTGGTGGCGCCCATCCCTCTCCAGGTCAGCGGAGGACTTTCTTAGCATTTCTTAACATCTTTACAGCTTTAACGTGGGCTCGCTCCTACGCCCCTCAACGTTGATCCCACACCCTCAGCTTGTGAGGCAAGCGCACTATTGACTTCGCTAACCAGCCGCCCATCCCCAACTACGATTACAATAAAAGGCTACATGAGCACACAAAAAACAAATTTAAAAAATAAAAATAATTAAAAAAAATAAAATAAATAAAATTAAAAAAAAATTCTTCGTGTACATTAAAGCCCCACATTTATAATATTATAATAAAAACCCAAATGATAATTGGGTCAGTTATTTTACTGAAAGCAGAAATGGAGCAAGTTCTGCATAAATAACTCAAACTTTAAATCCCAATGATATAATAACCATGGCAACGGTGGTGGTAAACTTAAGTCAACATCAAATAAACGTAGAAAATTTTATGTAAAAAAAATATTTTAAGGTCTTTATTTAAAAACACTAGAGTGTAGCTAGAGTAAAATTAGATCTACAGGCATTTAGATCGAGGAGAATTTTTTAAAATGAAAATGTATTTTTAAAAATATTAAAGCGGTTAAAGACTGTTGATATCCCTTTAATTTCAATTTTGTCTCCCTTTATTTTTTACTTTGGAAAAACTTTTACCTGATGTTATCACAATGTTGCAGGCAATGATGAGAAACCACGTGATCAATTCATGTTTTCTTAGAAATGACGTCATGTCTTGTGATAAAAATTATCCTTCTGTTTTTAGAAAACTTCCAAGTGTGATAACGTTATTCTATCTAACATAAATTACAGTATAATCCCTTCTTTAACAATTATTCCAGCCTGTACCAAAACCAGCAGAACTGAAACTCTTTGTCTTTATTGCTTACTGAAACCTGCTTTTAAAAAAATTAAATTTAAAAAAGTATTTAAAAATAAATTTTAAAAACAACCAACCATAAAGAATATTTTGATAGAAATGACTTTCATTATGCAGAAAAAAGTTGTTCCTTAAGATTACCAGTAATTTATATTTTTAAAAAATTAAAAAAATAAAACATTTTATTAAGCATTGTCGTGAAGTAATAAAAATATAGCAAGGCAAACTGTCAAAGAAAATTCCGATCCACTAAGTAAGTAACTGTAATGTTTTGTGGAGAAATAAAAAAACTAATAAAAATTTGAATCCTAGCAATTCACAGCCAGATATGTCTTTAAATAATTCTTGATTCTGTCTCAAGATCTTTGTCAAACGTAGTCATACCCGTATAACTAGAAAATCTTTGAGATATCCATCACAACGGTCTAGCTCTAGTCAGCTGGTGTTTCGTTTAAATTATTCACTCCTTTATCAAAGCGCTTAAAGTTTCTGAAAAACTGTTCTTACCTAAACATTTTTAAAGAAGACTAATCAATATTTCTAAAATTATAATATTTCTTGAAATCTCATGACTACCGGTAATTTTGTTTCATTTTCATTTTATACGCTATAAAAATATTTTAAAAATACATTTATTTCAACTTACTTTTTCCTGGACCCACCAAAGACGAACAAATTAGGCCCACTAAGCATCAATTTAAATTAGCGTGGGCGCTATAGTCTAAGTGTTCTTCTTTCATCTGCACGAACTCCAAAGCCTAATTTTAAGTTGTCAATGTTTCTAAAATTATCGACGCGGAGACAACCACAGAAAGGTCGCTATATTGTCTCAAGTAAAAATGTATTAAAATTGGAGGACATAGAAATTTAACTGTTTTACAAGGCCAGTGACGCGTCATCTGTACTGAGTGTTAAAGAGTTAAATACTTACCCCAGATTCACACAAATGTAACAATTTTAATCTTTTAATAAAATAATGAATTAAAAAAAAATAATAATTATTATTTAGAGGTCTTTACATTTTTTTTTACAAAGTACTTAATCTTAAGTCTGGAGATTGAAATGCACAGACCGAATGGTAGACCACTGCTGTACGTCAAGCGTCACAGCAGGATGTTTAAACAAAGATTAAGTAAACCATTGTACTCCCACTTCACTACTGCGCAGGAAACACAACAATTATCTTTGTCTATTTTCACCGTCATTTAACTCGTAGATTAAATTATACAACACAGTTGAAATCTATTTCAAGGTCACTCAAACTTTCGTTGATTTATGAACGNGTGTGTGTGTGTGTGTGTGTGTGTGTGTGTGTGAGCTCCGTTCAGACATTCCCCATTAGTCGTACAGAGATTGTTGGTACAGTGGCACTTGTACTGGCACAGTGGTCCAAACCATCCGTGGCTGCAAGCTGTTCATATAAATTACAAAAAAAAAAATTTTTGTTCTTTAAAAACTACTTGGTCACTGACGTAATTTAAGTTGTATTGTTGACTTCATTTAGGTCTTAGGAGAAAGGCCAAAATATTGCGAAAAAAATAATTATTGTGCAAAAGCTGTGGTAAAGACTGACACTCAATTATAGTACTGCACAGCCACTCGAGAAAATGCAACCTAACACAACGGTGATGAACCATCGTCTCTCGAGACAGAAGGATATCGATTACACTGTTGACTTCAGACAACATCCAAGACTTCAGGCTAAGTTATTTTATCATCCAGCTTCTCTTTAATTTTTAGCAGTAATTTCCTTGTTATTATGTCTATCTATGAATTCGACTACATCTCATTTTAAAACACCTACACGTTTACAGAAATTTTATACAAATACTCACCCCGTGTAAAATAAAACTCTCAATTATCATTAGATAAACTCAAAATTTGAATCCAAATGACTTAATAACCAGCAAACCGTCGTAGTTAACTAAAGACCTTAATACATGTAACAATTTATAGACTAAAAATGTTATTTTTAATATTAATAATTTGATGTAGATTACTTGATTTCGAGTCAAGAGTAATATTTTATTAATTTAAATACTGCAGAATGTTATATAAATAAACAGCGTGGCCTAGAAACGTGTAGGTATTTAAAATTTATAGCTCTTAAAATCTATTTATATAAAAAGCAAAGTATGTCTGTATGTGTGTGTGTGTGCTTGTCCGTTGTAACTGACTAAACTATTCATCCGATCGTCATGAAAAGTTTTTAAGACTGTTGAGTACCCTCACGGAATGGTAACTGGCTACTTTTTTTCTCAATCTAGCACTAAAGGGGCGCCGGGGGCCCTAATTGTGAATTTTTGCTTATATGAGCTATATAAAAAATAATTTAATCGCTAACTACTTGCCATATTGATTGATGTTAACCAAATTTTACAATTAAATTCTTGATAGTCATTATTAAAATTCCATAGTGCAGTAAACTCCTAATGACAATTCCTTCGAGGCTGGGGGCCCAAAATATGTGTTTTCTTAAACGTTTACGATTTTTTTCACTATTCAATTATTAAAGGTCTTGACAAATAATGATAAATGTATCCATTATTATCCATCTTAAAATAAACAGTTGTTTTGAGTTTTATATCTTGCCCTGAATGGGCCCCCTGGGGCCCTTAATGTCGTTTTTTGCCTATATAAGCTATATAAAATTAGTTTAAGCGATAGCTACTTGCTACATTGATGGATCTTAACCAAACTTGGTATATAAATACTTGATAGTCAATATTAAAATATTATAGGGCACTTAACTCCTAATGGCAACTTCATCCGGGTTGGGGGCCCAAAATACCAGTTTTAGTAAACGTTTAAGATTTTATCCCTCAATTTAATTATTGAAGTTCTTAACAAATAATGATAAATGTATCTATTATTATCCGAATTGAAATGAACAGATGTTTTGAACTTTATATCTTGCCTTGAATGGGCCCCTGGGGCCTTTAATCTCATTTTTTTCTAATATGAGCTATATAAAAATTAGTTTAAGCGCTAACTACTTGCTATATTGATGAATCTTAACCAAATTTTGCGATTATATTCTTGATAATATTAAAATACTATAGAGCACTTAACCCCTAATGGCAGCCCAATCGGTGCTGGTTTATAGCTGACTAAACCATGTATTCGGTCGTAATGAAACTTTTGCAGACTATTGCGTACACTCCCAGGAAGTTAACGGGTAATTTTATTTGTCAATTAAACACACATGGGGCGCCGGTGGCCCATAATTATATTTTTTGCTTATATGAGCAATAGAAAATTAGTTTGAGCGCTAGCTACTTGGTAAATTGATGGATCTTAACCAAATTATGTTTTAAAAAAACTTGATAGCCAATATTAAAATACTATAAGGTCCTGAATTTTTAATGACCATTTCTTCGGGGCTGGGGGTGCCAATTGTCTTTTTTTAGGGGGGGGGGAGGGTGGTTAATGTTTAAGAGATTTTGTTAATTCAATATTTAATTAACGACAAATATATC
>MUZC01000633.1:10378-22743 GCA_002072015.1 Radix auricularia | reverse complement strand
ATTATCATGCAAATTGAAATGAACATCGTTTTCAACTTTACATCTGGCTTTAAATGAGCCCCATCATGTCTTTTTTTTCTTTATTTAGGTTTATGCGTTAGGTTTTGTGTAAAAGAATTGATCTTAACCAAAATTTGTTAACAAAATCTTGGTAGCCCATATTAAAATTCTATAGGGCACTAAACTTCTAATGTAATTTACTTTCGCCGGGGGCCCCTAATGTCTGTTTTTGGTATATGCTTAAGATATATTCCCCATTAAATTTTTAACAATCTATAAGAATATATATGAATGAGGAAACTGAATTAAAACGAATAGCTTTTTGAAATTGACATCTTGTGCAGAATGGGCACAGGGGCCCCTAAATGTCTTTTTTTTTCTTTATATTACCTTAACAAAAATTAGTGTTAGCTTAAGTTACTAAGAAAATAATGGATCTTGCCAATTTAAGTACATAAAAATTTAAGAGTCTATAAATATTTCCTATAAGGAACTGAACTCTTAATGTCCATTCTCTCGGGGCAGGCGTACCGAAATGTTTTTGTAATGCGCGTTAATAATTTAATTCCCCAATCAATTTTACACGATATTGGGAAACAAAACTTGAGTACAATGGCGATAAAAAAAAAAAACATTATCACTTATTTTAGAGCCCGGCCCCTTAATTTCGTTTTTTTTTCCTTTATTTTTTTCAAAGCTATATAAATATATATAGATTTATTTATCCCTTTGCTAGGAAACTTGGACTTTTTTGCACACTTCCGTGTAGGTTTTTGGCATAGTAGTTTTTTTAAAAACAGATCACGCATTGGATTCTTAAATAATCATTTTTACTGAGATCGTTTTGAGCTTTATATCTTGTCGTGAATGGGCACAGGGGCCCCTAAATGTCGTTTTTTTTCTTTATATTACCTTAACAAAAATTAGTGTTACCTTAAGTTACTAAGAAAATAATGGATCTTGCCAATTTTAGTACATAAAAATTTAAGAGTCTATAAATATTTCCTATAAGGAACTGAACTCTTAATGTCCATTCTCTCGGGGCAGGCGTACCGAAATGTTTTTGTAATGCGCGTTAATAATTTAATTCCCCAATCAATTTTACACGATATTGGGAAACAAAACTTGAGTACAATGGCGATAAAAAAAAAAAACATTATCACTTATTTTAGAGCCCGGCCCCTTAATTTCGTTTTTTTTTCCTTTATTTTTTTCAAAGCTATATAAATATATATAGATTTATTTATCCCTTTGCTAGGAAACTTGGACTTTTTTGCACACTTCCGTGTAGGTTTTTGGCATAGTAGTTTTTTTAAAAACAGATCACGCATTGGATTCTTAAATAATCATTTTTACTGAGATCGTTTTGAGCTTTATATCTTGTCGTGAATGGGCCCTGGGGCCCTTAATGTCGTTTTTTTTTTTTTGCTTATAAAAATTCAAGAGTCTATAAATAATTACTATAGGAAACTGAACTCTTCATGTCCATTCCTTCGGGTAGGCGGCCCCAAATTTTTTTTGTAATGCACGTTAATAATTTAATTCCCCAAGCAATTTTACACTATATTGAGAAACATAGCTTGAGTACAAATTATCACTTATTTTAGAGCCTAGCCCTTTAATGTCGTTTTTTTTCTTTTTTTAAGCTTTTAAATTATTATTTTCTTTCTCTATTTGCTATGAAACTTGGACTTTTTTTTCACACTTCCGGCATAATTGTTTTTAAAACATATCACTCATTGGATTCTTAAATTGTCATTTTTACTGAGATCGTTGCAACGCACGACCGGGTCTGCTAGTATCTTATAAAATAGTACCGTGTTAAAGATTTTAAATAAAGATACAAGATACGCAAAATAATATGTGATGCATTATATTAAACTAGATAAAAAAAGTAATAAAACTCGAATGAGTATTTAAATGCAATTTCCAAATATAATTACTGATTTTTTATTCAAGGGAAATCATTCTAGATTACATTCAAAGTAATTTTAAATCAGTAATTTAGGAACTAAACATAACATTAGCATGCACAAAGCGGGGAAAAACCAATTAACTATCAGTCTAGATTAAATTGAAACCAATTTCAAATCAATAATTTTAAAACTAAACAAAACCATTATTTTCTAATTTTGCTGCTAAAACTACCAGAGTCGATTGTAAAGTCAATTTTTAAAAATCCTTCTGCAACTTAGTTCCAAAGATTCTTTGATATCCTTTGGCGTTTATTTCAGTCCGATATATGTTATGGTTGGCGAGAAATTGACAAAATACTGCTATTTTTTATATATTTTGGTGGGGTTGGGATTTTCCAGGAACTTCAGTCAACCTTTTCGGTATTTTTTTGGCCCTTGCACATCCTTAAGATCTACTTTACATATTTGCAAAAGACCTGAACCCCCTATCTGGTTTGATTCAGGAGAAGTCGCAGAATAAAGCTTCAGACTTCTCCAAGGCTTTTGGCAAAATTCACCACCTTAGTTTACTTTAAAAACTTAACTACTTTAGATCACTGGATCCCAGACTTGCTTTTGGGTAGGGAATAAACTGTAATAATTAATGGATCCTACTCTGCACCAATAAAGGTTAACTCAGGCGTTCCACAAGGAACTGTGCTATGAACCTTACTGTTTTTAATTTATATAAATGATTTACCCAACAACATCTCAAAGGGAAGAAAAGTTAGGTTATTTACTAATCATCTTCTTCTTCTTCGTTCTCAATATTGAATATGAGTTTTTGCGTGCCACGAGTTTTGCGCCAATTGGCCCGTGGTCTCCGATTTCAGCCTGCTGTATTTCTGGATTTGCTTCCATAGCCTTTGGTCAGCCAAGACCATCTTCAAGGCAGCAGTTGCTTTGACAAGTGATGCAGCGTTCACATGCCACGGCTAAGGGCTCCACGCATTACCCCGCCGCATTTCACCCATTTGGAGCTGGGTGGAACTCGGGGGTGCCCAAGGCCCCGGGAACAAGTCCAGGTCTTCCCATGGATTCGAACTCGTGGCCATCGGAACGACAGTCAAGCGCGCTTGCCACTCGACCACCGCGGCCGATGATTGTACAGTCTATAGAACAATTAATTTACAACAAGATAGCAAAATTGTACAAAAAGACTTAGATGAATTTTTAAAAATGGGAAACTAACTGGAATATGTCTTTCCACCAAGAAAAGTGTCAACTGCTAAGAGTAACAAAGACAAATTTAAAAAATAAATTCAAAATATTGCATTCTTGGAAAAGAACTAACCCAAACTAAAGATGCAAAATGCTTAGGAGGTATAATAAATGAGAAACTTTCATTGAATCTCCATATCAATTAAGTTATTTAAAAATCAAACAAAACTTTAGGTTTTATAAAAAAAGAACTTTTTACAAGTGTAATAAAGATATAAAACTAAAATGCTACCTCACCATTGTGAGACCTCTACTATGATATGAATCTTCTATATGGGACCCATCCGCCAAAGAAAACATTGATAAACTAGAACAAAGTCAAAAAAGAGCTGTCAGATTCGTTACTGGAGAATATTCAAAACTCACTAGAGTAACACCATTAGTTAAATCATTAAACCTTGAAACACTAGAGGATAGAAAAACCAAGAGTAAATTAGTAATTGTGCCTAAAGCAATTAATTATAATTTAGAAAATCAACAAAAAGATAACTTAATACAACCATCAGACAGACAAAACGATAAAAACACCTTTCTATCCCGTATGCAAGAACAAACACATACACGTTTTCTTTCTTTCCGTCCAGAATTCGGGCGTGGGTGGGTTGCCTGAAAAAACCAGGAAAGCCAACACTTTATCATCATTTAAAACTCTAAAAAGAATGAAGGACTAAATAAAAAACAATAGATAAACGTAGGATGCAATAATCTTCTGTACAGAAGGAACGTTTGTAACAGTTAAGGTAAGATGAGATAGACATTTCAAATTTATGAACGAAATTTTTCTCATGTAAAATTACGTTAAAAATGGAGTAAACGTGGAAACATTTAGAGAGAGAGAGAGAGAGAGAGAGAGAGAGAGAGAGAGAGAGAGAGAGAGAGAGAGAGAGAGAGAGAGAGAGAGCGGCAAGACAGTGACGTTAATATAAGGGGTTTTTTAAATTAAAACAATTTTCCCGCTGGGACTTGAACCCAGTATTTTCCGCGGCCAAGGCTGACGTGATAATGACTACACTGTGAATCATATGTTATTATGTAAAGGAACTACGCAAGTGAACGCAAGAAGCATTGTTCCCCCCTCTCTTTTTTTCTTCTCATCCCACTACGCTTGCTTGATTAGTCGACCCCAGCAAGGGTCCTTCGTCACAATTATTTTCACATTCTGGCTTTGTTGAGTTATATATATGGATGAAAGCTTTTTTATAATAGACTGTTAACAGGTTTCTGCTATTGTCTTCATCTTTAATTTATTTTCTGAATCACACAAATTGTTTGTGTAGTTCTTATTTGACATTGGTTAAAAGCTATTGGTTTTTTAAAAATGTCATATTGTCTGTCTCCCATGCTTTTATACTAAACACTTTACCTGATGATGTCGCAGTGTTGCAGGCGATGGCTAGAAACCACGTGATCATTGTATATTTTCCTAGGACTGACGTCATATCTTGTTGTTGACAATGCTATAGAAAAGTATACTTTAAGTTTTAAATTTTAAAAAAATAGCTTAAAGTGATGACGTAATCTTGAAGCTTAAAAGATTATCCCTTCTTTAGCTATTGCTCGTAGCTCAAGCGTTTTCAAAACGAGCAGAACTGGAATTCACGTCTATATGGCGTAATTGTGTCTGCCAACTGTTAAAAAAATGAAACGTAAAGCATATTAGATTCTATATGTTAATGGTAAAAGCTCATATGATGAAAAGAGTCGTTGTTAATGTATGTGATGTTTTTAGATTAGACGTAATATTCATTTATTTATGGTGTTGTTAGATAACCAGCAAGTTATAAAACATCTTTAGATGGCTGGTAATTTATGTAAATGAAAATTACTGTAGACTAAGTATTACTTAAATGTATTTCTTTTTTTTCCCTTAGAATTATTGATTTATATTTTGCTTGAAGTAACCAATGTATAGCAAAGGAACCTATCAACTAAAACGAAATTTGAGATCTACTTGAAAGCAACTATGAAGGTTTTCTTTGAAAAAAAGATACTGATACAAATGTGTTTTCTAACACATCAAAGCTAGATATGTTTCTAAATAATCCACGATCTATACTTTTCTATATAAAAAATGTATCAGATCCATATACCTATGAAAACTTTGAAATATCCTTTACAATCGTCTTATACATAGGAACTGTTGTTGAGTTTAAATAATGCATCTCTATTTATAGTGAAAGGATCTGAAATTTCTGAAAAAACTTAATTACACTGAACATTTTTTTATAAAGACTTATCAATCTTTTTTCAAAGTATGTTCATCCGGGACATCTCATTAGCATCACTTAGTTTCGTTTAATCCTGTAGTCGATAAAGGTGACACAGTACAAACATGTCAGCTTGTTTTTTCTGGGCCCGCCAAAGATAATTAAATAGGCCCGCAATGAGTCATTTAAATTAGCGTGGGAACTAAGACTGTTCTTCTTTTATCTGCACGAAACCTAAAGCTTAATTTCAAATTATCAGAGTTTCAATATAATAATTAATTGACGCGGTGACTGTTTAGTGGTACAACAGCTAATGAAGATACGAGTCCGCGGTTACTGTAACAACTACTATTTGCTTTTGATTAAATTACACCGAGTTCATCTCACAACCAATGACGTATTGCATTTCCGATACTTTTAATGAAAACACTTTATATTTAGCACTCTTTAAAATCTTCTCAAAATACTTCCTTTAAAGTGTAGAGATTAAAAGATAAAAATCGAGTTGAAGACCAAGTGCTATACGCACATCAGGATGAACTGCTATACGTAGTATGTCACATCAGGATGTTTAAACAAAGCTTTAACAGTACACCATGGTCAACCCCCCTCCCGCCACTTTTCCAAGATTCACTACTGCCCAGGAAACTGTAGAAGTAACTTCGCTGATTTTCACACGTTTTCATTTGATTCGCAGACTAATTTAAATGTAAAACTATTGAAATAGATGTTTAGTATCTCATAACATAGTTGTTTTATGGATCACATCCATCCCTCCCTGTGGCGCTACAGCCCATGTAGGGCTTGGGCATGCCTCATGACCTCCTTCCACTAAGTCATTACCAACGCCTTTCTTCTCCAATATTGTATGCCCAGTTGTTGTAGATCTTTCTCTACATCATCCATCCATCTAAGCCTAAGTTTTCCCTTGAGCCGTTTTCCTTTGGGGTTTTGATGGTGTACCCTCTTTACTCCTCTATCATTTGACTTTTTTTTCTAGGTGTCCTGCCCTGCGCAGTCTGTCCTTTTTAATTTCTGCAACTATTGTGGTATTCTGATATAGACTGTATACAGGCCCACCGCCTGGGGGTGAATCCAGGAATTTATTTAGGGGCCCCAACGGAAGGGGGGCCCCGTCAGCCTCGCTAAAAAATTTTTTATTCCTTCATTCAATATAATTTTTTAAAAAATCTTCTTACCTGTAATAAATATAAGTATTAATTTAACATTTTACTTCAACATATTTCTATTTAAAAGCCAATAAACGTGTTATTCTTTTAATAGGGCGTGAGACAAATTATTTTTTAAACTTTTCACAATGCTTTTTAACAACACTTATAATATATAATGTATAATGTTATCGATAAGAATATGATTGTCGCCTTAAAGTTTGATGTAACTATCTTTAAAAATTGAAAATTAATTGACAAAAAAGGGTAAAAAGTTTAAAAGCACTTGAAAAGTTATAGCTTAATTTCTGTTCAAGATGAAATTGGTGTTTTTAGAAAGCTTAGAGCTAGCCCTTCAAAATGATATATGTTTTAGATTTTATGACAGTATTTACATTTATTGTCAAAGTACCTACAATGCTATGCACAGTGCCCCACATATTAGTTATATAATGATATATTGATAATTGTATTGGTAATGTTAAGGTATTTAGAAATTTATGATTTATTATGATGCGTTATGATCATGTACTTTTGAGCAGTCTTGGTATACAGGGTATTGTCATTACCGTTTGGTTGGGGTGAATGATCAGTAACAGGCGTAATACAAGACGCCATGACCCAGATTAATCTTGTCGGCATCGTTCCGTCTCGCATCACCGTTGGTCTGAGGTGCATTTCCTCGTGTGCCTGTACAGTCCTATCATTGAGTGACAGTTTTTACCACCGCTTTTGAACACGAATTCTGTGCTTCCAAATATTTTGGCCTTTCTCTTATAGCACTTTTGTCTGTAGCCTCCCCGATCTTTCGTTCCTCGGATACTATGACGCCGTCCTTTACAACTGTGCGCCACGTAGATCTGTCTTCTGCCTTACACTAACAGTCGCTAGTGCCTATTCTGGCTGCTTTCATGTCGCTTTGGCAGACATTTTAAAATCACAGATGTCTTCTCTTTCCCGATGCCAGTTCTTCATATAGAAGTTCCTTGAAGATGCGGCCAGAGCTCATTCATCTTACATGTCCTAGCCATCTCAGACGTCTTTTTCTAAGGATTGAAAACATGCTTTGGAGAACTCCATGTCTATGGTTAACCGACCATATTTGGAGCTGAGACATGGAGAACAACGGCTGTAAACCTGACCAGAATCCAGTCCTTCATCAACAATTGTCTAAGAAAGATTCTCAGAATTCACTGGCCGGACAAAATCAGCATTCGGTAACTGTGGCAGCGGAAAAAACAGAAGCCCATTGAGGAAGAGATTCTTCAAAAGCGTTGGAGGTGGATCGGTCACACACTAAGAAAACCTGCTTCTAATATAACAAAGCAAGCAAGCCCTGAACTTGAACCCACTGGGTAAACAGAAAAGAGACCGTCCAAGAAACACTTGGCGCCGAGAATTGGAGGCAGACATCAAGAGAATTTGCCATGAATGTAGTATCCTGGAGGAACTAGCCCAGGATAGAGATGCCTGGAGGTCTCTTGTAGCTGGCTTATGTCCTAGAAGGAAGTGCAGACGCTGACGATGATCGGTGGATGTCCCTCAGGGGCGAAAATGCTCAACAGCAACTCAACAGCATTTGTATCAGCAGACTAGATTTATTATGGGGTTTGAAGTCTTAGCATTAAGAACGTTCACGTGTTTTAAAATAGTTTCTTCATTTCTGTTTTTTTATCTTGGCTTTTCTTTTCTTAAACTTTATTTAAACGTTGTTTAATTTTAGAAGCTAATTGACAACAAAGATTTTGCCGCCCCTCCCTCAAACAATATGCTACTCAGAATATTCGATAAGCATCTGTTTGAAATTGATAGGAAACATTCATGTTTTATTTATACAGCAGCAGAGGCTGTCAAATTTGAAGATTCAACTGTTCTCACATCAGTATCGAGTTTTCATACTTCTTAATTCTCTGTTTTTGTCAGCACGGTAGCATTTTTTGTATCAGAAGAATTTATAGCGTATAAAACGTTTAAAATTTTGACAGAAGAAACGTTCACATACCTTAGGATAAGTCCTTATGTTTTTTTAAAAAAGTAATTTAATGTTTGCATTTTCTTTAATTGTGATAAAAAGCTCCACTATCTTGTAAATTTTCCCCTAATTTAGGACTAGAAATTTGCCGCCCCCTTGCCCCCCTCGCTACGCCACTGGGCTAGTCTTTCTACTAATGAGCTCAAGGAATTAACTGAGAAAGAAGAAAACAAAAATATACTGATAGTAGTGATTTCACAGGAGAGCAAAAAGAACTTTCGATAGCGTTTTAAAAAGGATTTTGACCACTATAACTGAAATCATTTACTAATTTCAATCAATTTGTAGAAAATTATTACAATTTTGACACAAAATGGGGGTGAGACTGCAATCGGGCTTGTAAATAAGTAAATGGAAAACACGTAAACAGGGTAAGGGTTATCTAAATTTTGACAGGAGTTCAAAAGCAAGACGGGGTGTTATAATTGCTGTATCCACTTATCAACAACTTCTAACAGAACACAAAAGGAAAACGCAAACTGCATTAGATGCCTTCTTGTAGTGTTAGTTATAATTAAAAACACAGAATAGGCTGAATAATCTGACTGACTTATAATTTTATTTGTTTTTAAAAGTATATCCATTTATATTGTTTTTATTTTTGTTAGAAATAAATGTTTGATTATATTTTTATTTAAAAAAAACATAATTATTAAAGTTAATACCTAACCAATTTTCTATCCATCTTCCCATAACCCCATTATTTACATGTTAAGATACCTCGTTTAGCGTTGTTTCACATTAAACTCTAGATTGATTGAACGTATCCCCCGATTAAAGCGGGACCTCACTGTGTTAAGTATTATTATATTAAGGTAGACACAATCGGCAAGTAAAACCGTTTTTGTTTTGATTAGCACTAGTATTATTTAAAGATAGACACAATTGGCTAGTAAAACAGTTTTTGTTGACATTAGTCAACTAGTTTCTTGTTTGGTTGATTAATTTGTTGTGAACCTTGAATTAAATTAAGTTTTAAAAAAAACATTTTAATTTGAAAAATTATCAATATCAAGAAAGTGGAGGACAAAGGTTAGCAGGTTCGTAAAGGGAAAATATATGGACCAACAAAGGATGAGTTCGGATGGAGGATAAGAACCAACCATGAACTATAAAGTTATAATGCTCTTTCTACGTCGCAAATGTTGCAACTAAAGAAAAAATCTTTGCATTTCATAAAATTGCGCCCCAACATTTCTGTTTCATCAAATTTTACTATGCTATAACGTTGTAAGCCTAATTTTTGCGCCCCTTTACTTTAGAGCCTGGGGACATATTTACCTCACTGCCCAACATTGTTACGACTTGGAGAGGCGAACAGTACAAAAAATCATGTTAAGCCTGGTACCTATTGGAATTCAGGACGTGTTAGCGCATTTTCGTATTATGTATCAGTACTTATGTTAGATATCAGAATTATTTAGTTATCAGTAATTGTGTTTAGATTTTAGACATATTTTTATGAATTTTCTTGTGTAATGAATATACCTGACATTTTATTTAAAAGTCATTTCTTTACATTTAAAAAAAAAATATTTTCTCTTTAATCCAACTACAAGTCACCACAAATGATGACGTAAAACTCTCTAAACTTTTACACATATTCTAATGACGTCAACTAAAAAAAAACAACTAATTCTTTTGCACCCTTTCGCACCACTCTTCAATGCCTGCAGAATTATGCATTCGACTTCCGGCAATGGCGGCCGTTCCCTGCGCTAGTGTTACCTCTCGATTCGAAATATTTTTTGGTAGTTTTAACGGGGTTTTTAAACGGATCGAGTAACTGAGTGTTGATGCACAAATGGCAGGTCAGGGCATACAAAAAACATATATACATCATGGGTCTAGGACTTATGGATGCTGTGATCAAGGGTGATGACGGACGGACGGACAAAACGGGTGCAATAGCGATTTCGACATCTCGAAAATGCGCTAAAAAATTTTAACTTTGATTTCCGGTCTGATGCATTTGTTCTGTGGTGATATGGTATGAGTTATTAGCTCATGTCAATATCATTAGTAAACTCATGCAGGGCAAAAATTATGATATTGCATAGGCATAAATTGAAATAATGTAATGTTTAAGGGAACTTGTATTTAAAGATGCGCGTGTTGACGTGACTTCACATTTCTTCAATACTCCCCCCCCCCATCACCTCGTCACACATCGTTACAAATTCGTGACACACTTCCCATTTTTTTTAGGTGCGTGATGTCATTAATGGAAGGCCCAATAAAACAAAGATTTTCTCAGCTGCAACATCCCAACAGTCAATTTTTAAATTGTAATATCAAATATATAAACTAAAAGACGTTATTCCTTCTGTGATTTTGTCAAATTCCAAAGATTTGGAAAGCCTTTTAACAGATGGAGAATCAGTTGATATACAATGAAATATCTCTATAAAACAAAATGTTTACAACCAATGGAAGTATAATTTTATCGACAAAACGCGGCTTATCTTGTAAATTAAGTGCGATTATCGAGTAGATAAACTTTCTATGTGTCTATTATTTACCCCCCCCCCCAAACCACACACACACACAAAAAAAAAACCAAAAAAAAAAAACCTCGTATTTTTCTATTTGAGCCTAGTGAAGCTAACATTAAAGTGGGAGTCCCCCCATACCTCCAAATATCTCCTTTTAGCACAGTTCCAGAACATCAAATCCTCCTGGATTCGACCCTGTGATTTTGACCTCAAACACGGCGGAAGCTTTTCCCGACACCACCATGTAAACATCATTCCAAATTTTAGTCAACGCGTCATTGTTCATGTACACACATAAACCGCCTTGGGAACAAATTGACAGCAGACATCCTCGGAATGATCCACCTGGCCTTTCATACAGTCCACCCATATCTTAGAACACGTATCCAAATAAGTAACAGCGTTATTAGCACTTTTTTTTCGTTGGGCCAAACACTTTGAAAATTAACTTGAATTGTCATAAATCAAGATACACGTTTGTTTTAAATTTGTCAGTGGTGCACTTTGAAAACGTAAAGAGGCCGTACAGTCAGCACGAATCCTGCTTATGTATGGCAATACCATTGCTTGTGAGAGTCAGTGTTTGGAAAGGAGTGTATTTCCGTGAGAAGAAGTGAGTAAATATCATCTGTAGGTTTCTCAAAGAAAGTTATACAAAAACACGTGAAAGGTGCTGGAGATGATACTTTCAGAATACGGATCGTTGTCTTGCAGACCGTTTAATTTAACACTTTCAAACACATTAAAAATTGATTAAATTAATGAAGATTGAACACTAAAATTACCAGCAGGCAAGAAATACTCATGATACGGTTCAAAAACCCATCTGAAAATGACGAAGTAAACTTCCGCAAGTCTCAGCCTTAGATGCGGACATTTGGTGTTTTTACAACGACTGTGAAGAGTAACTGAAAATACAGAGGGGCTTCTTTGATCTCCATGACGATGGATGTTGACATCATCAGTAATACCATCACTGATTTACGTCATCTGTCTGAGGGTGGGAACTTTAATCAGATGTGTGTGTGGGGGGGATTTATTTCTTATGCAGCCTATTTTACCCGATTGCGTGAGAATTAAAGTGCAAGACCAAAATACAGTGAGTTGAATTAACTCCTAATAAAACAAATAGGACTGCCCCCTCCCCCCCCCCTTTTTTTTAAAACGCAGAAAAAGTCACAGCATCACATTTTAAAGACAAAAAGAAATTAAACAAAAATGTTTTTTAAAAATATGTGTAGCTAGGTTGTGCCACTTGAGACAACCGCAAATGATCTCAACCCCCT
>MUZC01000633.1:0-10342 GCA_002072015.1 Radix auricularia | reverse complement strand
ACGAATTTCTATGCCCCCCCCCCTTAGAAAATGCAAAGAAGCCGAAAAAATCAATCTTGAAATATGTAACGAATTTTTTTCAAGAAATAAAACTCAAATTAAAATGCAATACACATGCAAAGAATTTGAAGAAGTTTATTTGAGTATTTAATTTAGCCAAAGTGTTTTATTTCAAAAATAACGTTTCCAATAATTTATTTTGAAATTAGATGGTTTTAAATTCTAAAAGTAATATAGAAAAATTGTTAATAATTTTCAATTTTTTAAATTATTTCTTTTGTTTTTAGTAGTTAAATTCTATATCAATTCTAAGGTAATTAGGAACATTTTTATTAATGTTGCCTTTTAAGCGTTCAAAACAAAGATTTAGCATGTCTGAAAAGGCTACGGTCATTTCAAAGCATTATACAATAAGTTCAGGATAATGAAACATTTGAATTAAGAGGAATGAATAATATAAGTGGGAATGCTACAACCAGATTAGGTGGCACATGAATCAGGCTAGATGGGACTGGAATCAGGCTAGATGGGACTGAGGTCAAGTTAGTTGGGACTGGGATCAGGCTAGGTGGGACTGGAATCAGGTTAGATGGGACTGGAGTCAGGCTAGGTGGGACTGAAATCAAGCTAGGTGGGACTGGAATCAAGCTAGGTGGGACTGGAATCAAGCTAGTTGGGACTGGAGTCGGGCTTGGTAGAAAATTAACAAACATTGAAGAGATACGTCTTGTTGCGAATTTCTTCAGGCTTTCAAATAACATGATCAATAACTTGAGATAATAGAAGAAGGCGAACGTTGCGGTCAAGAAACCTTAGACAGCTAAATCAGACTGTTTGACCCTTCACGTCTTGATTTCTGACATTTTTATTGTAAATATCTTGCATTAAGATAGTGGTGTGACCCTGAGGTAGTCTATGTTTTCACAAAGTCTAATTATTTTTAAAAATTCATTTAAAAGATTATAAAACTACAGGAAGTGGACTGTCGACAGCCGCTTTCGGTTCAAGAGACTCGATAATTTCGAAAGAGTTCTTGTTGTCTCAGACAGAGTCTCATTACTAATGTTGTTTTGCTGTTATTTTTGTTGTTGGATTCTTGTTCCCCAACCCCCCTCCCCATCGTAAAAGTTATTTGTGAAGTTTGACTATTGAGTATCAACTGACCAACGCAATAATATCAAATATCAAATTTATTTTAAAAGAGTGTATTGGCATTTATAAAAATGTTATTGTTGTTATCGATAGGGAGTATTTTGAGAACCAGTTCGTGATATCTTTAATCCCGACTCGATATCTAAACAGACATCTTCCAATTGAAGCCCTGACCCCAATTATGTATCCTGTTGCCGAAAGTTATCAATGTAAGGAACTTAATGTTCTGAGTCATTGTTCTTTTTATAGGATCGGAGCTGTAGCAGCTAATATCCTAGTATTACAAGCTTGTTATAGGATCACAACTGTAGCTGCTAATATCCTTGTATTACAAGCTTGTTTTAGGATCACAACTGTAGCTGCTAATATGCTAGTATTACAAGCTTGTTATAGGATCAGAACTGTAGCAGCTAACATCAGGGTGTTTCTAGCTTGTTATAGGACCAGAACTGTAGAAGCTAACATCCTGGTGTTTCTAGCTTGTTATAGGATCAGAACTTTACAGCAAACATCCTGGTGTTCCAAGCTTGTTATAGGATCAGAAATGTAGCAGCTAACATCCTGATGTTTCTAGTTTGCTATAGGATCAGAACTGTAGCAGCTAACATCCTGGTGTTTCTAGCTTGTTATAGGATCAGAACTGTAGCAGCTAACATCCTGGTGTTTCTAGCTTGTTATAGGATCAGAACTGTAGCAGCTAACATCCTGGTGTTTCTAGCTTGTTATAGGATCAGAACTTTACAGCAAACATCCTGGTGTTCCAAGCTTGTTATAGGATCAGAAATGTAGCAGCTAACATCCTGATGTTTCTAGTTTGCTATAGGATCAGAACTGTAGCAGCTAACATCCTGGTGTTTCTAGCTTGTTATAGGATCAGAACGGTAGCAGCTAACATCCTGGTGTTTCTAGCTTGTTATAGGATCAGAATTGTAGAAGCTAACATCCTGGTGTTTCTAGCTTGTTATAGGATCAGAACTGTAGCAGCTAACATCCTGGTGTTTCTAGTTTGCTATAGGATCAGAATTGTAGAAGCTAACATCCTGGTGTTTCTAGCTTGTTATAGGATCAGAACTGTAGCAGCTAACATCCTGGTATTCCAAGCTTGTTTCCGACGGGGGTTACTCTTTGAGGCGATGCTTCTGTTGATTGAGGGATACTTAAGTCTGAATTTTCTGTCTAATAAGATACTCATTGTTATTGAAGAAATGGCTCTGCGGGATTCAACGGCGACTTTTCATACGTAAACGAAACCTAAAATAATTTCCTAACTAAAAATATACAACAACAAGTAAATAAAATTATCGTTGAACAGTTCTGACTAATCCGGTGGGGGCCCTAAATCCCTTGGCGTCCAGCAGTACGGTGGGTCGCCGTTGAACTTCGTCTTTAAGTTCGGGATGAATACCGTTTTGTTCTCGTTTGTGTGAAGAGCCTCGCAGACATTGCAGGGGAAACTGTCGACTGACGTCGATACCCATCTGAAAAAGAGTTTAAAGTAAAAAAAAGGTCGTACAAAAATAAATAAATAAATAAATAAATATATATATATAAAAGCTGTTAAAAATATGTTTTCTAGGCTCTACATCAAGCTGCCGACCTTCCCATGTTTCATAAATTCCTTTTTACCAAGCCTGGATACAGTCTTCTTTTTAGATAATATTGTACTGAGCCATCGTTATTTTCCAGATGGATCTGGGGCGGGGTCAGGCATAGGATGACTATTAAGACATTCAATAAATTTTATTAAAAAATTTATACAACTTTAAATGCCTAATTGCAATGTTCTTAAGCTAGTTTTAATAGTTGTATCATTCGATTGTGCACATTTCTTTGTGTCAAACTCTCACTCTCACCCTATAGGGATCAACTTGAATACAGTTTAGCTGAATATACTCCTTCCACCCGCTTACGCATTACTTAATACCTTTATTTTAAAGGGGGTTATTTAAATTCCACAGAAAGAAATAAAGTTGGTTAATACTTAAAGTTAATACATTTTGTTTCCACGGGATTTATTTGACTTTAATGGATTATATAAACGTTTTAACAGTTACATGGCTAGTATATCGAAATAATGATCTCTGTTTGTGACTGTTTATCAATGCCGTTAACGATTACATACTCAGAATAATACATATTGTGTGTTTTTCCAATTTCCCTACCCAATACTATGATGAAATGCGCCCCTCCCCGTTTTGCAGCATCACCACGCCATAATGTCTACTTGAACCATCCCCCAAAGGCATTTCAAGGTCAACTTTGAGAACCACTAGATTTAAACGTGATCAATCTTTGACACAAAACGAAAAGTTGCATGTGACCTCTGGTGGTAACATGATAGCTCTGATGACAGTAACAAAGATGTTAAAGTATGTAACTGTACTCTCACCTGTTCTTTCGTTTCAACATGTTCACGTACTCGACTTTGCTGTTGCCAAGTTGAACCAGATAGTGAGCCAGGGCCTCTGGTGTCTGAGAACAAAATGTGGACATGTAGACGGGTTTATTGGTTTTATTTCTTTGGGAACAAAAACAACAGCTGACTTCAGCATATTTATACTACCCCGAACCACTGTTTGAAATGCTATTTTATTTTACGTGATAGTGACGCAACGATGACGTCTACGAAGAGTTTAAGCAATCTGAGTCGAAGCAACGATGAAATACCCTACAGGGCTTGTCTTTTCTAAAACCGGAAAACGTCATATTTCAAAGAGTATTGTTCTATTTTTAGATTAAATTTTAGCGGAACAATGTTTGGAAGCCTAAATACAGTCGAATCACTATGTTCTAAAAATTGTTAGCATAGTAAAACTACGAAAGTGATTTTCCAAGTCAAATAAGATGTCTTAAATTAACGAAGAATTAACAAATAACGGATAAGATACATCTTTCTCAAATACCTACATAGATATACTGACTTGTATCTTTTATTACATTTTTATGAAATTTGTCCCTAAAAAAGATGTATATAGACCCAATATTTCTATAAATAGATTTCCGCCATATTATGATAAGGCCTATTACAAAACATCGACTTTGCTCACTTTAAATCCCCATTTAACAAATACATATTTTATTTCATCCACCTCCAGAATTATAAACATGCTCAATAAATGCAATAAATAAAGGAAAAAACGTTATTACCAGTAGAGAAGGGGTAAAATAATTATTTGTGAGTGATTTCTTTTTTAAAACGTTAAATGCGTGAGGTGAGTAAGCAAAGGAAATCCAATAGTGAAAACATCTTCAAGTATATAATATTACATCTAACCCTGTGTTTAACTTTTAGTTAAATAAGGATTAACTTTTTTGGATCTTATTTGATTTTCAAATATTTTATTGTTAAAACACTCATTACAGATAGCGGTTCAACTATTTTAACAAGGTAAGGTTATCAGGGGACCTAATCTTTTCATACAAAGACAAAAATTGTTGTTTTGAGATACATGGAAATCATTAATATCAGATTTTGAATCATTTTGACACAAAATGAACACATCATTAGTTTATTGATAGATAACAAGTATTTTGATCTGAGCGTGGAACACGCAAGAAGAGATGGGAAATAAAAGTTTGCTTTGGTTCCCGCAGAATTCTCCAATAGTTGCGCTTTATTGAGAACCGCCACAGCCCCGTACCTTCTTACGGACTTACATTGTTTTAATATAGCATAGTTTGTCATTAAAATCGTCCATAACAATCTTATCGTTACTGAGATATCGCCTTCCGAAAGTAAAGTAAGTCATAAAGTACACACCCCTACTAGCTTATTAGCCAAACTGTTCAATGACCAAACACCAAACCTTCTCTAAATGGACGTGGATTTGGAATTCTAATCACAATCCTTACGATTTTGATGACGTAATAGAAAAATATTTAAAAACGCAATATGTGTGTACTTTCGCTAAAGGAGTTTGCAAAATGTGCTCCAACGCGTTTGGTTGGTTCTATCTTATTTTTTTTCCGGACATTGAAATATAGACGTCACAAATCTTCGTTACAAAATGACGGGATTGGTCGTTGAATATAATTTCATTCAGAGACTAGAAAATTGGGCGATCGTCTCATAAGTTTTAAACGCATTTATTACTTTAGCCAGAAAAAGTGGGGAGGGTAGCATTAATACCGATTATTGTTTATTTAGTGCGTCACTTGAATGCATGTTCTGTCACGTAACTTTACTGGTCGTAAAGTTCAAGTATTTTCGTGAATAATGAGTCTCGTTTTAAAGTAAAATAAACAAGGTTGTAACACGATTAGTATTGGAGGTCACGTTCAGCTGTCTATACCAGGGGTGGGGCAAATGTGAACCATTTTTAAATATTGGGAAAAAATGTTGAGAGACGCATTAAAGCATTCATTATGGATCATTAAACCTGGCTTGGAAATCTGCAAGTAATCCTTGTAACATTATCTTTCACAGATTATTCGCGAATCGCAATGTCAGCACAGAAGAGCCGCATGCGGTTCGCCAGCTGCGGTTTGGCCACTATTGGACAATGCTCTTCAAAGTCAGTTTGTAATGTTTTACCTGAAAATCATCTGCGTCTACAAAGATCCCTGACGGCAGGTATTTCTTGTAGTTGAATCCTCCACGTACCACGGGAATGACATCAACGTCTTCAAAAAGTTTGAAGAACTTCTCTGTGATGTAGTCCTTGCAGAAGGAATTCTCAAACGCTAAATAAAACCTGATACCATTTTTGAAGTACACTTTAAAAACGAAACAATGTTTCAATAAAGAAATTTATGAGTCAGACTATTACAGTATTTAAAGTGTAAAGCTCATGGGGTGTCGATACAATTTTATCATTTTCAAAAGACATGACCTTTACACAACAAAAGAATAAAATGAGAACTTATATAACGCTGTAACCAAAACTGTGGCTTGGCTCACCGTGTTTCATATAACAAAATAGTAGGAAATATAGTAGGGAATAGACTATATAAAACTATCATATCGTAAATAAACATAACTTATAATGACATGAATGATGCTCATAAGCCAAGTTTATGGTTGAAAGAAATCTCCCACTGTCAATCCCAATGTTACAGTATGAACACGTATGTTTTTAGTGCAGTTTTGAAGGCCCAGAGAGTAGGAATATTACCAATAACTTATGGAAGCGAATTTCATTGTTTCAGAGAGAGAGAGAAAAAACACACACCCTGAAACTGAACGTTTTAGGACCAGAAGGAATACGCGTGTCGGCAGAAGAGCGTAGCTGATGAGAGGATGCGCTATGCGGTGCGTATTATATTGACGATACTTGTGTAAAATATATTCCCGATCTACAAATGTAATTGCTATTAATTGCTAATCTGTCTCGCGGTGCGCACTTTGTTAAACATGTTTCTATAACCCTTTTCCCGTGATCAAATCGAGCTGAAATTTAGCAAGCAGACTGTAGACGTTTTTATTTTCACTTTAAAACCTTCATATATTTGAGAATTACTAAAAAGGAAAAAAAAAAGTATTATAATGAACACTTTTTTTAATTTTCACTGGTATATAAAGCATTTACAGTAAAAAAAAATTGTTTTTTTTACTGGTTTTTTAAAAATTTAAACAATAAAGTTAGATATAGCGTTCGGTTTTCATTTCAGATTTTTTTCAAATGGGCATTACTTATATTATATACATTGCATAATTTCTTAAAATGCAATTCATTTCAACTCCATATTATCCGTTTGTGCTGAAAATTTCATTGCAATAGCTTTAGTAGTCTAAAAGTTTTGAATTTAATTGTAAATTGTCTCGGCCGCGTTTGGTTTTCAAATCAGGTTTCTAAAAAAAATATGCATGATTATCAGATTTAAATTTAATGAATAATTTTATTTGCATTAATTTCCACTCGGCTTATACTGAAAACTTAACAGTTATGGCATTGTTGGTTTAAAAGTTATGTTATGTTGCAGTTAAACAAAATTTGAGGTCGCTTTTCGCTATCGACCCCTCTACTCATATGGGTATGTTTGATAAAATATATCTAATAAATTCACAAATACTATATTTTTTAAAAAAATTAAGTAAGTGTTAATAATGTCTCCTCCAAATTTTATGGGTCTATCTTCATTAATTACAAAGTTATAAACAAAATAGTTTGCAAAGAGCTAAAATTTGATCACAGTATTTTAGAATTAATTACAAAGGTAAATAAGGAGGAAAATTAATTCACTAAAAAAGTCATAACTTTTCTCCTATAAAAGATAGAAGGATGATTTAGGTGTCACTGGAAAGCTGAAAGCATGCTCTTTCCTAAGATATGCTATTTGTGTATGTTTCATGTATTTGAAATTTTGAGTTGGAGTGCCCACTAACTGATGACGAAATATTAATATATAAATGAAAATGCTCATCTTCTGTTTATAACTGCAATCTTTAAAGGTTTAATTAATTCAATATTGTCAGGAATTTAGGGCGGTTATTCGGCACTCAAAGAGACGGCTTGTCCTTTGAAGCAGAACTGGGGCGAGTCCAGAGAGTCAGTAGACCAGAGGGGCGAAATGTGACGTTCTGGCGCAAAATGTTACTTCGCTTGAATTGGTAAATCAAGGAGTGCGGGCGCGGCGCGGAAGCCGCACACGATCCTTTGATGTAGGGAGGAAGACGACAACTGACCTGGCTGACCAGAAGTCTAATTCTGGTGTTAACAACGGGAGTCCGAGGGACTGGGCTGAGGTGTGAACTGGGGCCGTAACTGGGTAGAAGAAAGGACGCCGACAACTGGGAACGGGTCGAAGCAGCTGACGAGGGAATGGTGATTACATCAAGTGACCAGAGTGGGTTACGTCAAACCGACCCCACCCCATCTTATCTAGGGGTTGTTCCAGATGATTGACAGTTGACTTTCGGACAATGGAAATTTCGGGGGCGGAGACTGAAGGGTATTGGAGAGGACGCACTTACTAGAACTGGGAGACTGAGAGACGACTACAGATGGATAGGGACACACGCTGTGATAGGGACACACGCTGAGATAGGGATGACGCACCGGCTAGGCTAGGGAGTGTTTGTTACAGTAACCATAATTACAGAACTAAGGAAATAAACATAATTTATTTGTACATCGGTCTTGGAGTTAGTGTTTTGAAGCAAGAAGTAACTAAGAGTGTGTCTAATAAAGAAGAATAGAGTAAAAGAAGTAGAGATGCTAGTCCCAAGTACGCATAGGTTTTTTTACATATATCTTAAAGGTCGTTTAACAAAAATAATGAAGGGTCATTTAGAGTTTTTTTGTTGGTTTTTTTTAATGCATTTTTAAAATGTGTAATTTATTGATTGCTTACTTATAACTTTTCGACAACATGGGCAAACAGAGTGTGCTGTCATGTGTTCTGTAGTGGATGGCCCCACACCTGCGGTCACTGCATCCCCCAAATATTTCCACAGGTATGATCTTCTGCATTCTCTTCACGTAGATCTCTCGCTTGCTCCAGGTGCGGCAGTGGCTCACAAACCAGGCCGTCTGGTTGACCTTACCATCAAAGATGTGATCTAGACACACAGAAACACAGGTCTAAATGACATCATTGTTTTAGAAACATTTGATAATATATCTAAATGACATCACTATGTAGGAACGAACCACACACACGTTTAAGAACAACCTAAAATATATTTTAGACTGTACCATAAATATTTGATTCAGGCTTAACACCAACAAAATGGTGGATACCACATACACGAAAATATAAGATGGTGAACAAATAAAACATCTCATCGAGTCAATTTTTAAATAACCTTTAATTTACATTTGGCGGGGGGGGGGGTGTCCATAAGGTAGGTCACGCTATTTTGAACTTTTTTAAACTTCCCCCCTTCTCCCTCCTCTCACAAACTGTCACAAATATCGGACCCCTCCCACTTTCCTTAAAGTACGTCACACTTTCGAAAAAAAAATTAATTAACAAAATAATTAAAATTCAACATGAAACAACATGACGTCACACATGGCCGGACACCCCCTCCCCCTGTCTCAAACTATAACACTTTCTTACACCTTCTCCCCCTTCTGGAGCATGACGTACTTTATTGACGGCCCCTTTAATGTACTGATCAATGTCAAAACTTCTACTCCTGTAATTGTCGATTAATAGAGCATTCCATGTATAATTTTACTCATACTAATCGTTTGTGTCTTATGGTTTATATTCGAACGGTTGAGCGCTGTTCAACTCTTCAGAATGACAAGTAACATCAATAATTAATGGGGGTTTTCTGACAATCAAATTAGGCACACACAAAAATTGTCTTAATGTTTAAAAATACTCTGATCTTTTCATAGTTTGAATATTTGAACACATCCACATATATTTAGAGCCCTGCCAATCATTTAAACGGACTGTTGGTAAAACTTTTGATTTGCAAAAAAATGTTGAGAACACTGAATCAAAGCTCCACAAACACCATTTTCTAGTTCTCCCATAACTTTAAAATTGTTGTTGTATGTCGTGCTCTTATATAAGATATACATTTTTTTTGTATCGGGAAGCTATCTAATATATATAGCGCTAAGGCGCGTCTGTAACCGCTATGTGGGGTAGCTCATTAAAAAATTTCGAAAATAAAGATGTATCATAATAAACAATTTGGTGTTGAGATTAAAACAGAGCACGTTTCGGCTGAATCCGATTATACGTTCCCAAATGGGTTATATAGCGATTAATTCTGCGTTCTCTTCTTTTGTTTTTTAGGTTTAGATTTAGAATTTTTATTTGTTAATTTAGGATTTGGGTTAGGTTTAGTTATAATTGTGAATTTAGGGTTAGGGTTAGGTTTAGTTTTAGAATTTTAATAGTTGAATTTTCTAATTTCTTTGGTACGTGTCATAACAACAAAGATGGCGGCCATGTAAGGTAGGAACGTTAAAGTCGGATTTAACTCATGTTCCTTGCTGCAAAATATTATATGACGTGTAATCAATGTTTTGGCTAATATATTAATTTTATGACAAGTATACGATGTAGAAGAGAATCGAGGTTTAATAGATTTGTAGATGAGGTTTATTTGTTGATAGGGGGCAGATGTGTGTGGGTGTTTGTTTTTCTTTTAAACTAAACAGCGAAGCCAATAGTGCGCTCACATCACAAGCTGATGGATCTAGCCTACATTTAAGCCATGATAACAATTTTGATGACTATCCGGCATCCTTCCGTCTCGCGAGACGATGGTGCATCACCGTTG
>MUZC01000632.1:156716-203680 GCA_002072015.1 Radix auricularia | reverse complement strand
AAATCGTAGCAACGCACGAACGGGGTACGCTAGTTATCTATATACATAATTAACCAGAAAATAGGACAAGCTCGAGTCGCGAGCAAACAAGCGTGGCAAATGACCCTCTTTAGGGTCGACCAATCAAAGCTTATGGTGGGCAAGTGAAGGTGGTGCGGGGGTGGTCAGTGGTCCACCCGGTGTTCACTTGCAATGTTCTTATTTCTTCGTGCTTCTATTTGTGTTCGTTCACCCCTTTCTTGCACTTTCTATCAGCAAGTTTGCGGGGTACGCTACGTCGCGGGTCATGTCTAGTCTATCTATATAATTCACCGGAATTTAGGACAAGCAGAGGACGCGAATAAATAAGCAAGACATATGACCCCTGTTGAGGTCGACCAATCATAGCTTATAGCTAGCCAGAGTGGAAGTTGAAGAGTGGGGTTGCACAACGACAGTACGAATTTCACGAGATCTACCATGCGTTGTCGACCCCCATCCCCATTTCTTCGGGCTGCACTTTTTGTCTATTCTTTCCCCCTTACTTTGCACTATAAATGAGCAGCTCAGCGGCATATGCTAGGCCTCGGGTGGTATCAATTTTTTTAATATCATAGAGAAGGCAGCTTACTCAAAAGATTTAATTTTGTAATATATAATCATTTCAATATTTCTATTTTATTTCAGACAGCACCTGAATACCTCAAGAAAATCATGGCATAAAAATTTAATGAAGACTTATAGTCGGTTCAACTTACACGTTTTGAGCAAAATCTTGTTTTGTTACAACTGTCAGCATCTTTTTTAATCATTACGCTGCCTCAATATCACATGAACAAGCAAGAAGAATCAAAGTTCAAAGATTATCTATGGAGCCAATATTGATATTAAAATGACGTCATCTATTTACTCTTTACAAAAAAAATTGAAGGTGGTAAATAATACATACAAATCATTATTATATTACTTTATAGCCAAACATCACACTGGTAACAAATATAAATTGCTGTATTAATTGCTGAGAAAGGAAATTTGTTTGGTTAATTAATGTTTAATTCCGCAGCCCAACATGATACTAAACTGAAATAATCTAAATACGAATAATAACGATATTATTAATTTTAATGATTATGACTCATGACTATGATTATAACCGATTATAATAAATGACTTATGACGTAAGTAATAAAAGCTGAAAACTGAAAATGTTTCCTTAGATAACAAAAAAAAAATACTTTAAAAAAAATTAATTAATACTTTTTGTTGCGTAGACCATAATTAATGCCTGCTGGAAAAATGTTTTCAATATGCTGAGTGTCATGGAAGGGTTGTCAGTAACCTCGTTTGTCGATGGCTAGAAATTGCAGCCTCGTTATTGTCTGAATTTGAATTACTGCGTGGAAGTTGAACCAGGAAGTATGGTATGGTCTTTACAGGTTTAGTCAAAAAATATGTAATTTAAATAAATAATTTATAACGTTTTAGTTGTTAAGCCTTCTCGACCACTGGTGGCATTCGCCGATCATAGATAAAAGCCTCAGAGACATACTTGTAAGAAGTCACCTTCCAACAATGAAAGCACATATGGGAACAAAAGGTTGCAACCGTAACCGTTGCAAAACTTGTCCATATGTGGTTGAAATTAACAAAATTTCTTTTTCTCTTGAACAATTCGTAATAAAAGATGGATTCATTTGCACCAGTCGCAACGGGATTTATGCAATTATTTGCAAGAGAGGTAATAAAAATTATGTGGGTGAGACAGGTCGTCGTCTTGGAGATGGGTTTAGAGAACACCTGTACAATATAAATAAACAGGCTTAGTGTCCTGTGTCTAAACATTTTAACAGTATTGACCACGATGGCATTTTGTACATTGTAGTTACTAGTATTCTATATGCAACCAATACCCATGATAGAGTCCACATGGAAAATAGACTCATAAAACGATTTGGTACGTTGGCTCCATATGGAATTAACCAAATCCACAATATTACCTGACTGCAAAATCGTTTTCCCGTTGTGGTTTTCACTGTTACTTTAGATACTTCAACTTCCTCCTTTTTCTTATATTCTATGTCCGTGTTTATTTTTGTCTTTCATTTCTTTTCATTTTATCACATAGACTTTAATATGTGTTAATTTTAAGATATATGTAAGTAATTGTTTTTGTACTGATGAAGGCATGAGCCGAAACGTCTACCATTATTTGTATTAGTTGATAATAAAGCTTTAATTTATTGTTTTCTTTACACAAATAGTTTATGTAATTTGTTTTTTTTAATAAAAAAGCTTTATGCAGTCCTATTCTGTATGATTCTCCAAGGGTATAATAGGTCATCTACAAGAGACCTTCACACATCCCTATCCTAGGCAAGCTCTTCATTATCTTCCCGCCATGGCGAATGCTCCTTATTGTTGCCTCCAAATTTCGGCGCCAAGTGCTTCTTGGACGACCTCGTTTTACAACGTATTATGCTTTCATTGAATAGTCAGAATTGAAGGGGGTCTGAAAATTTATATGAGGGTTTTTAATATTTTTTTTTTAATTAAAAGAAGAAGTTTTGACATCTTTAACTAGTCAGTTATCTGTACCAGATAAGGAGAAACCCAGTCCAGACCTCTAGATTTTATCAATCTTATCTTAACATATTACAGTACAGAAGCTCCTTGCCACACAGAATATTGTTGATTCCAATGCTTATCTATAATTTTTATCTATAGTCTTCTTTTTTTATTAGGGTTTTAAATTTTTTAACTTGATTAGTTTCTGTTTTCATTCTGACAACCCATTTCACACATGATTTGAACTGCATGGGGATTTATGGGTGTGTTTTGTGTGTGAATATTCTTAATGTATATTTTTTCCAAAAGGAAAACAAAGAATTATTCCCATGTTTATATGATGGTCATATTAATTTATTGTATGAATGTTCTTGTATTTCCGAGTTAGAGTTAAATGACTGAGTATTATTACAACTCGACTCTTTGTTCTTCTACCCTTATTTGTTTTAAATAAGGATTTAATTACATTTTTATTTGGCGATAAGGTAAATTCTTTTTCTTAATTCGTTTGTAAAAAATCTGGCATCAAACTTTTTAAAAAAATGTATTTCGCCATCTTTCTCACGTTTTGTACACACAAGTTGCTTTCTGTTACAGACAAAAACATTTCTATTATGGATTTAATTTCATATTATCATATTGATGGTTAAAATAGTTATATTTTATAAGATATTTTAGATTTTAAAAAGTTTTTTTAAAGAAGAATCTGTATCGAGGTGGACGTTACAGCATACAAGAGCCAGCTATTAAAGTCCTGATGAACGTATCCGAATTACATATTGACTCAAAAACTCATTATGAAACCAAGTCTTGGATGCGTACTCAAGGACTGTGTGATGATTTATCTCAGCTGCCTTCAAACACAGTGTGCCTTATACGTCAATGGATGATGTGTTTTAGATCCTGAAAGACCATCACTTTAACTTACCTGCTTTTATATTGGAGAGAGTCATCGACTTTACTTCAAAATTGAGGACAATTTTGGACCCATAAAGGTCTTAAGAGGATTATAAAAGTATTCCCTACGGGATTGACATTAGGTCTGGTTATCACAATAAGACCAATAAATAAATGAAAAAGCGCATTACCATTTTGATCTGTGCGATTTTAAAAAAAATATTTTATTGTCAAATGCGGTGCGCAACTTTTCGAATAAGGTTCTTAAATTTAGCTGTGGTAGTGGTATCTTATTATAATAACATTCATGTTTGGTTTAGCTTTGCGGTAAAGTGGTGGTTTTTTTTGTTTTTTTTGATAATTTATTCATGATATAGATGATTTAAAATTATTTCATTACGTTTATCACACAATGTATGACATTTATTTTTACCATGTGAGAATACAAATATGAGTTTTGTTATATTGTTGATAAAAATGTAAATTTTATTTTAAAAATTACTTTATATTTACTTAGTGAGTTAATTTTTTAATCTTATTTTATCTTATTATTTATTTATATTATAGATGTTTTTAAAATATTTTATTACACGGACTTAATATGTAAAAATGTGTGAATGAAAATTCGATTTTTTTGCTGTGATTTAAAACTCGACATTTGTTAAAAATGTAATTCTGTAATTTGTGAGTTTATTTTATTAGGACAACGATGGTCCATATCACATAAACTTACAGGTAAATCATAAACTTACAGGTAAATCAAGAGTTTACACAAGTTATACAGTTATACAATTTCAATGTTGGCCACCGGTGTTATCAAAAGAAGAAGATTAAACTAAATAAAGTATTTCTGAAAATGCTTAATTATTTTTTTTATTGCGAATTGCATTTGCTATGTTTATTTCTCTGTAGTTGATATAACAAACAGGCTAGATGTAAATTCCATTTTTTATTGTATAACATGCGGTCAATAACAGACGGTTTATTGTTTAATTTTGTGTGTGTGTTTTGTTTGCTGTTTCTTTTTGAATGTAGAATATAATTTCTTCATTTTTTAGAAGCAAAATCTAATGTGGGGTATGGATGCCTTATTGGTAATAGGGACTCAAAAAATAAAATTAATTCCTGTATAAAATTATAGCACTTCCAGAGATTTAGATCGTAAAATATACACACGAATATACAGCATTTCAAATATTCCTCACTTATTAAAACAACTATTAATACGTTAAAAAATGATGTTATTTGTGGTCCAGTATATTATAAGTTATGAGAAAACTTTATTTTAAGCCAGAAGATTACTATAAAATTTTATTGTCTGAGTACGGTATGCAGATTTTTATTAAATTCTCCTTAATACGACTGCTTAAAATTTAGTTAGTTTCAAGTATTTTTGAAAGAGTATTTCATTGCAATATTTGTATTAACTATATGTTTAATGCTCAGTGGTAAATTCTGGACAACATCAAACATTTTACAACCAGAAATCTTACCTTAAATCATCGTACACAGAGGTATACTTAACAAACAATAAATTACATATTTTAAACTTCGAAATGGAATGTTTATGGCAAAAAAAAACAAATTACACAGACTATTTGTGTAAGGAAACAATAAATTAAAGCTTTATTATCAACTAATACAAATAATGGTAGACGTTTCGGCTCATGCCTTCATCAGTACAAAAACAATTACATGTACTTACATATATATTAAAATTAAAACATATTAAAGTCTATGTGATAAAATGAAAAGAAATGAAAGACAAAAATAAACATGGACATAGAATATAAGAAAAAGGAGGAAGTTGAAGTATCTAAAGTAACAGTGAAAACCACAACGGGAAAACGATTTTGCAGTCATGTAAAATTGTGGATTTGGTTAATTCCATATGGAGCCAACGTACCAAATCGTTTTATGAGTCTATTTTCCATGTGGACTCTATCATGGGTATTGGTTGCATATAAAATACCAGTAACTACAATATCCAAAATGCCATCGTGGTCAACACTGTTAAAATGTTTAGACACAGGACACTGAGCCTGTTTATTTATATTGTACAGGTGTTCTCTAAACCGATCTCCAAGACGACGACCTGTCTCACCCACATAAATTTTTTTACATCTCTTGCAAATAATTGCATAAATCACGTTGCGACTGGTGCAAGTGAATCCATCTTTTATTGAGAATTGTTCAAGAGGGAAAGAAATTTTGTTAATTTCAACCACATATGGACAAGTATTGCAACGGTTACGGTTGCAACCTTTTGTTCCAATATGTGCTTTCATTGTTGACCACGATGGCATTTTGGATATTGTAGTTACTGGTATTTTATATGCAACCAATACCCATGATAGAGTCCACATGGAAAATAGACTCATAAAACGATTTGGTACGTTGGCTCCATATGGAATTAACCAAATCCACAATTTTACATGACTGCAAAATCGTTTTCCCGTTGTGGTTTTCACTGTTACTTTAGATACTTCAACTTCCTCCTTTTTCTTATATTCTATGTCCATGTTTATTTTTGTCTTTCATTTCTTTTCATTTTATCACATAGACTTTAATATGTTTTAATTTTAATATATATGTAAGTACATGTAATTGTTTTTGTACTGATGAAGGCATGAGCCGAAACGTCTACCATTATTTGTATTAGTTGATAATAAAGCTTTAATTTATTGTTTCCTTACACAAATAGTCTGTGTAATTTGTTTTTTTAATAAAAAAGCTTTATGCAGTCCTATTCTGTATGAATGTTTAAGGCAAAACACTTCCGCTGAAAAGGGCGGGTATATTTCTAGTATACAACATATATAATTTAAAATTCAAGTTTCATGGAGATACCTCAAGGCAAAGGCAACGGTTGTCTGTTGTAGTTCTTACGTTTAGCATAATTCATTTTAAATTGGGCTAATTAATATTCATCATTAAAAGTTTTAATAAAGTAAAGGGAGGGTGAAGGCCTATTTCGTAGGGTGTTAATATGGATTATGCCTAATCTGCTTGAATAAACTGTATTATTGTTCTTTATACTGTATTTTCCATGTGATCCTTTTTGGTGCAGGAAAGCGAATGAACACTTTTAGTCGGCATTAGTAAATTTGTATGGTGAATTTTACGTTAATTATAATAGTGTGAGGATTTGATTTTATGTAATGAATTTATGGCAAAGTATTGATGTATAACTGCGCAGAACGCAATAATCTTCTGCATAGAAGGAGCGTCTCTAAGAGATAAGATAAGATAACTATGTAAATGTAACAGGTGTATGCTAAGTATTAGATGTGTATGTTAAATGATATAGGTGTATGTTAAATGTAACAGGTGTATGTTAATTGTTATAGGTGTATGTTAAATGTAACAGGTGTATGCTAAGTGTTAGATGTGTATGTTAAATATTATAGGTGTAAGTTAAATGTAACAGGTGTGTGTTAAGTTTTATAGGTGTATGTTAAATGTAACAGGTGTATGTTAAATATTATAGGTGTATGTTAAATGTTATAGGTGTATGTTAAATATTATAGGTGTATGTTAAAGGTGTATGTTAAATGTAACAGGTGTTTGTTAAAAGTTATAGGAGCATATTTAATGTGACAGGTGTATGTTAAATGTAACAGGTGTGTGCTATGTGTTTTAGAAGTATGTTTAATGTAACAGGTGTATGTTAAGTGTTATAAGTGTTCATTTGAGTTCTAGGGACTCAAAGTAACAAAAAATTCACAACGGAAACAAAAATAAACTACAAACTAATTTGGAAGAGAACGCGTTAATAAATCATAAAAATAAAAAGCAATGAATTAAATGAAAAATATGTTTTCTCCAACATTTGTTTTAAAAAATGATCCTTCTAAAATTTTTTAGTCTGTGTCCAAAACATCAAACTTGCGAGCAGAATGAAAATACTTACAGCGTACAAGCAAAGTAATGAAAGTGTCCTTATAAAAATTAGCTATGCGTTTATTATAAATTGCTACGCGGCGTGGATCACACAACTGAGGGGCCACCAGTTTAAAAGTAACATTTACTACAGAATAGAGCGAGCGGCCAATAATTTCAAGCAAAAATAAACAAATGGAAGCTCCTTTTATTATTGTTTCAACAGCAAACAAAAAAAACCAAACAAACATACTCATCAAAGGAAAAAACCCGAATCCATAGTATGGTATACAATACCAAAGCAGGGAACATTTTATGGCTCTTTGTATATTTGATGTTTACCTTGCGCTCAAAAAACATGTCATTCTCAACTGATAACTTTATGTTATAAAATGTTCGACGTAAGGTCTCCAGAAAATTTAAAAAAACTTCGGAATGTTTGAGTAGGGTGGTCATAAGGCGCATACATCAATTCTCTACCCTACCACCTCTCTGTAGCATCTCTCACGTGAACACTCCTGATGTGAGATGTTAGAGAACTTGTCTGAAGGCAATCACAACAATGTTTCCTCTACAGCGCAACATTTAGACATTGGGAAATATTTTACGTAAATTTTAATGTTGAACGATTTACATAGTAAAGGATAGTAAGAACAAGGGCAAATACTCCATGGGCCCACTTTGAAATTATCTCAATGCCATGAAGTACGTTTAAGAAAAACACCATACATTGTTTACCAGCCATGACACAAAGTTACGATAGTTAGTAGAATAAGGAACAATAAGAAGTTAACTATTTTATGAGAATATTTTTTTAGGTAATAAAAAAAAAAGCAAGTCGCTTTTAAACCTAATCCAGGGTTAGTCTGATGCAGTGTTTTTACCCACCAGACTCAAACAGGGGCTTGCGTACAATGAATCTTAAATGCTAGCTAAGGTAGAAGAATGGCACTGAAAAAAATTGATGACTTATAAGGCTAAATATATTGTGTAAATTTGATTTTTAAATTAAGCACGTTTTTAAAAAAAATTGATTCTGTAATATTTTTGGATCAACCTCGAATATTGTTTTTAAACGTTATGTCCCTTATATTTGTATTATCTCGTGGCGTCTGCTGGATGCCTTGCTTGATTTTTTTTGTTTGCCCTCCACTCAAATAGTTAGCGAGATGAAATTTCGCGGGCAGACTTGTGCCAACAATAAAAATCGAAGTTTCTGTTATTAAAATTATGGATTTTTAGATTATCATTTTTGTATCTCTATGCAGCATGTTAATTTTAGCGCATTTTCGAAAAGTCGAAATGCGCTATTGTATCCGTTTTGTCCGTCCGTCTGTCATCACCCTAGATCTCAGCATCCATAAGTCCTAGACCCATGATGTATATATGTTTTTTGTATGTCCTGAACTGCCATTTGTGCATCAACACTCAGTTACTAGATCCGTTAAAAAACCCCGTTAAAACTACCAAAAACATTGCGAATCGAGAGACAACACTGGCGCAGGCAACGGCCGCCATTGCCGGAAGTCGAATACATCGTTTTTCAAGCATTGAAGAGTTTTTACTTTATGGTTTTTTTTTGTTGACGTCATTAGAATATGTGTAAAAGTTTAGAGAGTTTTACGTCTTCATTTGTGGTGACTTCAATCAAGATCTTAGCGGCCCAGGGGCAGAAATTGAAAACTTTTTCGAAACAAACATCAACATTCAACTACTTTCAACAAGATTGGCAACCACGATCTATCAAACAACAATTGACGGAGTATTTGGGAGATTAGCTGATTACAATTTAGAATGTTTCATTTATGAGTCCTATTTCAGTGACCACAAACCACTTGTAGTTAGATTAAAGAGAAAATTTAAAAATTTAAATGTAAAGAAATGACTTTTAAATATAAAAAAATTCAAGTATATTCATTACACAAGAAAATATGTCTAAAATCTAAACACAATTACTGATAACTACATAATGCTGATATCTAACATAAGTACTGATACATAATACGAAAATGCGCTAACACGTCCTGAGTCCAAAAATGGACCAGGCTTAACATGATTTTTTGGTTGGTATTATTTTGAAAATTCTTTTTCATATTTTAGTGTCGCGCATTTAGATGCGTTTATACTGACGACACTTTTAAAAAAAAAATATATTTTCGATCTATAATAGCTAATCCTTCGCGTGGTGCGCAATATGTTAAACATACTTTATAACCCTTTTCCAGTGATCAAATTTAGCAGGCAGACTGTCGTATTTTTTTAGTATAAATTCTTTAGATATGAGACAGTACTAACATTTTGGATTGTCGTGCGATGCATATTTTAATGAACACACTTTTAGGTATGTCTCGTTAAAAAAGGATATATATTTTTAAATTTTGTTATTTTGGGATCACGCCTTTACAGATAACTTAGGTTAAACAAAAAGTAAAAAAAAAAAAAAATCTCAAAAAAATACATAATCAGAGCCATATAAAATACGTTTGAAATCGTTATAATTAAATTTTTAGTAATACTTTTTATTTACGATTACTAAAAAAATCTTCAGTTATCATGATCTACTGCACATTGCAAGAGACAGTCCTTGTAGGCTTGGACAGTCAAAGGGTGCACATTTCTTCCCACGGTGGACAAAGTAGCCAAGAAATATTGCGAGAAACGCATCTCTGTGGAGTTGAGAAGTAGAATATAGATGTGTTTATTTGATTGAAAGTGAATTCATCAACTTTGTGTGAAAAAAATCAATTATCCGTAATTTAATTGGTGAGGAAATCCCCGCTGTATATTACGCCTAATATGGGTGCGCTTGTAAATAAAACACTTTACGTCACTTTGGATGTCAAACTATTAATTAATAGTTGTTTCTTAAAATGAACTTTGCCCTTTTAGTCACATTAGCTCTTTACCCTCACAATCCTCTACTAGTGCTGGTTTATTTGGGCACTTAGGTATAGGTTAGATTAGCGCCTTAGAGATAAATTTTAAATCAAAACTATTGCATCTTAAAAATAAAGCACTAAAATCTACTCGCTAGCTTTGACTTACGTCTCAACCTTTCATTCATTCTATCAGTGCTGTTCTGGACTTGCATCCATGCCCTTCTTACTTCCATATGAAGGGAGTAGAGCTCTTGAGCGCATGTAAGTTTGCAGTCAAAGAAGCGTATCACCTCCCATTGATGAGCCGAGGCTGATGGAAGTCCTAGAAGCGTCACCATCATCATTAAAATCAACGAGGTCTTCATTGCCATCTTTGTTTTACTTCTGCTTTGAAGGCCGCAACAATTTATATCTTATCTAAAAAAAAAAAAAAAAATCAACAACATTCCCGGGCACCGTACAATAAATCAGTTTAAGTTTATTGCACGTAGGTTGGGTAGAAATCTGGATATTGGTCTCGAAAAAGGAAATGTCATTCAATGGTAATTTAGATGCACTGGTCATCAACAAATTTTAAAAAGCAACTCATATGTAGATATGGTTTATATTTTAGCTCATTTTACCACAGGGAAATCCTATAACATGATGTTCAGCATGGATGTTAAACATGAGAAAGTAGGTCAGAAATAAAATGCGAAAAACCACCGAACAAATAAATAAAGCAAACAGGTCACCGACGCAGAAATTGTAGAGATAAAACAAATATATCACCGACGTAGAGATCATGTAGATAAAACAAACAGGTTACCCACGGATAAATCATGTAGATAAACATATCACCGACGGAGAAATCATATAGATAAACATATCACCGACGGATAAATCATGTAGATAAACATATCACCGACGGAGAAATCATATAGATAAACATATCACCGACGGAGAAATCATATAGATAAGCATATCACCGACGGAGAAATCATGGAAATAAAACTTACAATAGTTTATCTCTGAGATATTCCAATAGAAAATAAACCAAATTAAAACTATTATATAATAACATAGGAAACGTGACTAAAAGAGACACGTCACAAAACAAATACAATTTAAAAAAAACACACACATTTGTTTTACCTGGACAGTAGAAATTTTAGATGAATAATCACGAAATGCGCAACCTTTATACCATATTTCGAGTAAATGCTTTCAGAAACTAATTATATATTTCAGGTAATTAAAGCAATTATGCCTGTGATATTTCACGCCCTATCTCCTCCCATCTATTCTTGTCTTTATAAAAATAGATTGTGTAATGATGATAAAATGTTAATTTGATGCTATTGACTATCGCAGGAGTGGTCGATAATAGATAATTATTGCACGCAATTCTAAGACTTTTTCGTATTCAGCAAAGGGAACATATGGAAACCATAAGATTATGTCACTAGCAAAATTCTGTATCGACGCAGTATTTGAAGGAATAAAGATTGGAACTTGTATCTCTCTACAATAGCCACGTTCCTGTGCAAAGGCGCCTCTAAAAGTTCGTGAAGTGGATAAACACGAAAGGAAGTCCTTTGGCGAGCGTTTCTTTAACGCGGCGGCCCCATCATCGTCTTCGAAAATTTTTGAAAAACGTGGCAACTAAGACTTATTTTTACTAAGTAATATATTTTTATTCAACACCAGAGCAAATAGTCATATAGAGTTTGATAGTTTAATGGATAGTTTTAGCGCTATAGAAGAAAGAATTCTTCCATTCATTGATTCAAAACAGGTAATTAATTGGAAAACAGACATAGGTACTCACAGTCATTAAGAAGGAAAATACCGTATCGTAGAAATAGAATAATTTGGAAATCGACTGTGTAAATAAAATAAAAATTTTGTACCTACGGATGAAATTAATAAATAATTTGTTATAATACATTCATATGACTCAGGTTGTAAGTTAGTTATTAATAATCAATATAGGCCTAATGTTATAATAATAATAATAATAATAGTTTTGTTTTGTTTTGTTTTTTTTAAACATAGCAACATCTAATCATGGTGTTTTTATTATAACATTGGCCGATCAGTTGCGGCTGGCCCAGCTCCTAAATAAATAAAAAATCGAACATTGGTCGGTCAATAAACATTTGGCCTTTAAAATGACATACCGCTTTGATCAAGTTCGCTTTGGAGGATTTACCAAAACTCTAACATAAACATACTTGATGATACCCTCTAAATCAGAGGTTCCCAACCCTGTGCCCGCGGGCGCAATGGCGCCCGCGGAACGATTCCTATGTGCCCGCCTCTCACTATTGGACAGAGACAGAATTTGTTTCATAATCATAAACATTATTTTAAAATGTGTTTTATTTGTATTCATTTGTTTGAGTTTTTTTTTTTTTACTGTCAAGTTTTATTAAATATGTTCAATACTTGTCCCAACTTGTCTAGCGGCGAGCCAGACTGCTTTATTTACGCTTGCCTGGAACGTCTAGTGCCATTTGCACATCACACCTTGTACACGCAGAGAACCCGAGGTGAACGAACGCCACGAACTGATCCGATAAACGCTGAAGGCGCCAAATCGCAAGGCACATAACTCTGATTGCTTCGGCGATCATTGGTTCACTTCGGGTTTTCCGCGTGTACGTGGAGTGATGCGCAAAAAGTATTCCCCGCCTGAAACTGCGTTGTTGTCATTGCGATTGCTGCCCTGTACGGGTCCCGACAGTTAGATAAGAGACATGTTTGTCAGACGAAACACGAATTAGGAGTTTTCTATAAAAAAAAAATAACAGGCTAAAAGCGAGGTGCGTAATTTATTGTATTCATAAGCGATCTATTAATAAACTATTATTATTGTGGAGATAGTTATAGTTCTTGTTATAATGCAACACCGACTTTTCAAGGCCCTGTTAGAAGGTACTGAAGATAAAGAACATGATCTTATACTGCCTAAAATGCAGAGCAGACTTGCGCTATAATATAACATTGATATTATATTGTAGTTCAATTATTTTTTTTATTTTAGCCCTAAAATGAGTGGACCAATAGTAAAAGACAACGAACCTATAGTTTTAACACTGACTAGGAGGAGTCATATTGTTTCGTTAATTTGAAAAATACATGCACGTGTTTCTTGTGTAGTAGTAGCATTGCAGCGCCGAAAAAACATAACGTTGAACGACACTTTCAGACAAATCATGGCACTTTTAATGTGAATTATCCTCTTAAATCTGAAGTAAGAAAGAAAAAAATTTGTAATCTAAAATCAAGTCTAACAACACAACAGACTGTTTTCACTAGACATGTGGAAAATTCTAAAAAGGCCACTATTGCTTCTTTCAAAATATCTCACATGCTCGCAAAAAAGAAGAAACCATTCATTGATGGTGAGTTGTTTAAGGAACTATTTTTGACTGGTGCCGATTGTTTGTTTGATGGATTTTCTAACAAACGTGAGATTCTCAGCAATACAAGACTTACAGTTGTCAAATAACACAGTCACAAGAAGAATACATGCAATTTCAACAGACATACAAACTCAGTTTAAAACTGACTTGGAAATATGTGACTGGTTCTCGCTACAATTTGACGAGTCAACAGATATATCAGACACCGCACAGTTAGCAGTTATGGTGAGAATGGTGTTAAGTAACTTCACAGTAAAAGAAGATATGTTACAAATATTACCTATGAAAGGACAGACAAGGGGTGAGGATATTTATAATACATTCAAAACATACGCCAAGTCAATAAATATGACTTTGCACAAGCTGTCTGCAATAACCACTGATGGCGCGCCAGAAATGATGGGTAAAAACAAAGGATTTATTGCCCTCTGCATGAAGGATGATTCATTTTCAAACTTCATGTCCTACCATTGTATTATCCACCAGGAAGCTCTGTGTTGTAAAATTTTGCCATTTGAACACGTCATGAAAATAGTTACAACAATAATCAATTCTATTCGAGCAGCTCCTTTGCAACACCGACTTTTCAAGGCCCTGTTAGAAGGTACTGAAGATAAAGAACATGATCTTATACTGCACACTGAAGTATGTTGGCTCAGTAAAGGAAAGGTTCTTACAAGATTTGTGATTTTAATTGAAGAAATAAAAACATTTATAAACGATAGAAAGGAAAATTATGATGAACTAGCTGAATCTGGCTGGCTGATTGATTTGGGATTTCTCACAGACGTCATGGAAAAATTGAATTCTTTAAATTTGGAGTTGCAGGGTAAAGACAAAAGCATAGCTGAAATGATAAGCTCTGTTAAGTCATTTAAAGCTAAATTGGATTTGTTGATATCACATCTACAGATCAATTCTTTTGTGCATTTCCCACATATGAAGAAAATGCTGGGTGACAATGAATTAAATGGGACATTATTTATTAAGCATCTTCAAGAGTTTAAAAAAACAGTTTGAAGAGAGATTTTTGCATTTTAAACATTTTGAGCCAATAGTTTCCTTCTGTGTCAATCCTTTTACTTGCCAAATAAATGTTATGGAAATAGCCGCATGTATTGCAGATTTTGTTCAAGGTAAGACAGAAGAACTAAAGTTAGAAATTTTTACCTTAAGAATGATATTTTGCTAAAATCCTTAATGTCAGAGGACTTTTGGAATACAGTGGATAAAGAAAAGTTCTCATTGTTGAAAAAAGCGGCATATAAAATTGAATCATTTTTCGGTTCGACATATGTATGCGAATCATTGTTTTCAAACATGAACTTAATAAAATCAAGATATAGATCTAGATCTCAACTCACCGATGAGCACTTTATGATTGTCTGCTAACAGGATTATCGTCATTCGCTCCTAATTATGAAGCTCTAGCCAAAGATCACATTGACTTTATTTTTTAATCAAATGTTTTCTTTGTATATGTGTGTTTTGTATACTGTCTTTACGTTTTGTAAATACATTTCTCTGTGTGTAAGCAATTTGAAACAAATGCCAAATAATTGTATTATTTTGAAACATTTTTGTTTATTATTTATTAATACATTATGGCTATAAAAAAATAAATTATGGAAAAATGACAAGTTATGGAAGGAGTTTGTCGATTTAAAATAGGTGGTGCCCGCCACCCTACCGACATTTTAGAATGTGCTCTAGAGTAAAAAAAGGTTGGGAACCCCTGCTCTAAATAATGATGGCAGCTATAAAATTATTTCAATTATTGCATCACTATTTTTTTCGTTTGACAAGATTTCTTCGTCCAAGAGCAATAAACCTGTACTAATATAGAAACCCATCTACATATAACGTATTGTCATTTATGTAGTTTGTATGATATGAATGTTTCTTTTGTTAATATATGTATTGCTATTTCCATGTAAAGCGCTGTGAGCCCGGCTCTTTGCTGGGTACAGCGCTATACAAATAATCATTTTATTATTATTATTATTATTATATGATGTGTTTTTTTTCTCCTAAAACGCCAATACCATACAAAAAATAACAAAAAATCTATTTTAAAAAAATCAACACGAAATCAACAATAATACAATAACTCATATTTTTTTTAAAAAATCAAATTACTTCTACCCCCCCCCCCTGTGTACAAAAATACTTTTCTTCTTCATGACACATCATTTATGAAATTTACTCATAAATACAAAACTAGCACCAGTGCCAACGGACTGATCCGTGATGTGCACTTAGTATTATGAAAGAAATGTATAAGCTGTTCTTTGTGTTCCACGTGGTGACATTAAAAGAATGTCGTGTTTACAAATCTCTCAAATTTTTTAAACCACGTTTTTATTAACTTGCTTTCGTTCCTATTTTTCTTTCTGTTTGTACGCAAAATTTCAAATTTCCCAACGTAAAAATAATCCACTTCATGTGTTTCTAGAGGTCTCGAAATTTTACAACAGATAGATCGTGGATTGTGTCAAAATTGTAGTTCGATCGAAAGTGTCTTAATTAAATAAATACATTTTTCAGGTTATCTCTAAATAGCACATGTATTTGTATTTATCGATGAGCAGTTCCTGGTTCTCGTGTTTAACAGCAAGGGGAGTTCAGTCAGAGAAGACAATTCAATAAGAAAGCAATCTTAATATCAATTAGTGTGGTGTGTTGTTTTTTAGCGTCGTTGTTTGACTATATGTTTGTGTTTGTTGTGTTGGATCTAAAATGCCTCACCTCCATACGGTTAGACCTGGATAACCATAATATATGGATTAGAATAATAATATATCAATTAGACTTTTTGATATTTAATGAAATTTCTTATGTGTAATAAAATAAATATATAAAGAAATAAAATTTTCTATATACCCTAGGATTTAACATTTAGACTAAAGAGAATAAAATAAATAGAGGTAAGATTTTTTTTTGAAACCACGTTTTTATAAGTGGACTAAAAAGAAGGAAATATTATAGAACTTTTAAGTTCAAGTAATTTCATTCATGTCATTGAAAACTTGACCCGGGTGCTTCAAAATCCCATTCTAATTTAGAAATACAACACAAAGACAGGTGTTTGGTATAAAAATTCAAGATTTATAATTTAGAACTCTAAAGCGAGATCTTTAAGTTAGAGAATGAGTGAATTGCATATTTAAAACCTCATAAACGCCCGCCCCACGTTTTTAGTCATATTAAATGAATATACTTGAAATTTTAAGTTTTAAATTATTTTCTTCTTTTCATCCCACTTATAAAAATTTGGTTTTTAAAAATCATTTTATTGTGTTTACATCTATTTACTTATTCTTGGTTGTGCCATAGTCGCAAACCTCTGCACGTGTGATAAAAGCATTGTTTTTAAATGTCGTCACATTGATTGACCTCTGTCCACTGTTTATCTATACCTGCCCCGCCCATCGACCTCGTTGATATGGAGATTTTAAAAGAGCATGTTGATAAAAATGTGCACACAGTTACTGCTGTGATTAAAACTTTGAAGTCGAATACATTAGGCTATTCAAAGAAACCAAGTACTTATACGTCGATTATTCTAATCCCTTTATAAAGTGTGTGTATTTTAAAAATTAATGTGCACCAAAACATTTTCCAGCCCATTGATATCGCATCGATTAACAAACTATTTTTAAAAAGAAAAAAATGTTTTCCTACGACAGCCACTCCAAAAATTAGATGCATAATAAAATTCTCAAACATACATTTGATTATCGCGGGTACAGAGCGAAAATCCGACCACCAAAATTGGTATTCTGAATGTAGCATCGATTACCAACTTAGTGATACGGAACAAAGCTTCCAAATAATCGACGTTCTGGGTTCGACCATAAAAACAGCTACAATAGTTAATGTTTATCCTAAGGGATGAAACAACTACGAAGGTAAGTCCTGGTCATACGGGTTGGTGTTCAGTTAGTTGGACCAAAAATGACTAAATACTGAAATAATTCAAGGGATAATTTTGGCCCCACTGACCACCAAAAGTGATTATAGACTAGACGTGACTACTTTTGACCGCTGTTTTGCTATGGACCAAAAAGTTATTTGTTAAAAGTGTTATTTATTTAAGGATAACTTGTACCGTGCTATGCTAAAGCTGCCCACACATCACATGGTTCGTGACACGCCAATTCATGTGCAAATATAGATTTTCCTCTAGTGTTTTGTAAATTAAAATTGCTCGTAAAATTTAATTTGTTTACTAGACTTTTAATAGATCAGAGTTATTTTGAGATATCAGCTGTGATAATCTGAAGAGATTGTTCTGTTGTTGTTAGTTTTCACAATGCACAAGATACTGATAAGTTTTATTTCAGACGAGCGTACATTCACGCGTTGCAATGGTTAAAAAAAAAGGCATATCAAGGAAACTCGTTGAGATCATGGTTAATTTACATCGAGTCATCTGTAGAAATATATTGTTACAAATGAATGTAAACGTGATTATCATGTGGGCCTTAGCACATCTTTAATTGTTGAGAAATGTTTGGCCACTTATAATAAACGGACCAAAAGTTTACGCTGTGCAAAATGTAAAGTAACTGTCTATGTTCCAGGTTTGGTCGATTTCCATTTATTTTCAAGATATTTAACGCTTAAAGAAATTTGTATTTAGCTCATTTAAGGGAAAAAAATGCATTTTGGGCCCGCAGCCCATGAGTGTTAATATTTAAAAAAACATTTTGCCAGTTACGTGCTTTCATTTATATATATTTTTCTAAAAGAGTATTGTGGATTGTCATTTTAAGTCAAAATATCCATGACAAAAATTGTATTTTGGAAAGCTTAAGGTGTCCTCACATTCGTTTCCCAACATCGAGAGAACAAATAATGTGTTTATGTTTTGTTCCTTTTGGTTGGATTACTATAGTGGAACACTTTAAATTCATACTTGGAATATTTTTTGCTGATGATATCCCGTTAATTCTTAGTAATTTTGTAGAAAATGGTAACGTGATTAGTTGTGTATTTAGAACAACATAGTCTAGGATGTCTTTTGTGTAATTGATGACACATTTGTAGATCATTAGTTGTGTAATTGATGACGCAGTTTATAGATCATTTATTATGTATAACTATAATTTCTAAACTTCTAGAAGATAGTTTGTTGATTTGTTATTACAAGATTACGAAAACAAGTTACACAAAATTACATTTATGTTACACAAAAGTGGTTGTCTATATATTTTCTAAAACCTTGTTGACTTTTTGAAAAATTGTATTAATTTATAAAAATATTTAAAACAACCATTTCACAAAATATGAATCTACTAATAGAATTCTTACAGCCAGAGGCGTCACTAGGAGTTGTTGATGGTGTGGATCGCACGGGGTGACACGATCAGAAGGGTAGACACCAAACTTTAAAATCCTTTATTTTCACGTTATTAGGCGCTGGCAGACTCGTAGGAGGTCTGTGAGGGAAGTCAGGAGTGAGTAACTCCATGAGCTGCCGCACTTGGTGACACCAACCCTAATGACGCCCCTGCTTACACCCAATATCAATTTGCTTTACTCATATTTTGAGACAATACTATTTCGGGAAACTGTCCTTACTTGACCCTTGTTATCTATTTTTAAAAATGTATTTACCAGTTTCAACCAGGTCTAACCATGACAAACAAATCAGCTAGGCCAATGGCCGTCCTGATGATTGTCTTTCTTGCTTATGGTGAGTAAACTATCGATAAGTTTATTACGGAGTTTCACCTACATCATATTTAATGGGGAAGGAAACTCCTAGCGATAGGTGTAAAATCACTAAGTATTGATTAGCCGCCCCTACCCTTCTAATTATCAGTGTATGTAGAAACATGAAACTTTGGGAAATTATGTAGATTCTAGCGACGATAATTGGCGTAAAAGAATTTTACTATTCACACTACCTGGGAGCAAACTTTTTTTCCTTATATGGGCTTATTAAAAATTGGAAATCACTAATTCTTTTATTTTCCGAAGATATAAACAATAAACTCTAGAAAGTTGCTGAGTGCACTTCCACAATGGTAACAGTCGAAAACATATTTAAAATATCACTTTTTGGGGGCCGCGGCCCAAATTCAGTTTTTTTCCCTATACGAGCTACATAAAAACAGAGATCCCCAATTCTCTTTTTTCCCGTGTAGGTAGAAGTTTGAAACTTTTGGATATCGTTGCGCACACTTCCACATTGGTAACAGGCTAAACAAATATATAAATTATCACTTACTTGGGGCCATAGTCCCAAATGTAGTTTTTTTCCTATTTTAAAAATAGCTCATCACTAATTGTCCAATTTTCCGTGTAAGTAAACGCATGAATCTTTGGGAAGTTGTTGCGCAAACTCTCCCGACAAATAACGAAAAGTAATTGTAACGTTCCAAATCATGGAGGCCGTGGGCAAAACTGTAGTTTTTCCCCTAAAATGAGCTTTATTAACATTTAAAGTCTTTATTTCTCCTATTTCCCGTGTAGGTAGAAGCATGACACTTTGGGAAGTTGTTGAGTAAACTTCCGATACGGTGACGGGGAGAAAAAATAATCATTCATCTTTTGGGCCATGTCCCTAACGTAGATTTTTTCTTCATAAAGATTTAAAAAATCACTATACTATTCTCCAACTTCCCACTTAGGCTGAAGCATGAAACTTTGGGAAAATGTTGATGACATTCCTGCAATAGTAACATGTAAAAAAAAATAATTAAATGATCACTCCCTGGTGGCCAGGGGCCTAAATGTAACTTTTTCATCTTATAGGAGTTCAATAAAATTTGTTTAAACTTTGGATTCTGTGTAAATGGAATTGGACGAAACTTAGAATTAAACAAAACAACAACTTTATGGCCTATATTAAAATAGGTTATGTAAATAATCTTTTTCATTCTTTTCGAGCCGAGGGCTTCTAATATCAATTTACTAAACGTATAAGAAATTTTAACCATTTGATTTCACACTATTTTGTTTTCCAAATATTGACAAACAAATATATTTATCATGATCCAGATTGAACCAAATTGTTTTTTTAACTTTACATCATACACCAATAGGCCCCCGGACACTTATTTTAGTTTATTTAAGCCGTATAAATAGTATTTTATTCATCCCATGGCCATTAAACTTTGGAAAGTTATTAAATACGCTGCCACGAATGTTTGTGTATTTAAAATTTTTAAACACAACTTATTATGCCATTTTTAAACATGTCAAAGATATTTTAAATAATTACTACTAGCATTGGCGTAGCTATGGGAAGGGGAGGGGTCCAAATTTTAGAGTCGCCCCGGCCCCATTGATGGGACCCAAATTAGTGTCTCAAAGAGGTTAAGCCCCTCGTGGCTAACAAACCCCTTCTAATTCCTAGTTACACCACTGGCTAATAGGTGCATTGACGAATTATTGACCAAATTTAATATTTAAAAAAATTATATTCTATAAGATAATAAACTCCAAATGTCTGTTCTTTTGGCGCTGGGTCCCAAAATTATATTTTCGTAAACTATTAAAGCTTGATTTTCGATTAGATTTTAAACAAGTTAAATAATTATAGATACGTTTATCCAAAATAACCTATATAGAAATCTTCAGGCCTAATACAACAGGCACATCCTGCACCCATTTTCTAAAGAGTTACTTAAATTTATTTCCCATTTGATTTTTAAACGACTTAATCAAACATTGACAAGCAAGTATATCCATTTTCAAATAGATTTAAATCGATTAGTGTTTCACATTGGTGTTACGCAGGTTTTCAATGCTAGCTGAAATCCTAATTTTCCTCTTCCAGCGCGGGTATTAGCTAGTTTTCTAATAATTTTACCTGACTTCACTCGCCACATCGGGTCTTTTCATTAAAATAAAAAAATTGTGGCTTTCAACAAACCAAAAATTCTATTGGAATGAACACCTTCATTTGGAGTTAAAACGACAATTATATCAAATGTAATTTCTCGGCATACTTTACATTTATAAAATTAAATGTATTCATCTGGAGAGGAATACCACGCTAGCATATTTTTCTTTTATTAAAAAATTTAAAAGATAATTATTCGTAAAAAAAACACAAAAAAACAATCTTGTTCTGCAACAGTCCATAATGTTATCATGCATTGATTACCTATCTGAACATGTTTAGTTTATCTCTCTGCTATCATCGTGACGCAATCTCCGAAGGTCATCCTGCCCCTTTACTATCCAAAGCTTGACAAAACCCTTACCCCCCCCCCTAAATACACACACATAATATGACCGTATTAAGTAGAAATGAATGAATTGGGGTAGGTTTTATTTGAATAAAAATTTATTTGCTGAATTTGTAATTTCTTTTTAAATGCTGATTTTGATATATGTATGTATGTATATATTGTACATGTATTGCCACAGTAACTAACTTGTTGCATGTATGTACTGGCTTTATTCTCTAGGGTTATAGGTGTATTTATGTACAGTTCTGAACTTTATTTGTGTACTGTACAACCTAACAAGTGTTACAATCTTTCTATTATTATTAATATAGTAAAGGGTGGCTTATACTTACTACTAGGATTCCAGGATGGGTTTTAAACAGCCTATAAACAATTAAATAAAGTAAAGAGTATGGTTTTGTCCTACGTCTACGTAGCAGATTTTCAAATTTTGTGGGCTGGTCTCTATCCTTATCTTCCGTGATATTCGAGGGAATACTGTACACACATTAACGCCAATCACATAAATTTAGACAGATTTAATGTGTATTTACAAATAAAAATAACTTATCATCTTAGAGGTGCTGGTGGTGTCCACCTGGCCTTTAGGGTCAAGGCCGTCAGGTCACGTGAGGAAAAGAAATGTTGTGCAGCTTTGTGAGGTGCTGGAGGCGACCATTAATCAGAGCTGTGTAAAATTCAACGAATACGGATGTTTCTGTGGATACGGTGGAGTTGGCAAACATCCAGTGGACCAAGTAGATAGGTAGTGAAACTTTCTATTAAACGACCCGTGGAAACAAAATTTTTTGACTACAAAACCCTAATATATGTGTCATAACTAAAAATATTGTTTAGGTTCAATAATACGCACAGCGCGACAGACTACCATAAACATTTACAGACTCAACGTGACTGAACGCATGGTTCTGAAAAACATGGGGATGTGGTCATCGAGGACTGGAGTGAACCTCCATTCACCACTGGAGGACAACTATAAAAGACGGCTACACATGCTTAAAAGTGATACATTGAGATACAATAAAAATTCATTAATTTAAAAACAGTACATTCGATCGATCTGAAATTTCGACACAAGTCTATGTGAAAAATTTCAGCTCAATAGGATCACGTAAAGTTTGTCAATTTTTACTTTTGTTTTTCCGCGGTTACCCGACAGAGAGACAGCACGGTAAAGTTAATATAAGGGATTGAACAATTAATTAAAATTTTTGAAAAAATTAAAGTTGTGAATATTGCACTCAGTCGTGCATATTTGGAGCCTTTTATAGTAAGAGTGATCTGGATTATCCTCTGGAAAGAAATGTGGGCCACCTTGTTAAAATGATGTGTAGCTCCCGTTACAAAGGTCAATTATCATGAACTAAGAGATGACAGCTGTTTTTTTTAATGATATCATTTCAATTAAAGTAGTTAGCAGACGGGGAGACGTTGTTTGTAGCAGTGTTGATACATTAGAATTTAAAATACTAATTCACAGGTGTTGTATGATGCACGACCATTGTTACGATTCACTGGACTGTCACTGGTTTAGTGACCCCCACCTGATCGTGTACTCGGTAAACTACACAGATAAAATTGCGACCTGCTTAGGTAAGACAATGATTCTTAGTGTGCCTTCACGTTATTTCCTATGGATTTCCATTAGAATTGGAAATTCGATACTGTTTAGCCATATGTATGAGATCAAGGATAGGTAAGGTGCAACCTGCAGTCCAATTGTGGCCGAATATGAAACTCCGTGTGGCCATCTATGGGGCTCAGTGGGGTCCACTAAAAGCTCTGCGTGGTGAACTACGAGGCTATTTGTGGTCCTTGGTAGGCTGCAGCAAAGTTGAAAAGATCAATAACTAAATGTGAAAGTAGACAGTGTTGTACTTATAATGAGATTTACTATTCACGTGCGGTCGTTTCACGTTTATTGACCCGTTGATGCGGCCCCAGCCCCAAGAGCTTCCCCATCAATGTTTAAGACAATCTATCCAATAGCATGAGTCAAGATTTTCAAACATTTAAAAACATTAATATTATAATGCTAAAATAACTTTGTAATTTTTATCTTTGACTATGAATATTATATACGTCATTGGGATTATGATCCACTTTAAAAAAAAAAACAACAAATCCGTTAAAAAATTTAAAAAAAAAAAAAAAAACTTTTTGACTATAAATCCTAAAATATACTAGACATAACTAAAACTATGTTCATTAAAATAAGGATCGCACGACAATAAAAAATCCAAATTTTTTGTTGATTTACTGTTTGGGAGGGGAGTAGACCTGACTTTGTGAGAATCACGTGACGCTGGTGACTCTTCACTTCAACGTTTCGCATCAGATTTGCGTTTTTTTGAAAATCGAAGCTCACATGCAAGAGGCACTTCATTTTGTATATAGACGCTCTTGACTTTCCTTTGCAAGTCTGTACTTTCTTTGCATTGGAGTCTCTACTATTTTCTTATTCATGTCTCAAATATAACAACAATTAACGATCAGTATCTTCTTATTCATGTCTTACCTTTGAGAGTCTGTACATTCTTTGAATAACAAACATTAAAGATTACTTTTTTTTATTCATGTCTCAAATAAAAATAACAATGAAAGATCTTCAGTCACTTCCTTCCCCTTATTCTCATGGGTCTCGGTGAGACACAAAATTGTGCGGGTTTTCACTACTACTACGTTCTGTCTGCTAAATTTCAGCTTGATTTGATCACGGGAAAAGGGTTATAAAACATGTTTAATATAGTGCGCACCACGGGATGGATTAGCATAAAGATTTACAGACCTGGAACATATTTTTAAAAAAGTATCGTCAATATAATACGCACCGCATAGCGCGATAGGAAAATATTAAAAATGTTGTTCAATATAATACGCAACACGACACTATAGCATAAAAGTTAATATGCTACATAGACATAAGAGAGACTATCTAAAAAATTAATTAATTTAATGTCAGAAAATATGATCGATCTGAAATTTCCATAAGTATATTTTTATTGTCAGCCCGAATCTTCCTGCAAATTTTCAGCTCGCCAGCATACGGGGATGTGGGTTAAACATTGATCCAAATCTTTTTTTCGACAAGCAAGCCAGCAAACATTCAGACGCTACGAGTTTTATAAAGTATTTAACACACACGCACACACACAAAAACGTTTAAAACAAAGTTTTTACTATAATCCCTTTATTGACGAGACATAACTAAAAGTATTTTCATTATAACACGCATCACACTAGAATCCAAAATCAATACATGAAGTTAAGTCTCATATAGATCTATAGAGAATTTAAAAAAACGATTTTTCAGTGTGCCAGCTAAATTTCAGATCGATGTGATAACGTGAAAAGAGTTTTAAACCATGTTTAATAAAGTGCGCACTGCAAGACAGACTAGCAATTTATTACTCCCATTTACATTTACAGATCGGGATTTTTAGCGCATTTTCGAGAAGTCGAATGCGCTATTGCACCCGTTTTGTGCGTCCGTCCGTCCGTCTGTCATCACCATAGATCTCAGCATCCATAAGTCCTAGACCCATGAAGTATATATGTTTTTTGTATGTCCTGACCTGCCATTTGTGCATCAACACTCAGTTACTCGATCCGTTAAAAAACCCCGTTAAAACTACCAAAAAACATTGCGAATCGAGAGATAACACTGGCGCAGGCAACGGCCGCCATTGCCGGAAGTCTTAGTATTATCAAAAGTATTAGTTTTTTTTTTTGTTGACGTCATTAGAATATGTGTAAGAGTTTAGAGAGTTTTACGTCATCATTTGTGGTGACTTCAATCAAGATCTTAGCGGCCCAGGGGCAGAAATTGAAAACTTTTTCGAAACAAGCTTCAACATTCAACTACCTTCACCAAGATTGGCAACTACGATCTATCAAACAACAATTGACGGAGTATTTGGGCGATGAGCTGATTACAATTTAGAATGTTTCATTTATGAGTCCTATTTCAGTGACCACAAACCTCTTGTAGTTAGATTAAAGAGAAAATAAAAAATTTTAAAATGTAAAGAAATGACTTTTAAATAAAAAAAAATTCAGGTATATTCATTACACAAGAAAATTCATAAAAATATGTCTAAAATCTAAACACAATTACTGATAACTACATAATGCTGATATCTAACATAAGTACTGATACATAATACGAAAATGCGCTAACACGTCCTGAGTTCCAAAAGGGACCAGGCTTAACATGATTTTTTAAAATTAACAATATCATCATTATTATACGCACCGAACCGCACGACAAAAAATAAAAAATTCTAGAGAGGTTGTACAAAAAATAAAAAATTCTAGAGAGGTTGTACAATATAAAACGCATCGCACATGAGCACAAAAATTAACATGCAGCAAAGAGATAAATAGAAATTTATTAATTTATTTTATAGTACATTTGATCGATCTGACATTTTGATACATGATTTTTATCTTCAGCACGAGTCTGTCTGCAACATTTCAGCTCACTAGCTTACGAGGAAAAGGGTTAAAATCGACCCAAAGATGAAATTAGCTTATTAACAAATTATTACGTTAGACAAAACTAGTTATTTATTATAGATACCTAAGTAACGCCACTTCTGCCCTATAAGCCACCGCAATTTTTTCAAACACTTTTGACTTTATTATCATTATTTTTTGACTTTCATTATCACTTCAATCTACAAATTGAGGTTACTGAAGTTTTATTAAATAAATATTGGCGTTGAAACTCCCATCAAATAACAAAAAAACTTACTAACCATTCGCCTGTTAAAATCTTTTTTAATGTTTGTAGTACATTAAAAATGTTCGTGTACGATCGGATTAAAAGAAATAATCTAGACCAAGAAAGATTTATGTTTAAACTCTGACAATCTTAAAGCGTGTTCCAATGTTCTGACAGATTCTCCGACACTGTGGCCCTGTTCTTACAAGGCGTGCCGTTGTGACGTCCAGTTCGCAGCTTGCCTGGCCAAGACGACATTCAGTGATGCTTACAAGAGGTACAACAGGGACCAGTGTCACTGAATTGTCCATGTCTTTCATGGCGTGAACCCAATTTTAGGACGGGTTTAAGAGAAATGATCCAAGCCCTTCATGACGATTCTGAGCTGTGGGTGCATGTGGAAGAGACTTATTTAAAACACAAATTATACTCTGACTCCCAATGATTGTTGATCTCAGATAAAATTTAATTTGATAATTTCTATGGAATATTTGGTTACCTATATGGAACACAGTTGATTATCTCACCGGAATACATTTGACAACAAACAAGCAAGAAATATTCACATTTAAGCTTATAATTTCCGTATATTTTTTAAAATCAAATTCCTGTCTTTAAAGATAACAATTTGTGAAAACGGTTCTAAGCGCCAGTGTGTGGCAGAACTGAAAAAAATGATGTTAATTCGTCACTACTTTGAGAGATGGTCTTAACAACAAGAACGGAACATGCTTTTTCAATTTACCTTACAATGTGTTGTAATTGAGCTGAACAATAAAGGTGGATATTATTTAAACTATCAGAAATAAATCATTGTTTGTGTCAACTATTAATATGCGGAAGAAACAAAAGTTTCCCTGCAAGCGTTGTTATCTGCATGCACAAAGTTGTGTTAAAATATCGTCAATGTTGTGTTATTGTTTACATGCACAAAGTTGTGTTAAGATATTGTCTATGTGGTGTTATTGTCTACATGCACAAAGTTGTGTTAAAATATCGTCAATGTTGTGTTATTGTGTACATGCACAAAGTTGTGTTAAAATATCGTCAATGTTGTGTTATTGTGTACATGCACAAAGTTGTGTTAAAATATTGTCAATGTTGTGTTATTGTGTACATGCACAAAGTTGTGTTAAGATCTTGTCGATGTTATGTTATTGTGTACATGCACAAAGTTGTGTTAAGATCTTGTCGATGTTATGTTATTGTCTACATGCACAAAGTTGTGTTAAGATCTTGTCAATGTTGTGTTATTGTCTACATGCACAAAGTTGTGTTAAGATCTTGTCGATGTTATGTTATTGTCTACATGCACAAAGTTGTGTTAAGATCTTGTCAATGTTGTGTTATTGTCTACATGCACAAAGTTGTTTTAATATATTGGTGATGTAATGTCAGCTTCATGTTGAGTGTTTGTATGTGAGTGTATTTTGTCTGTGTTTGTGTGTGTTTGCATTTAGGCGAGTTTGTGAGTTTATGTGTTTGTGTACACATGTGTATGTTTGTGTGAGTATGCACGTGTGTGTTTGCGTTAAAATTGTTTACGAAACAAACAAAGACGTAATAAGTTACAGAAGTCATAGCACCAGAAAGAATTACTGATTATCAGGACAAGAACATTAAACAAAAATGAAATTGTGGTTAACAAGTGAATCCAAATTTAAAAAATATAAGAATTTAAAATTGATCGAAGAAAAAAAAATACCAAATGAGTGACAGATGAACGGTGTGCAGGAATACTGGAGACAAATCAAACACAGAATGAATCGACAAGCAAAGGACTTAGGAATACTAGAGAGAAGATATGATTTAGGCGAGATGTGGATGTGTGGGCGTAAAAAGATTTGATTTTACAGAGGTGAGTTACTGTTGGTGTGGAAAGATGTTAAAGAGAAGTGGTGTGTGTGGATGTGTTGGTTTTGAAAAAAAAACAACAACCGGAGCATAAATAAAAATACGAGGCCAAAAAACGGGATTTTTTAAAGAATAAAAGAAAACAACACGTCTCAGACCACTGTTAGAGTTCGTTCAAGTTGGAAAATATCTCGGGAAATATCCACTGTTCTTTGGCCTTCACTCTACCCATCTTAAGCAACAACAAGAACAAAAACGTATCAGTGTTTTTTACAAACGTGTTTTATTTATACATTATATAATATAAGTATATAATATATACATATATATTATATTAATATAACGATTAATTAATCGTTAATTTTCAAAATGTAATGATTTAGGTTTAATTAATCGTTAAAAACCCTAATATTTTTTTTATTAATTATAAAAATTTATATGTATTTGGTAAACAGTGGGGAAAGCGCGTACATAAAAAATCTTTTGTGGAAAAAAAAGTGTACAACAATTATTGTTTTATTTATTAAAACATTGACAAATATATTTAAAATAAATAAATAAGATTAGTTAGATGTTTAATAATATTTTATAGCTTCTTATAGAGAGTCGAATCTGGAAGAATGTAAAAGGTTCATTCAGACTTCTTTGAATTAGCTGCATATAAAAACAAGTAATAAAAACTCGAATGAGTATTTAAACGCAATGCCAATTTCCAACAAAGAATTTCCGATTTTTTTTTATTCAAGGGAAATCATTCTAGATAATATTTATAACCCTTTCAAATTAGTAATTCTGAAAGTAAACAAAACAATTGCAATCTAAAAATTGCTATTAAATATAGATTTTTCTATGACGTCATATCCCCTCAAGCTACGTCACAACAATAATGTATCAATATAATGCGCTTAACGCAACGCACAAAAGTCTAATATTAGCATTCACAAAACGGGAAAAATCTCATTACCTATCATTTTAGATAACATTAAAAATCATACAAATAGGAGTTGTCGTAACCGAACATAACATTTGCCATCTACACAGAGGCGTCACTAGGGTTGGTGTCACCCGGGGCGGTAGCTCATGGTGTCACCCGGGGCGGTAGCTCATGGTGTCACCCCCTCATGATTTAACCAATAGAAATCCTCCGAGTTTTGTAGTGCCAAATAACGGGAATATATAGAATTTTACGGTCTGGTGTCACCCCCCTGATGGTGTCACACGGGGCGGCCCACCCCCTCCGCACCCCCCTAGCGACGCCACTGCATCTACACATTGCTGCTAATATTTCGGGAGTCGAACGAAAAGACATTTTTCAAAAATTTCTTCACCAACATTGCTCTAAGTATTATTATATTTCGTTTGGCGATTGTTACAACCCAATAGACGTTATAGTTTGCGAGAAATAGACAAAATATTGTTTCGAGGTTTATTTTATTTTTCAAGAAAATCCAGTAAACCTTTTCGGAATTTTTTGGCCTCTATTTGGTATGCTTCACGATGAGTTGCATGTGCAAGCTCGACAGACATTTCAAATATATAAACACAATCTATCCCATGGGAAAATGCGTTTACAAAACGTGTTCTAGAACAGCTCATTTTCAGTCTTGTGAATGTCTGAAAATGTCTCCAAAACTTATTTCTAAGTTGCGAAAAAAAATGTAAAGAATATTTGAGGTTGACACATTGTGCGACTGTTTAAATAAAACTCTATCACCTTCATCATCATTGCCTGTCGTCCCATCTGGGATATAGACCGCGAACAAAGGCTCTCCAGGCATCCCTGTGAAAACTCTATACAATAGTAAAAGAAAAATGCTTTCGAATCCAAATATGATACAATTGTGATTTCAAGCAATGATGACTTTCTCTGAAATCATTTTTGATTATGTGAGATTACAATCAAAGGTATCCTTTCCCGGAAGTTTTTTTTTCGTTAAGTTATTTAATGATTGATGAGTTCAATATTTTTTTCAGAAAAACATGTATTTCCTTCTTAATTCCTTTCAAAGCTTGTAAATACCCTGTAGAACCTCGTAACAGCAGTGCCACAAGGAAATGTGAGGCCCTAGGTGAAGTGAATTTTTGTGGCCCTTAACGTAGTAGAAAAGTCATTTTTAAAATATATTAAGAATAAAGTTACACACTTTATTAAAAATAACTGCATTTTTATCTAAATCATCTTTATCTTAGATATACAGACGCTCCTTCTATGCAGAAGATAATTGCGTCCACAGACCATGAGAGATGATCTGTTGGAATGTGAAGCAGCGGTCACAGGCCACGGCTATGGGGGTTCCACGCATTACCCCAGCCGCCTAACTATTGTCTAGTTAGGTACCCATTCGGAGCTGGGGGACTCGGGGACTCCTCAGGCCGCGAGAACAAATCCTCACCTTCGTGTGGATTCGAACCCGTGACCATCGGTATGACAGTCGAGAGCGCTACCTCTCGACCACCACGTCCCACATCAACAAATAACTTAAAATTATACTTAATTATTCGTGCAATGTCTTAAACTAGGGATCGGGAGACCATAGCTCGCGAGCCAAATGGCTCTGTATGGCTCTTTTGATGACTGTATCTGGCTCTTTTGATGACTGTATCTGGCTCTTTTGATGACTGTATCTGGCTCGCAGAAAAATATTCGATTATAATTTGTTTCTTCTGTTGCCTTTAAGCTGCATATTTTTTTTTACATATAAATTAAATCTAAATCAGCTAAATATGAAAATATAAGGCGCTACAAATACAATCTTATCCCTGCAACAAGCAGTGCTTGTATTTCAAAACAATCTATAACTCTTTATCGGCGACATTTAAACAGGTAGTCTACTACACTTTGATAAACTGTGAGAGTTCAAAGAAACGTCAAATGACCTGCTCAACATCTTCATAGTTAGCAGTTAGCAGGCTTTACCTTTAATCTCCTGCAGTCATTTGAAGCGTGGTTTGGATAATTTTGCGAGCACACCCGTCTTTTTAAGTTCATCACCCATCTACACGAGTTTGCAGTGGACAGCATTGGCCCGAGTTGTATCCCCAGTGTTTACGTAAGAGAATTTGAGCTCAAAGCTACCGACCTGAAGGGCTCAGTCATACGGGTGAATATGTTTAAATCACTGAATGAATGAATATGTGAATAAACTTGCACGATAGCAAGAAAAGTTAGTGAGTCAACACAAGTAGGTAGAAATAATTTTTTTTAAAAATCTTCAGCATGCAAACCAGCTGATTGTCAAAACTTAGAACTAACATGTTTCCCGTCATCCACCACTAACTGCAGCTAGTGTGTATTGTTGTACTGACATGTTTGGCTCTACTTATGCGTGCGAGCAGTCTTTCTCATATATAAAGAATATGAAGACCAACCAGCCATCACGTTAAACGGTGCGAAGTCTCAACGCCTGTATCTACCATGCAGACTAAAAACCCATCAGCAAAGCCGTGCAGCACCATAAGCAGGGTTGCCAACCGTCCGTAAATTTACGGACAGTACGTAAAGATATGTCGTAAAATTGCCTGTCCATAAAATTCCGTAAACAATTAAGACGTCCGTAAAAAAAAAGATAAAATGTTGAATCTCAAAGTTTAAAAAATCACTAAACCATGTTTGTGATATCTATTTTGTTGATTCAAATTTTACTTTTTAAATTGTTTTAGTGGCATCCTGCGCTATATTAATAAATTGTAAGAGCTTTCTGGACAGCAAGGCTTGCGCGGTGAAATGCATCGTGGCAGATGTACTTGTTTAGACTGATCGTTAGTCGTTACGTCACAATTACGCATAAATTATGACGAATTAAGTGTAAAAATAGAATCTGTTTTTAAAAAATGGCGGAGAAGATAAATACAAGCAAAGACGATAGGAGCAGTGAAAACTGTAAAATAAAAGATATTGCGGATAAAATTATTGTTAAAAAAGCTAATGTTAACAGACAATGCTATTTTCAACCTACATGGATTACAAAGTAGTAAACAAAATGAGGGGTAGGACTGCAATCAGGCTTATACAAAATTAAATGGAAAAGACGTAAACAAGGTAAGGGTTAGCCTGACCGGACGTAACAAAACAGCGAACGTTTCGGCAAAGAGCCTTTATCAACGAACATACAATACACAAATAAAACGAAAATAAAAATAAAAAATGAAGGAACTTAGCTGCGGTGAAATCCAAAGTATCCAAAAAAGTGAAAATGAGAGATGACAGAGCGAATTTATATAGGAAAGTAGAGAGTGGGCGGGGTAAATGCCTAGGTGGTCAAAGAAAAGACCACATTCATCCCATGTGGGGCGAGTGTACCGTGATTTTCTATTAATCTGTTTTCAATCTGGACTCTCGTGGGTGTGTTTGTGCACGAGACAATAGCAGTAACTGCCAGGTCCTTGACGCCCATATGGTCGCGTCCATTGAAGTGACGGGAGACGGGACACTGTTTATCTTGTGTAATCGCCCTAATATGTTCAGACATTCGGCACGACAAAGATTTAATAATGGATTACAAACGGCGAATTTTAGGACTGGATATCAACGTAAAATAATTCCAAACATAACGCTGTATGTATATGCTGTAGAAAGATATTTAGCGTTGCATCTGGTGGTGTACGAGACGTTCGCAGCCACCGTAGCGGCGCAAAACATGGTCAGGCAATTTCAATAAGGAAATTTGCTGATGGAATGTTGCAGTTCTTGACTAAGGATAAAAACCCTCTCCTGTAACTGCTCACAACAAACAGGTAACAGAATGTGAATTAAAAGTGGCACATTTTATCGCAGGAAAAACTTGCCAACCTAAGTTTAATGGACGACATCTCGGAAAATGTTGCAGATTGGTTTCCTGATTCAAAAATTGCTAAAGATTTCAGCTCTAAAAAAACAAAGGAATCTATGAGGATCAAAAATGTTATTGGCAAACTGAACAAATAAGATTTGTCCACTAAGTTGAGATCATGTCATTTTACTCTGTCGGTTGACTAATCAACTGATATATCAACCACAGAAAAAATGGATATGGTGGTGATTTACTTCGATGTTTAAATTGGTTAGGTTCAATATAGATTTTATCGTTCAGTTGATTTAAAAGAAGCAAAAGCAGAGTTCATTTTGGCTTCAATCAATACATGCCTGGAAGAGATAAAATACCACTGGCCAATGTAATGGCACTTGGAACTGATGGAGCTAACGGCTATCGTAATGATTGGACCCACAAATTCCGTGCTTTAAGTATCAGAAGTGTACAACCAAATATATTTCACTAGAGGCAAGTACCCGGCTTCTCACGGGTTTTAAATGAGGTTTTCTGTAGAAGCGTACATACTGTTTATTTGCATGAAGAAAAAGGGTACATTTATCTTAAAGCAGGTCAAATACAATTGCCTATCAGAAAAGCATAGTGTCTGCAATTCTATACCAGCAATCCCAAGACTCTGGCACACCAGTTAAGACTGCACTATCGTGGTAGTGTAATTAACAACTTTCCGAATTCCCATTATTCCAAATTGTAGAATTAAAGATTTTAAATTTTTAAATAGCTTATATGAGTAAAAAAACATGTTAGCCTGTTACCATCGCAGAAGTGTAGTCAACAACTTTCGAAAATTTTATACTTCTACCTACTCGGACATAGGAGAATTAGTGGGGTTTTTTTTAATTTTATAAACGCCGGCCCCACATGAGCAGGAGTTTTTTAAAAAAAAGTTCTTTGTTAATTTTTGTCGTGAGTGCCTCCTCAACAAATTTCCAAACTTTTATGCTTCTACCGTCACCGAAAATTTGTGAATACGTGATTGTAACTGTTTTATCTTTTGTGACGTTTCTAGTTAGGCCTTTTCCACCTTTGTAGACGTTTACTGACAAATAGCAACTTGCAATAATAACACATACGTCTTTGGTAACTTATTAACTTTAATCCAACACTAGAAATATATAAACTTTATACATTAGTGAAATCTGTCTGCCCTGCTGCCATTTTTCTGCACACATCCAAATCAATCAACTACCACTCAACTAACTGCCTCTCTTTCACTAGCGGCCCTAGCATTATCTCGTCACGTGATCTCTTTTAATTACCAATATGTAAATTATTATCACGTGACAGTGATGAGTCTGTTTTAATATCAGAACAAATACATTTGGGCCCGGCCCCCAGGGGAGTGATTTCTATTTACTCCTCTTAGCATTGCGGATATGTATTGCTCAACTTCCCAAAGTATCATGCTTCTACCTAAACGGGAAATAGGAGAATTAGTAATTTTCACTTTTTATATCGCTCATATGAAGAAGAAAACTACATTGGGCCCCGGCCCCCTTAGCGAGATAATTTAAATATGTTTTCACCAGTTACCATTGGAGATGTTAAATACAGCTCATTTAAGGAAAAATACATTTGGGCACACCAGCCCCACCCTGAGTGAGAATTTTAAAAGACTTTTTCTCAATTTTTGTTGGGAGATAGTGCTCAAAAACTTCCAAAAGTTTCTAATATAAGAAAAAACTACATTTGGGCCCTTAGCCCCCAAAAATGGGGATTCTAAAATTCTTTTTTATGCAAATTAGCGTTAGGAGAGTGTAGTTAACAACTTTCCAAAGTTTAATTCTTCTACCTACACGGGAAATAGTCGAATGGGGGATTTTCAGTATTTATAAAGCGTATATTAGTAAAAAAAAAAAAAAAAAAAAAAAAACTATATTTCGGCCCCCCGGCTCCCAATGAGTGGGAAGTTTAAAATTCTTTCTCGCAAAATATCGTCGGGGAAGCGTCCTTAACAACTTGCCAAAGTTTCATACTTCTACCTACACGGGAAATAGGAGAATTAGTGATTTTCAATTTTTATATAGCTCATACAGGGAAAAAAACATTTGAGCCCCAGGACCCCAGAAAGTGATAATTTAAATATATTTTCGCCTGCGATAGTTTGGGAAATGTACTAAATAATATCCTAAAATTTCAAACTTCTGCCTACTCGGGAAATATGAGAATTAGTTATTTTCAATTTTATATACCTCAAATAACGGGGGAAAAACGTTTTTGGGCCCCCGGCCCCCATGAGTGGAAATTTATGGAACGATTGCAATTATTGTCGGGAGAGTATGCTCAAGAATTTCCAAAAGTTTCATGATTTTACCTACACGGTAAATTTGAGAATTAGTGATGAGTGAGGTTTTAATATAAGAAAAAACTACATTTGGGCCCCCGGCTCCCAATGAGTGGGAAGTTTGAAATTCTTTTTTGCAAATTAGCGTTAGGGGAGTGTACTTAACAACTTCCCAAAGTTTCATTCTTCTACCTACACGGGAAATAGTCGAATTGGGGATTTTCAGTATTTATATAGCGTATATTAGTACCAAAAAAACAACTACATTTGGGCCACCGACTCCCTATGAGTGGAAAGTTTAAAATTCTTTCTCACAAAATATCGTCGGGGTAGCGTACTTAACAACTTTCCAAAGTTTCATACTCCTACCTATCCGTAAAATAAGATAATTAATGATTTTCTGTTTTTATATATATTTCATATAAGGGAAAAAACATTTGGGCCCCCAGCCCCCAGAAAGAGGTAATGTAAGTATATATTGCCTGTTACCATTGCAGAAGTGTACTCAATAATTTCCTAAAATTTCATGCTTCTGCCTCCTCGAGAAATAGAAAAATTGTTGATTTGCATTTTTTATATAGCTCAAATAGGGAAAAAAGTTTTTGGGCCCCCGGCGCCCATGAGTATGAATTTATGGAAGGAAACTTATTTAAAAACCTTCCCCATATAATTGTGTGTACGTTTACTAAATTTCACTTGACTGGGTTGTCTGGATCTTGAGTTATTAGGGAACAGACAGACAGACAGACAGACAGACAGACAGACAGACAGACAGACAGACAGACAGACAGACAGACAGACAGACAGACAGACAGACAACAAATGCGTCTTATATATATATATATAGATATACACTGCACATAACATGTAAGTGCTCTATGTGCCGCTGATGCATGTAAAACATTTCCCAAATTTATTGAACAGTTATGCAGAGACCATCACAGCCATTTTTCACATAGTTACAAAAGATCACAGCTGTACAAAGAGTTCGTGGAAGCAGTCTCTCTACGAATATTATAGCTGTGTTCCACGAGATGGTTGTGCCTGTTGGAGTGTATTAATCGTATTGTTAACCGAATGATGTCTGTGGGAAATGGACCGGGAAAAATCACTCCCACAATGATCGACAGTGTAAATTTTTCTACGTATGATCATAAGCAGGAGCAATTAAACACTGTCACTGATGATAAATGTCAGAAAATAAACTAACGTTATAAAATATGAGCATGGTAATAGAGACGTGCTCATATGGATATTTTAAATTTTTTTAGCTACAATGTTTGGAAGTGCTTCATATTAGTTCGCTTTAAGGTCAACATTTTATGTTAAATGTGTCCGTAAAAATTGTCTTGTCCTGGTCTGTAAACTTTCTTGAGAATCCTTATATTTGTCAGTAAATGTTATTTTATTGAGTAGTCAATCCTGACCGTAAGTCGCATTGATGGTTAGAAGTACTCATTATTGGCCAGCAACAGCGTAACAATGTTATTAAAAATAATTCAGAAATATAATTATTGTACTTTTAGTGTTGAAATGACACATTTACTTGAATTTTTAGTTTTTAAACATAGTATATGGCTATCACTTAATTACTTTTCAAAATATCTGGTGTCCATGTCTCTCTCAGAAAAAAAGTTTCCTGACCCTGTCATAAACCTTCAATGGAAATCAACATTTCGCTCGTTGATGGCGGCAAAGTCTGCAATAAATTATGAATAATCCAGAGACTGGGCGATGTCTCGTTCGATAGATATGATTACCAGACTGTTTAGGCGTTATTGCGTCATAGTCGTTCTCAAATAGTTTTTTTTACAATCAATTGCAGCTTGGAAAAACTTCTTTCCCCCGATACAATAGTAATGGGATAGGTCAATGCTATAAGAAGAGCATCGAATAATTGCATTTTTAAATGATTTTTATGGTACGATAGCCTCAAGGTATAAATTGATAAATATCGACTATTTCATAAATTTTCAGTATTGAAGAGCAGTGGCGTCACTAAGGGGTGCGGTAGGGCGGCCGCCACGGGTGACGACATCACAAAGGGTGACACCAAAATGTAGACTATTATATGTTCCAGTTATTTGGCACTAGAAGACTCGGAGGAGTTCTATGGGGTAGGTAAGTCGTGAGGGGGTGACACCATGAGCTAATCCCCGCCCCGGGTGACACAAACCCTAGTGACGCCACTGTTAAAGAGATAATAATCAGAGTTCTTTTCGTAATTTTAACCATATCAGATAAGCCCTCATCTGCCCCAAAAGTTTCTACCTCCCTACAGCCATCAGATAAGCCCTCATCTGCCCCAAAAGTTTCTACCTCCCTACAGCCATCAGATAAGCCCTTATCTGCCCCAAAAGTTTCTACCTCCCTACAGCCATCAGATAAGCCCTCATCTGCCCCAAAAGTTTCTACCTCCCTACAGCCATGTTTTGTCCAAAAGGAATTGGACCATCTCATAACATGCTCCACTAAAGATTATAATCTCACAATCCTCTACAATGTCTCTACGATACCTGGGCTGTTCCTCTTCCATTTAAAGTTAATTTTATGGTGGTTTTTTTCTGTAAACGCTAGAGATAGAAATGCACTTTTCTTTATCTAATTGTCACAAATATACACAAGAGGTTGTGACGTAATCAATAGTTTAGTAGACTCACCCAGCGCAAATACCAATATGTAAATTCCTAGAACTTCTATTCTACGCACTAATGAACTTTCCGAAATGCTGATGTTTCCAAACAAATCAGCTTTCTTAGGGCACAAGTCGCTTCTAGCTTACATAACAATTCCTTTATGAAGTTGTCATCCTTAAAGAGTTCTTCACGGATGGCGACACATGCTCTGTTTTGTAACTGGTACGAGTGACAATATCATTTTTAGCAAACTCTGTTGCGAAAATACTTCTTTAGGATTTTTGCTTTTTTAATCACATTTTATGTACATGTCATCATTTGCAGAGGCTAACTTCCTAGAAAAGTTTGGATATGTTAATACATATTTCATCACGGTGGGGACGTCAACGTGTAAGCTAGAACCAGCCGGGAAACACTAGGAATCATGTGAAGTTATCAAACATTACGATAGACAAAAAAATCTAAATAAAATAATTATGATATTAACATAATTTAAGCAGGCGACAGCGGTGATTTCTCCGCGTGTAGGATAATTTCTATTATTCTAAACTCTAAACACAATATTTAAATTGTATCGCAACGTCCCGTTTCCATAAATAACTTCAAACTATTTCAAGTAACGTCAGAGACACGGATACTATCGCGTCAAGGAGCTGTATCCGGCCACCGGGACATAGTTTTCTGACCCCTGATTTATGGAGTTGCGTTTTTCAATGTAGTCTACTCTGCATGTTACCAGAGTGAATTCTTTAGCAGACAACAAAGTTATGAAAAAGCTTTCTTGCATTATTTAAGAAATGAAACTAGATATTTTGTTTTAAAAAAATCAGCTCTTTCTTTGCGTATGTTCAGTTTTGAAAATTACAGCGATATGACATTGACACTAATCATAAAATCAAACACATGATCACATTGTAAGCTCCGCTCTGTGATCGGTGGTCACACACTTTTCTCTTTTTTCCAACGACACGCAATTAGTCTCAACTCTTTATTTATTTATTTTTTGTGTGCCAAGAAAATCTGTCATTTCGTAGTCATTACATTGTCACTGTACAGGCCTTGAAAACTGCTCTCAAAATATCATATTTCTTTTTAATCTGACATTCAGACATTTCTTTCAGTATTAAGTCCTTCTAATGCATGACTTGTTAAGCTATAAGGTGATTTGCATTAATTTAATTTTTGGACATTTGTAAGCCTATCGCCAGCCTAGAATCATACGCTACATAAGTTCGAATGAATCTCACTTGTAATTATTATAATAAGTATTCATTTTATTATCTCAGGGATTACTGTTTGCTTGATTAGTATGTATAGTAAATCAGATTTTAAGACACTTCCATCTAGAGCTACTTGTGAGCTTTTCTCAGACTATAGACCAAACAAAATCATCTTCAAATGTATCCCATGTTGTAAAATTCAAGGCCCATAGTGTTTTCGTTTAGGCCAACTCTGCTGTTAACCTTGACTTACATCCTGCTCACTTCAAGGTGCTCTTTACTCAATTTTAATAACATATATAACACACTTGACATACCACGCCTATTAAAGGACAGCTCAGTATGCAAAATATTACACTTTTTAGTTTTTGTTGTAAACTAAATACTTCCCTTAACAGATTCCGCCCACCCCCTCCCCCAAGGGATTCATTTTTTTATTAAATCTCCTTGAATGGGAAACAAAATATGGAAATACATTCTCCCTATCCTTTAAAAAAATGTCTCACCAATATTAAATCCGCCCCTAGCACACTTTTGAGATAACACAAAAAGATTACTGACAAATGAAACAAGAAATTGTACCACCTTTTCCGTTAATACTAGACTATTACTCATTTCACCTCTAAGAAGCGCCTAAGTTCTGTTCACATCCGTCTTGAATTTTAAAAATATTATGTTGCACATTTCATTCAGAGTAGAAATTTTTGGTATGAATATAAACAGACTTCTCAGAAATGGATACTTGAAGACAAACATGAGAGTCTTAAAGGCACAAAACAATACCCTAAGCATATAGCCCCGAAAATGCTGCCATACATTCAACTCTTATAAATTGGCATGAAAAGCAATACCGAAAAATAACTATTCTTAAAAATAAAAATATTAACTCTTAGTTTTACACCCGTATGTGTAATTCAAATTTTTTCCGCTGGTTGATTTGGGTTGACGTCCCAGAAAGGCGTACACATATTTACTGAGCCATAGCACCGGAAAACAGCATACAGAGAAGCAAGGCAGTGAAGTTCAATTCACTGGGGTAAAGTACACACCGTTATTTCTTACAATTAAGAAATGAGTAGATATCCGGAATCCTTATCTATCAAACAATGAAGAAACATATCTGGCCACACCCTAATAAATAGTTTTGCTAAAGATGATATTCCATTTATTTATTGTTAAAAAGAATTACTGTTCTACGAACTTTACATAACTATGATAGTAGATAAAAACAAAAAATTAATTTTGGGATGTATCGTCCATATTTAAAAAAAAAATTAAATTAAAGTCTCTGAAATTCGGTGCCTGGTTTATCGTTTGTACAATATTATTTTTGCATACGAATCAGAACAGATATGGTAAATTGTTCACATCATTTGAATTTTTGCTAAAGAAAAGTAAAGCTAAGAGTACTAAGAGGCGAAATTGCTTTACAAATTATTCTCAGAACAGGAACTCTATCACTTGAAACAAATGAATCCGGGAATCATTCACAGTTCTGTAGAAATAAGGTGTTCACTTTTGTGTGCGGTTCATCAAGTGGCCAAAGAAAGAAAATAACCGGACGCTAGCTAAAATAGGTGAATCACCCAATTGATGTCTGCACGCTATATAACCAGGGACAGTTCCTTTACCGGCAGCAGACCTGCTTGGACCGCAGCAACAAACCAGGAAGAAGATCACACAGAAGCTGAATCAAGAAAAGCGAAAAAACTTTAATTTCCTATTTTGCAAACTTGAGAAGGTATATCTGTCCTTTAGAAAATTCAGTCTTTCAGTATAGCAAATAAGGTCTATCTACTTTATATATATATATATATATATATATATANATATATAAATATATATTTATTTATTTATTTCTGCAAGTCAAAATTTTGAAGAGAGTTTGGTTATGTAAAAAGAGTTTATCACTCATTTCTCAAAAAGGCTGTAATTCATTCAACTCTGAAGTCTTTTGATTATGTGCCGCTGATCTCGTCCCTCTGCTATATGCTATGTTTTTTCAGCAGTATGTTTATCTTCTGTAGTTCAGCTATGACTTTTTCGACCACACTGACGGTAACATTTGTGCTTCCGAATCTTTTTTTAATCCTTTACTATAACATTGAATGTAACTGGCGAAAATAGAATTTTAATTCAACTTAAATTATCTTCTGCAAATACACTAGTTAGTGAATGATTAAACAAATCTGCAATCTATAGATCTTAAACTGTAAAATCTAATTTCAATATAACTTATACAAATTATACCTGACATAAGGATGGATGTGACCAGCCTCAAAGATGCCTGTCCCACGACAATCGCGTCTTGCTATTTATATATTGGTATTGGTGTCAGTGGGGTGAAGAGCAACGAGTGAGCTCAGCTCAGTCATGTATAGGAGACTCATGTGACGCTCAAACTCAAGCTAGACCTCTTAAACAATTGCATAAAGCTATGGTCCGAGGCTTTTGGACACATTTGAGTGCTTTCATTTTACAGAGTGATGCAAGTGTGTGCATCCTTTGTGAAAGCTTGGCGTTCGTTGATTCAGCTGGTCTCACATGAGGGACCTGTGAGGATATTAAATCTTAATATAATTTTTATAAGGGAATATCGCTTAAGGGTTTATTTATTTAATTTTCTTCCCTACGAATTGTCACCTAGTGAAAACCTACTGGTCATTTTTTCAGAAATCCCTTGCCACAGAAGGTGTATCGGTTTTATGTATTTATGTGCAGATTTAAAAATTAAATTAATTAATAACACTCTATTGAAGGTTTTGGGTTATTTTTCTGTATGTAAATTTGATTCAATATCGGATAAATATATGTTTCATATTTATACTTAAAACCAATGAAAGTTGCATTCTTCAGACTGTGTTCAACACACATTCTGTTAATATTATCAACAAAAAGCCGACCATGAAAAAATGTATACAAAGAGATACTTACAAAAAAGTTCTTGACTTGACATATTTTCAATTTTAGACGTACATTTTATAGACAGTAGGGCTACAATTCTTTTGTGAAGCGCGATTAAATAACCAACAGTCTGATATTCTAACACGAGTTATCTCTAAATGTAATATTGAAAATATTTTCCCTAACTCTGTTGTTTCAGAACTAAGAATGACTTCATCATTTTTAGATATATCCAAGGCAGCTCTGGCAGTTCTACTGATATGTCTCTTACAGGGTAAGTTGTGATAGACAATTTACATAATGTTGATTGAAAAACTTTCAGTGCAAGTTGTTCTCTTTGACACCCAAACTTTGTCACGAAATTGATAGTTCGACAGTCACGTGATTTCATAATTGGTTTTTTGGAAAGAAACTTTCAAATAAATAATAAATAACATAAATTTAATCTTCGTTTTTACTTAGATTGAAACGTGTGACAACAGGGTCGTTAATTTTGTGTTTCTATGTAGTGGGGAAAAATGAACATTTAAAGGTGATAAAAGTTAATTTATATGTCTTTAATTTTTTTTTTACTGATGGCGAATAAAACCCGTAAAAACAAGTTTTTCTCTATAAATCCTTTATATAGGAGACATAACTATGAGGATGTTCATTATAATACGCAGGGCAAAACAATCCGAAAATACAAAATTCTAGTTATGTCTCGTAAAATGTGTTTAATATAATGCGCAACGATCGTGAATATATTTTTCAAAAAGTACTATCAATAAAATGCGCACCTTATTGCACGACATGAAAGGTTGTTGAACATATTATGCACCACAGCACCCTATCTCAAAAAATTAAAATGATATAATATTATAATAATAATAATAAAATGATAATTTATATAGCGCTGTATCCCAGCCAGGAGCAGGGCTCACAGCGCTTCACATGGAGACAACACTACATGCACTAATCAAATAGACACCCATATCACACCAACCACACAATAAATAAAATAATTTAACAATTCAATAATTCAATTACTGTTCATTCGATCAATTTGGAAATTTGATACATGATTTTTATCATTGGCATGAGTCTGCCTGCAAAATTTCAGCTCGTTAGCTTAAGAGAAAGAGGGATAAAAATCGATCCCAAAGTTTTTTCGGCACAGTAGGTCGGTCGCCCGCCCGGCTCAGACACCGCAAGTTAATAAAAAGGATTTTAAAAAATGTAAATGTACAATTACAATGGAAATTTAAACTACTTAAAAGTTTTAACATATCTTACATATTTGTTAGCTTGGTCTTTTAGGCTATTAATCCTCAGAAATTAAATAGAATGTTTGCCATATCGTGTTCTTTGTAAATAAATACATCAAAGGAAATTAATAACCAGCTAAATTCGACTCGTGGCGTAGCATACACCGCTGAGCAGAAGAGGGCGGTAGCTCAACCGCAGTGCGCATGTCTGAAGAACAACATTGGGCAGGAGGGATGGGAAGGTTTCCATGCGTCTTGATTGCGCTGACGTATTCTATATAAAGACGACGTCATGCTAGCTCTGGCTTCTTGCTTGCTCTAGTTTCCTGCGTATATAGATATATAGATAGATAGATTGACAGACAGACAGACACATATAGATAGATAGATAGATAGATAGATAGATAGATAGATAGATAGATAGATAGATAGATAGATAGATAGATAGATAGATGGTTGTAAAACTTTTTTTAATGTATAACCCATATCTTTCATCAAATAGCCACCATCACTACAAGTGCCCCGAGTCACGTGGGAGGACACGCCATACAGAAGAGGAGTTTTGCCCAGTTGTGTACCTTGATGTCCCGGTACACCAACAGATACTGCACCGACTACATCAACTACGGCTGTTTCTGTGGCACAGGAGGAGTGGGAGATAACCCCGTTGATGACGTGGACAGGTTAGTTGAAGATACAAACAAATTGAAACACATTAGCGTATGTGATAAATTTCGTATCAGGAGAAAAGTTTTCAGTATATTGAATACGCATGGGGCTATTGACTAGATAAGGTATATCTGTTTTCTATAATAAAGCTACGTCAGAAAAATAAATGACCAGAACAATATTAAAGATCTCTTGCTAAGCAATAGTTAGGTAAATCATTGGTCATTTTTTGGTGTTATATTACCATAATAAAACTGAGTTTTGTATTCCCTAAACCAGACCATGTTACAAGCATGACATTTTATATCCACTATTCCAGGAGTTGTTACCACCATGACCTTTGTATCTTCTAAACCAGTCCATGTATACCCCATGACCTCTATATCCACTAAACCATGTCATCTTGCCACCATGATCTTTGTGTCCATTAATCCAGGTGTTTTACCACCATGGCCTTTAATTTATATTCACTAAACAAAGTCATGTTACCACAATGACCTTTGTATACAATAAACCAGGACATGTTACCACAATGACCTTTGTATCCACTAATCCAGGTGTTGTCACGAGCATGACAATTGTTACGGCAGAGTTAGTTGCTACTCTGATTGGTTTACCTACTTCACCCATTACACCTATGAATGTGTGGGTAAAAAGTGCACCTGTACAGGTAAGTTAACTCTATTTCCGTTATGTCAGCTTTTTGTCTTTTGGATTCTTAAAGACTTACACGTTTTTCAGCCACATGATCCACACCTATGTGGAGGGCTAAAGTGGCACACATTCAATCAACATACAGACTTAACTCACCCACACACAATTCACACACAGACGCACATTTATGACCATATTTACACTAATCCACACACAGTAACAATTCACGTCAACGCCTCAACATCCAACACATTTAGATCGTCAAAAATAGAGACACATTTATACATGCAATCTTTCCCTCTCTCTTTCTCTCACTCTCTATCTATCTTTCTCTCTTTCTTTCTTGCTGTCTCTCTATCACACTTTCTCTATCGCTCTATTTCTAAGTCTCTCTCACTTTCTCGTTCTATTTCTCAATATCTATCTCTGTCTCTCTTTTTCTCCATGTCTCTCTCTCACTTTCTCACTCGTTCTCTCTCTCTTTTTCTCCATGTCTCTCTCTCACTTTATCACTCGTTCTCCCTCTCTTTTTCTCTCACTTTCTGTCTCTTTCTCCATCTATCTCTCACTTTATCTCTCTCTTTCTCAATTTCTCTCTATATATCTCTATCTCTCTCTCTCCTTTCCACTCACTTTCTCTCTCTTCGTCTCTCTTTTTCTCTCTGTCTCTCTCTCTCTCTTTCTCTCTCTCTTTCTCTCAATTGCTCTATCCTTCTCTCTATGTCTCTATCTGTCACTTTCATTCTCTGTCTTTTTCTCACAATTTCTTTTTTCTCTCTACGTCTCTCTCTAACTTTCTCTAACTATCTCTTTCTGTCTCTCCCTCACTTTCTCTCTCTCTCTTTATCTCTTTCTGTCACTTTCACTCTCTGTCTCTCTCTAACAATTACTATTTTTTCTCTGTCTGTCTCTCTAAATTTCTCTTTCTGTCTCTCCCTACCTTTCTCTCTGTCTATATCTATCTGTCACTTTCTCTCTGTCTCTCCCTCACAATTTCTTTTTCTATCTATATATCTCTCTGACCTTCTCTAACTTTTTCTTTCTGTCTCTCACTCACTTTCTCTCTATCTCTACCTGTTACTTTCTCTCTCTATCTCTCTCAAACAATTACTTTTTTCTGTCTGTCTCTCTCTAACTTTCTCATTCGGTCTCTCCTTCACTTTCTCTCCTTCTATTTCTATCTGTCACATTCTCTCTCATTCTTTCTCTAACTTTCTATATCTCTCTCTTCCTCCCTTTCTCTCTCTCTTTCTCTCAATTTCTCTCTCTTTCTCTCTCTCTCTCTCTGTCTCCCTCTCACTTTCTCTCTTCCTCTCTCTCTATCTCTGTCACTTTCTCCCTCTGTCTCTCTCTAACTTTTTCTAACTTTCTCTTTCTGTCTCTCCCCTCACTTTCTCTCTCTCTACCTCTTTCTGTCACTTTCACTCTCTGTCTCTCTCTCTAACAATTACTTTTTTTCTCTGTCTGTCTCTCTCTGTTGTGCTGTATTTAGATTTGACGAAAAAAGTTTCGTCGGAACCCAAAATTAAACCCCCCAAAAATGCTGTGGACCATTTGGACTCATTAGAAAATTTAGGGATGTGTTATTCGAAATCCGAGGAGAATTGAAAAGTGAGGCCCAAAATAATTCACCATGATCGATTGAAATGCTATCATCATGACCATAACCTTCCAGATGGCATTTTAAAACTTCAAACGGACTGCTTGAAGCACAAATTTATCTGTGCTACTCCATAGCTTCTAAAAGTCTTCATGGAGTATTAATGTTATTACAGACTTGTTATTTCTACCTCTGATCAAATGAAACGGAATGAACTCAAACTTTGACATACATTTTATTTTTGAAAATTGTTAAACATGCGTCTTTTTTTTCTAGTTATATATGATACCCTTTATAATATACTTAACTATTCTGTACCGATAGTTTATGAATTATGGTTGTGCTCATTGATTAATACTATAATAGTTTTATATATTACGATGCATTGAAATTATTTATTGTTGACTAATGTATACACTTCCACTGAACATTTCTTGTGTGTAAATTTATAATGTGTTATGAGCAGGTTATGCATTTTTTGAGTTTTTAAAATGCTTCACTGATGAATTAAGGTGCTTACAGTGATGTTAGGCATATATA
>MUZC01000632.1:140017-156676 GCA_002072015.1 Radix auricularia | reverse complement strand
ATATATATATATATATGTATGCATATATCCTTTTTAACGCTTTTATTTTGATCTTACCACAAAATATCTAATCTTTAAAGAAATTAAAAACAACGCTGCTTAAAAAAATATTTTTTTTAGCATTTAAATTATGAGAGAATTTTTTTTAACGACATTTTTCTAATCTCGTGTTTACCCATTAGATTCATCATACTGGTATCCCTGTGCTCGAAGTACCTGCCAATGTGATGTTGAGTTTGCCGAGTGTCTGGCGAAGGCTCAATATAAGGATCAGTTCTGGTACCACAACAGGGGAAGTTGCAAGTGAATAAACTATCGGGAAGAGAAAATATATCTTAATAATGCTTCTTTTAATCATTCCGGTTGATTTTTTAAATCTATATTTATTGTTCAGATTTCATATTTTACAATTAATTATAATACGGTACAGAAAATATAAGTTCTTTTGTTTTGTTTCTTTGGCGTATATTCTTAGTTGTAAGATTTACTAATTGATTGGTTTCTAGACAGCTGTGTTCATTTCAAATTGTTTGAATGTATATATTGGATTGACTGGTGTGTTCTATTTTTATCAGGAAAGCGTTCAGCTTTTGTCAGCTATGTACAAGTTTATCAACATAATTATGTATTCTTTAAAATGGTGTTATTTTTTAATCCGTTGAAAAGACTTAACATAATTCATCAATATTCATTTTCCTTAAATATAAAATTTACATCTTCTTTTTTGTTTGATAATGGTTTGTGTCAAAAAGATAGATTTTAAATGAATCAAATACTTTCATATTTACTCGAAACTTCCTATAAATAAAAGGGATACACTTTAGAAAAAAAGAGATCCATCACAATGAATTGAAAAACTACCGAGAGTTTAAAATTCAGCTGCCAGGATAGTTCTTACGGCAAGGAAAAAATGTACGTCCATAATTCTCCGTTACATTACTCACTTCATTGGCCACCTTTATATGCCTGACTTCCCGAATTTCTAATTGAGCAGCCAAAAAATTGAATTCTCAAACATTACACAACCGCAGAATTTCAACTCCTATGGCCTTCAGGACGGAACTAAAGACAAATCTTTCCACGCTTTACTTTTAACATTAATTAAACAATATTTCTTCTAACTACAGATGTAGATTTATGTGTACCAAATGATAATTTATGTGTTGTTAGGATATGATTATTTATTGAATACTTACATGTCTGTTATTATTTTTATGTAAGGTTCTGTGAGTCCAGTTCCTTAGTGTTGTTCAGCGCTACACAAATTATCAACTTATTATTGTTATAAAGAAATAAGTTATTATAATAATTATGTAAACATTATTTTGCAGCATTTCATGCCTTTATAACCAATCATTATTATCCCAATAAGGTTCGTTGTTTCGTGCGTAAAGTAAATTAAAAAAAAACTCGTGTGCAAAGTTGAACTGCATCCATTTTTGTGTTTATATATTTAAAAATTTGCAACGCGGTAATCCAAAATTGCAGCGCATCTTGGCCAGATGCTTGCGCGGCCGCACAGCTTTAAATGGAACAGTGGTTATAAGATTTCTTTCCCTAATACAATATCTATTTTAATGGTCACCTTTCTGACAACATGAAAAAATTTACACAGTAACATCGTTTGTGTTGCAAATAACCATTCCTAAAACTCCAATATGATGCGTTGAGCAAATGTAACACTAGGTTTCACTTCTTATAGGAGACCATGCTTTGATAAAATCACGTTGCTCAACAAATCACAATTGTTAGTTTTAAGAATATTGATTGTATCATCGAACTTGTTAATTAAATCAATGAGATGTCATTCCCTGCTACATACTGTTGTTGGTTTCATGTTTCAATGAGATGTCATTTCCTGCTACATACTGTTGTTGGTTTCATGTGTTTCTTAGAGAATCTCTTGTTCAAAGAACGTTATAAAATTTTAACAAATGAATTATGGGTAAGACCTTAGACACATAAATACGATTTTTATTCAAAATGTCACTCTTATTTATGTACTAACCTATGTATTTGACACTATCAAAAGGTTTTTAAAATATTTTAAGGGATTTTAAAAATATTTTTATCAACGTTGGAAGCCCAATCTATCATAGGAGATTTGAAATAATATTAAAAAGAAATAGTAAAATCAGTATATTATGGCTCGTTTGTTACCTATGTTACAAAGTGAAAGGCTACCAACTTTAATTACTTCTTACGGCGTATAAATGAGAAAGTTTTGTTGAGCGCTTATGTAGCAGGGTTACCAACCGTCCGTAAATTTTACGGACAGTATGAAAAGATTTAGCATTAAATTGTCTGTCCATAAAATTTCGTAAATAAATTAAAACTTCTGTAAAAAAAAAGGCAAAATTGGAATCTCAACGTTGAAAAAAAAAGAATTAAATTATTTTTGTGATATCTAATTTCTTGATTAAAAACAAATGAAGTACTAGCTACACCAACCATGGCGGTTCAGATGCTGTACTAACTACACCGACCATGGCGGTTCAGATGCTGTACTAGCTACACCAACTATGGCGGTTCAGATGATGTACTAGCTACACCAACCATGGCGGTTCAGATGATGTACTAGCTACACCAACTATGGCTGTTCAGATGATGTACTAGCTACACCAACCATGGCGGCTCAGATGATGTACTAGCTACACCAACTATGGCTGTTCAGATGATGTACTAACTACACCAACCATGGCGGTTCAGATGATGTACTAGCTACACCAACTATGGCTGTTCAGATGATGTACTAACTACACCAACTATGGCTGTTCAGATGCTGTACTACTAGGTACACCAACTATGGCTGTTCAGCTGATGTACTAGCTACACCAACTATGGCGGTTCAGATGATGTACTAGCTACACCAACTATGGCGGTTCAGATGATGTACTAGCTACACCAACTATGGCGGTTCAGATGCAGTGTTGTCTACACCAAATACGGCCGTTTCTTTGGTTTGGGGGTGGGGCAGGGTAAAGAACCGGGTAGATCCTGTGGACAGGTTGGTGTGCTTTTTCTTTAATATTGAGTTAAATTTTAGCGGACTGCATTCATCTTGATCTGGGTCTACGTAACCACCGTGCAAAGGGGCACAATCACAATAATGGATGTGTAGGACAATAACGACAGGAATTTTTATCCATTAAAGATGATTCAGGATTATAGCATGAAATGATAATGTGATAAAGGAAATTTACGATGACGTGAGAGAGAGAGAGAGAGAGAGAGAAGCACAAAAAGACAGAGAAACATAGAAAGAGGCAGCGGCCCCGGGCCCGAATTTGCATTATAAACTTTCATGTATTTTAATATAGTATATACTTTTCTGTGATTTTTTTATGTCGGGTTTTCTTTTATATTTTTTTTATCAAGCTAGAAGCTTATTTACAACAAGGACTTTGCCGTCCGTCAAAATGATAGGAAGCAGTAATTTTTGCTTTTAAAACACGGATTTCAACTTCGAAAAATCAGCTAAGTTAACAACACATCATTACTAAGATGGCGGCTGACTAGCCAAGTCAACAGTGCGCTCTCCCCACAAGATGAGGGGAGTGGGATCTAGCCTACGTGAAAGCCAAAATAAAAATGTTGATGGATGGGTACTGTTAAAAAGTCCTCCGCTGACCTGGAGAGGAGATGGACACCGTCAAGGTCTACCATGCCCCGAGAAAGATCTAATGATAACATTAGAACCCCCCCCCCACACACACACACAAACACACACACAACCACGAGGTTATGAGACTAATAAGAAATGTTTTTTAATGAGATGGGCAAAATCCATTAATTTTCTCAGTAACTTGCGCCAACACTAATTTTCATACCACTATAATAAGAAAAAACTACATTTGAGGGGTATTGGGTCAATTCACTGCAAGATGTCAATTTTAAAAACCTGCTCATTTTAATTCAGTCAAAATGCCGTCATGGTCAACACTGCTAAAATGTTTAGACACAGGACACTGAGCCTGTTTATTTATATTGTACAGGTGTTCTCTAAACCGATCTCCAAGACGACGACCTGTCTCACCCACATACATTTTATTACATCTCTTACAAGGAATTGCATAAATCACGTTGCGACTGGTGCAAGTGAATGCATATTTTATTACGAATTGCTCAAGGGGGAAAGAAATTTTGTTAATTTCAACCACATATGGACAGGTATTGCAACGGTTACAGTTGCAACCTATTGTTCCAATATTTGTTTTCATTGTGGGAAGGTGCAGTGGCGTAGCTAGAGCTTTTGCCGCCCGGGGTGGTCTCCAATATGCCGCCCTTTTAGGGGCTTCCCATAAATGACGTCACGCACTGGGGGGGGGGAGTCACACATTTGATGTCATTCAAAACGCGCAACTTTTAAATAAAAGCTACACTGAAATATATGATTACCCAAACTTTATTCAATGACGACTTACGGGGTTTCACGCGTGTTACGATGTTAGAGTGCAACCTTAAACTACAAACATTTTTAAATGACCTAACAAACAACAACAAAAATTATTTTAAACATGCTCATTTTCAAATACAAAATACCGCTTTGTATGGGGGGACTTTGTCACGTCACATTGAGGAATGGGTCTGAGTTTTCGTTTCGTGACGCCGTGTGACGAGGGGGCAGGGGGTGAAAACTCAGCCGAAATCTCGTGACGTCATTTATGGACGGCCTCTTAATTAAGTTAATCATATAATGTTTTTTTAATAAATTAATAAGCATGAATAAATAATTGTAATTGAAACGAAGTATATTGTAAAAGGTGGGGAGCAATTTTACCATTGCATGCCCTATTTATGTAAGCAGTAATAAAAGAGGCCACATATGAGGATAAACATATAAATAAACATTATAAAAATACAAGATAATTGTTTTGAAGGCCACAAGAAAGTTACAGGGTCAAAGGTCCCTACCCCACCCCAAATGAGACAAAAGATATTCCAAATTTACACCCAAAAACATTAACAATTAATATGCTTTTATTTTTTATTTATAAATATATGATTTTTTCTTGATAAAAAAAGAAATTGTTTACATCAGTATGTAAACATATTTTATTTATTATTTATAAATTTACTTACTCACCTAACTTTCATACTCGAAAAATCGTTTATTATGTTATCAAACTTTATATTATTTGTAATATCATGTTCCATGGACAATATTGCAAGATGTTGTAGTCTTAAATCACTTATTGTGGAGGGAAATTTTTTTTTCAACTTCAGTTTGGAGAAACTCCTTTCACAACTAGATACACTGATAGCAATTGTTGAAAAAACTTCTTAACAAAATTGTAATGTTGGATAAAAAATTTTCAAATATTTACTGTTAAATATATTTTAATAGATCAGGGGGATATTTCCCCTCTTTTTTTTAACATAATACTTCTTTTTGTAGTGTAGGTACAGCCAAAGCTGGTCTTAGGCTCCTGCTACCTAAGCGGTCACAGTGGGCCCAGCGCTTTCATAGTTCCAACCTATCTTAATTTTCACTTATTATCCTTATTAATACCTTATTCCTACCCAACCTGGGGCCCACGCAATCAGTTTTGCATACTAAGCTGCATAGGGGCCCGCAATAGCTAAGACCGGCCCCGTGTACTGCCATAAAAACCTGGATCCTTTCTCTTTCAATCTCGAACATTTCTTTATCAATGTAAATAAAGAAATTTAATTGATGTTCAAATTCTTCATTTAGAATCCTAGATGGTATACACGAATATTTTCTTGCAAGGACATGTAACTCATCACCTCGTTCTTTTATTTTCTTTTATAATTACATATATGGATAAAAACATTTCTCGTTGTACTTCTTGTTCTTAAGATAGAACCACGTCTTCTGAATTTTCCCTACTCATATTTTTCTCCCTTTAACTTGGTATCTAGTCGATATCTCCAACTCTTTGTAACAGCGTTCTGTATTAGCACATATCTTTGTTTCGTCAAATGGGTTTGTATAGTTTGCATTAGTTTAAAAAAGACGGGTTCCCATATTTTTAGACACCATAGAAAAGTACAAGATTGCCATGAACTGAGTAAAATTCTAGCATCTGATTTCGTTTTACTAGTTACTTCAGATGTCAATTTTCCAAGACGCTTGAAATTTTTAAGTATGTCTTTTTCGGAATTATTTATTTTATTGTGGTGTTTATTAATGGAGAAATGAATAATAGTTCATTTTTTTATGAATAACCATATATTAATGAAAAATACAAGCTATATGCGTTACTTTAATGCAATAAAAACAAAGTAAATTTAAATTTTAATAAGTTACCTTACAATAATTTTATAAAACCTAAAACAGTAATATAATTTACTACTATGTCATGTCGGTACTTGTTAGCGCATCATTCTGCGAATGTCGAAATTCCACGCTAAAACTGTAAAACTGTCGTGCGATATTAATACTACATATATTTGGACCAGCGGCGATGTGTTGTTGCTTTTTGTGCAGTTTTCTTATAAAAGCGCCATCTGTGACGTACACCGCTTAATTTTGCAAACAAATAGTTACCTTTTTTTAGCGATTTTAAATTTTTAAACTGTTCTGCGTTAGTAATAACAACCACTATGCAATCAAACAAATGTTGCACGAATCCGTTAATTTAAACTCAAAATTGAGATTATTTTTTTTCACTATGGCTTTCCCCCTTCAAAAGAAAAGGGGCGGTTGTCGGAAATGTCTGGGTTTATTTTTCAAATGCCCACAAATGCCGCCCTTTGAATGACTGCCGCCCGGGGCGGACCGCCCCCTCCACCCCCCTAGCTACGCCACTGGGAAGGTGACCATGACGGCATTTTGGATATTGTTGTTACTGGTATTCTATATGCAACCAATACCCATGATAAAGTCCACATGGAAAATAGACTCATAAAATGATTTGGTACGTTGGCTCCATATGAAATTAATCAAATCCACAATTTTACCTGACTGCAAAATCGTTTTCCCGTTGTGGTTTTCACTGTTATTTTAGATACTTCAACTTCCTCATTTTTCTTATATTCTATTTTCTTTATCACATAGACTTTAATATGGTTTAATTTTAAGATATATGTAAGTAAATGTTTTTGTACTGATGAAGGCATGAGCCGAAACGTTTACTATTGTTTGTATTAGTTGATAAATAAAGCTTAAATTTATTGTTTTCTTACACAAATATTTTGTGTAATTTGTTTTTTAAGCTTAGACTAATAATGTGATGCAAGCTTAGATTAATAATGTGTTGTAAGCTTAGAGAGAGAGAAAAAATTGAAAAAAGTGGCCTAGAGTTGGAGAAAGAAACAAAAGGAGAAAGAAATACAAACGCTTGACCGAGTTTAACAGCCATTAGAATATTGGGCTGTGGTCAAGTGTTCCAGGAAATTTCACTCATGGATGTCAACATGACCTACATTTATCGCTGACCTGACCTCACTGTGAACTATTGTAAGAAACATAAACAATGACGATATTTCACCAACTTCCTTGTGTTGTTTATGTGCAGGCGTTTCCGCACTCTCATTAACTTCAAGTGGTTTACTTTGATTCACTCAACAGCGGAGTGTGGCTGGTACATTACCTGGTATCAGTCGGAGACCAGCAGATGGCTGGCTGATCGTCCTACTTTTAGAATCAACAAGATGACCCGCGGCGTAGCATGCGACGCAGACTTGCTTATCATAGATAGTTCAAAGAACGAGGGGAAGGGGGATGGATACAAGCAGCACCACGAAGTACTGAAAAAAAAGCGATTAAACGTAGAGACATGTGCACAGCGGTGGTTGTTACTTGCCCTCACCCCTTACTACCATCCCTAGCCAACCACAAACTGATTTTCCTGCTCTTGAGTTAGTGATGTTCGCAAAAAATGGGGAAAAGAACAGGCAGAAAAAAAAAACATTTAATTTTATTTTTAAATTGTTCCATCTGGTAATTGAGCCAAGGACTTTCCGCGTTCAAGGCGGAAGTGATAACCATTACACTACAAATCTTATGTTATTCGTTGAAGGAACTACGCAAATGAACGCAAGAAGCATTGTTGCCAAAACCTATCCCCCTTCTCCTTTTTTTCTTTTCATCCCGCTTCACTTGCCCACTGTAATCTTTCTACCCCAGCTGGGGTCATTCGTCATGCTCATGTCTGCATGGTCCTTTACGTGAATTATATATAAAGATAATTCAACGCAATTTTGCGGCACCTATTGGAAACAGAAACTAAACAATAGATCAGCAGGCAGCATTTTGTTATATCAAAAATATTTTCAAATTCACCAACGATATTTGCAGCACGGTTTGTTTGATTTCTAAAATTGTTTTAAATGTTTGGAATTCCTCACTTCAAAAAAAAAAAGAAAATAAAAGATTAAAAGCTTCCCCGTCGCACCGTATCTGTTTCTGAGGACACATTAGTTACATTCAAAAGTTAATTACCTATTGTTGAACATAGTGCATCGTGAAACAAATCAACAATCGCAACAAAAAAACAAAAATAAAAACTTAGAAATTTGCCAATATTTGATATCTTCCTTAGATGTTAAGTAGTTGCCAAACTTAAGGGGAAACTTCAAGCAACATACATAGGAATCAAAATAACATCACACGACAGACTTGGTGAATAGAAATACATGTAGTACGGTAGAAGGAGCGCGTCAAAATAGTTTCATACGACAGACGCAGTTACTAAAGATACGAAAGACGTAGTGAATAAAGATACGGCAGACGTAATAAACCGATAGTTTGCTGATCAATTAGTGTTTCTATTGTAACTTTCTGTTCTCAAAGTGTCTTTTCATCCCTGTTATTGAAGCATGGCTGATGACCTGCTGGGCTATACAATTATAAGACAACACACATTACAAAACCGATGTGACGCCGAAATGCTGTGTTACTTGTTGACTCAACGTTTAATACGAATCTATAGAATCACACCATGTCATTTTAAAGTCTACGTCCTAAACATTCAATTTTGAACTTTGCGTTAATAGCAGTACACTTCATCAACCGGTCAGAACCCTAAACCTTCTGAGTAAAAAAAATATTAGGAAGTATTTAAGCTCTGTGCTGGATTTACCTATTAGCTAAACAGACAATTGCCCTTTTTGGGGGCCCTCGGATTTCATTTTTCATATTTGGCACTGGCATAGAATATCTGGACTTCAAAAGAATCCCCATATCTCAAATAGCTTATTGACCCATCAAGTCTAAATCCGGTGCAGTTAATTCCCTTACTATCGAATGTCAGACTGCTTGAACAATTATACATAAAGCAATTAATTCTAATTTAGAAATAAAACACAAAGAAAACTGAATACAACCTTCAGATAGACATAAGGATAAAAACATATTTCTTATTCTGTATGCAAGAACAAAAACATACAAGTTTTCATTCTTCCCGTACGGAATTCAGGCGTGGAAAGGGTTGCCTGAAGAAACCAGGAGAGCCAACACTTTATCATTATTTAAAACTCTAATATGAATTCAGGATTAAACTCAAACAATGGATATGCGTAGGACACAATAATATTCTGTGTAGAAAGAGCGTCTGTAACAGAAAAGATAAGATAAGATAACTGATTAAGCGACTAAATTAACTTACGATACAAATAAAACACACAACTCCTCTGTCATAGACTTGCAGCGACATTTAATTACACTGCATTTAAAATATAAATTATATAAATGTGAATATATTCGTTATTTAACATGAATTATTACTTTTACATTAATGTATGATACTTGGTAAAAGTAAAGAATATAATAAATCAAGCACTGCATCCCTGCTGGACAGGTGGTTTCCCTTTTTTCAGTTCACACCTTCTTCCTTCAGTTATTGGACGAGTCATGCAGTCTTTACTTTGCCAGTTACTGGACGACTCACAATAACAGCCTTCACTTGCTGAGTTACTGGACGACTCTAGCAGTCTTTACTTTCCCAGTTACTGAATGACTCTAACAGTCTTCACTTGCTGAGTTACTGGACGACTCTAACAGTCTTCACCTGCCCAGTTACTGGACGACTCTAACAGTCTTTACTTGCCAAGTTACTGGACGAATCTAACAGTCTTCACTTGCCCAGTTACTGGACGACTCTAACAGTCTTCACTGCTGAGTTACTGGACGACTCTAACAGTCTTCACTTGCTGAGTTATTGGACGACTCTAACAGTCTTCACCTGCCCAGTTACTGGACGACTCTAACAGTCTTCACTTGCTGAGTTACTGGACGAGTCATTCAGCCTTCACTTGCCCAGTTACTAGATGAGTCGTGAAGTCTTCACTTACCCTGCTTACAACTAATTTAAATGTCTATTACAACAATTCCTGACATAGACATTCTCAACAAACTTTGACTTTTGGACTGACTACATCATCAAAGCTCAAACACTTTTATTATCTTCCGGCATCTAATTCTGGCGTGAGTGAGAGTGAGATGAAGATGCCCACTCAACACCGTTAATTACAGTGGTACCACATGATGCTGTCCCCGAACCTGGCTGCCATAGCCTTGCCCTGATTGGTTCCCGCTGTGATCCAAAGTCCCCTTTATTGCTCTTGATTGGGGGACAAAGGAAACTTGATGCGAGAGCTTGCCAAATGCGCCTACAAGTTCTCCTGGATGCGTGTTGAGTCAGCGGGTCTCAACACATGTGATCCATATGATTTCAAAATAAATGGAGTCATGTGTACGAGCTTATAGATATAAAACAAGTTTTAATATTTTCAAATTCCTACTACAACAATATGCTAATTGGCATGAAAATATTTTTAAAAGCACAGCATTAACGTAAATTTTGAAAGGTTTGGTTTTAGTTCGTCATTATTTACGGAAAAGGGGTGGGGGCATTTTAAATCAACTCTCAATCAGTGGGCGTGTATATAGAATGTCTAATATAAGCCTATTCTGTTTAAGTTATTACTATATAACTAAATTGTACTTTTTAGTACACCATATCCGTAATGTTTAGAGTTGTCAAATTAGGGATTAAATATCAAACATGTCTGTAATGGACGTATCAACATCCTGTTATTGTTTGGAAACTTGGTCATCCATTTTAACACCTTCCATAATTGGAATCGATGTACGGGGCAGTAGCCAGACATTTGCCGAGCGTGACGTCACATTCACAGGCTTGGTAACCACACGAGTTGTAGTTATCTGAAACATTAATTTATTGGTTCAACAGATAGTGGATTGGTTTAACGGATGGTGGATTAGTTTAACAGATGAATGATTGGTTTAACAGATGGATGATAGGTTTAACAGGGGGTGGATTGGTTTAAAAGAAGGTGGATTGGTTTAACGGATGGTGGATTTGTTAAACGTATCGTGGATTTGTATAACAGAAGATGCCTTCATTTAACAGAGGGTGGATTGGTTTAACAGATGGCAGATTTGCTTGAACAGATTAAGAATTCGTTTAAAAGATGGTAGATTGTTTCAAGAAATGGTGGATTGGTACAACAGAATATGGATAGGTTTAACAAATGGTGGATTGGTTTAACAGTGAGTGGATTGGTTCAACAGATGGTGGATTAGTTTAATACATTAAGAATCGATTTTAAAGATGGAGGATTGGTTTAATAGATCATGTGTCAAAGTCAGGGTTTGAAATAATTGTTCTATGGTAAACAAACCAAACACACAAGTATAATATTTTCTGTTTGTAAACAAATCGAACACACAAGTGTAGTATATACTGTTTGTAAATAAATAAGTTATAACATCATCGATTAGCTGGTTTTTAGCTCTGAAAACATTCGAAATTGCCGTTGCTCGGATTGGACTAACAACGTTTTCGTAAACTACATTCCATTCAAAGCACCCTCCAATTTCATAATTAAGGCCCATTTAATAGGATATGGCTGCAGGGCTTGACTTTCTGTCGCTGTGTGGCGAAGATATATCTTAATGCTATTATATTCCCCAAAAGTAAAAATCACTAATATATGTTGACTAAACCATAAGCTCTAATACTGATCATGGCTTTTTTCCCCACTTCGTTTCTTTCTAATACTGGTTAAGACTCACCTAAACATTGACCTGGTCAAGACTCACCTTAACACTGACCTGGTCGAGACTCACCTAAACATTGACCTGGTCGAGACTCACCTAAACATTGACCTGGTCGAGACTCACCTAAACACTGATCTGGTCAAGACTCACCTAAACACTGACCTGGACAAGACTCAACTAAACACTGACCTGGACAAGACTCACCTAAACACTGACCTGGTCGAGACGCACCTAAATACTGACCTGGTCGAGATTCACCTATACATTGACCTGGTCGAGACTCACCTAAACACTGACCTGGTCGAGATTCACCTAAACACTGACCTGGTCAACAAGACTCACCTAAACACTGACAACTGCCTCCAGTACAACTTGATGTGGACCACGACAGGTGAGGCACCCAACAACTTGTCTCACCATAACAATCGTCGTGGGCTTTGCAACACCTTAAATTAACAGGATGCAGGTTGTATCTATACTAATAAAAGGGAAAGCCCTGACTGACTCACTCACTCATTCATCACTAATTCTCCAACTTCCCGTGTAGGTGGAAGCATGAAACTTTGGGAAGTTGTTGGTTACCCTTTCACGACGAAAACCGGCGAAAAGGATTTTTAAAAATATCGCTCGTGTGTGGCCGGGGGACCAAAAACTTTTTTTCCTAATTTGGGCTCTATAAAAATTGAAAATCACCAATTTTCATATTTCCCGTGTAGGTAGAAGCATGAAACTTTGGAAACTAGTTAAGTGACAGCTACCAATTATAACTGGAAAAAAAGAGTTAATTTTCCCACTCATGGGGGGCCGGGGCCCCAAAAACGGTTTTTCCTACTATGAGCTTTTTAAAAATTGAAAATCACTAATACTCCTATTTCTCGTATAGATAGAAGCATGAAACTTTAGTTAATTTTTTGAGTACACGCTCCCGACAAAAACTGGCAAAAAGTAATGCTACAATTCCTTCTCATGGGGGACCGGGGGCCCATATATAGTTTTTCTTATATTAAAAACCGACTGATCACTAATTCTCCAACTTAAGTTGTTGGGTACCCTCTGACGACGAAAATTGGCAAAAATGAATTTTAAAAATCTCCCTTATGTGGGGCCGGGGGCCCAAAAACATTTTTTTCCAATATGGGCGCTATAAAAAAATAAAATCACAAATTTACCTATTTCCCGTGTAGGTGGAAGCATGAAACTTTGGAACTTTGTTGAGTACGTGCTCTCGACAATAATTGGAAAAAAATAGTTAAATTTCCCACTCATGGGGGCCGGGGTCCCCAAAACGTTTTTTCCCCTTATATGAGCTATTTAAAAATTGAAAATCACTAATTTCATATTTCCCGTATAGGTAGAAGCATGAAACTTAGGGAATTTTTTGAGTACACGCTCCCGACGACAATTGATAAAAAATGTTTTAAACTCCCTCTCATGGGGGGCCGTGGGGCCCTAATATAGTTTTTCTTATATTATAAACAGACTCATCACTAATTCTCCTATTTTACGTGTAGGTAGGAGCATGACTTTTTGGGAAGTTGTTGGGTACCCTATCACGACACAAATTGGCTAAAAATAATTTTAAAAATGTCGCCCATGTGGGGCCGGGGGGGCAAAAAACATTTTTTTTCCTTATAGTGGCTCTATAAAAATTGAAAATCACCAATTTTCCTATTTCCCGTGTAGGTAGGAGCATGAAACTTTGGGACATTGTTGGGTACTCTCTCATGACGATAATTGGTGAAAAAGAATTTTGAAATTCACACTCATGGCCCCCAAAAAAGTTTTTTTTCTTTTATGAGCTATTTACAAACTGAAAATCATTAATTATCCTATTTCCCGTATAGTTAGAATCATGAAACTTTGTAAATTTTTTTGAGAACATGCTTCCGACGATAATTGGCAAAAGAGAATGTTAAATTTCCAAATAATGGGGGCCGGGGCCCCAAAAACCTTTTTTTCCTTATATGAGCTATATAAAAATTGCAAATCACTAATTCTCCTATTTCCCGATGAGGTAGACTCATGAAACGTAGGGGAATTGATAATTATAATTTCACGATGGTAGAAGGTGAAAAATATTTAAAATACCCCTTACTGGGAGCCGGGGGGGGGCAAATTTAGTTTTTTCCTAATATAAACTAAATAAAAAATGAACATCACTAATTCTCCCTTTCCCCATGTAGGTAGAATTATGAAACTTTGGGAAGTTGTTCAATACAATCTCCCGATAAAAGTTGGCGAAAGAGAATGGTAAATTTCAGCTCATAGGGGGCTGGGGACCCAAATATAATTTTTTCTTATATTAAAAACTGACTCATCAGAAATTCCACATTCATCGTGTAGGTAAAAACATAAAACTTTTGGAAGTTATTGGGTACCCTCTCACGACGAAAATTGGCGTAAAAGAATTTTTAAATGCACATTTATGAGGGCCGCGGCCCCAAAACGTGCTTTTTCCTTATTTGTGCTGTATAAAAATTGAAAACCACTAATTCTCCTTTTTTCCGACTAGGCAAACGCATGAAACTTTGCGGGTTTATTAAATACACTTCTAAGAGGTGAACAATTATTTAAAATATTTCTCACTTTGAGCCAGGGGGCCCAAATGTAGTTTTTTCCTAATAATAACTATATAAAAAAAATAAACAAAAATTACTCATTCTCCTATTCCCCATGTAGGTAGAAGAAAAAACTTTTTGAAGTTGTTGGGGCCCAAATATCACTCACTCACTCATCACTAATTCTCCAACTTCCCGCAGCAAAGCGCGGGTAAATTGCTAGTATACAAATAAATTAGAAGTACTAGACGATTTGACCCGGGGTTTGCCGGTTACAAGGGGAGCGAAATATCGCTACTTTGCACTTGTTATTTGAAGTCAAAACGTCTACAAATTCCTATGTTGATTCTGTCAATAGCATAATATCATATCGTTAAATTAATTTTTCATTTAGGTCTCCGATGAATCAAAAAAAGTTTGTTTCTTGTTTAATTTCTTTTATAATGGAGCTATATATAAAAGATTATAGGTAGAATTTACCCAATGTTGTATTAGATAACACGGGTCAAGAAACTTTTTTTTTTTAAAATTGTGATTAAAAAATAAATATTTTTCAAAATAGCAATTCAAACAAGCTATAGATAAATCTAAACTTCAACAAAGAATCCAGCTAAATGTTGTTTTTTTTTATAAATACCTGTCCATGGCATCTACAGGTGCACCTGACCCGCCCAGACCACAGTAACATCCGTAACCGACGAAGTCAAACGGAGATCTGTTGGTGAGGTACTGGACTATTTTAGCCATCTCGATTAGACCTCGTTTATCAGAGTCGGCGGCTGCATGTGGGACAGGACCCGTTACTGCTTGGCTCGCTGAGGATAAAGATAATGTGTGTGTGTGTGTGTGTGTGTGTGTGTGTGTGTGTGTGTGTGTGTGTGTGTGTGTATGTTTAAAGGTGTGTGAGAATTTGTATGCGCGTGTATTTGTGTGTGTGTGAGAGAAAGTGTTTATAGGTGTGTGAGAGAATTTGTATGTGCGTGTATTTGTGTGTGTTTGTGTGTAGGCGTGTGTGTGAGTTTATGTGTGTGTGTTTTCATGTGTATGTTTGTGTGTGTTTGCTCGTGTGTGTGTTTGCGTTGCTCAAAATGATTTAGGAAACAAACAAAGACCTAAAAAGTTACAGAAGTCGTAGCACCAGAACAAATTACTGATTATTAGGGCAGAAAAAAACAACCCAAAAAAACAGAAATTGTGTTTAAAAAAAGAATCCAAATGAAAAAATAAAAGAGTAAATTGATAGCAGAAAAAAAAAAAACAAATGAGTGACAGAAGAACGGTTTGCAGGAATATGAGAGAAAAATCAAACACAGAATGAATCGACAAGCAAGGGACATAGAAAAAAATCGTGTTAAGCCTGGTCCCTATTGGAATTCAGGACGTGTTAGCGCATTTTCGTATTATGTATCAATACTTATGTTAGATATCAGCATTATGTAGTTATCAGTAATTGTGTTTAGATTTTAGACATATTTTTATGAATTTTCTTGTGTAATGAATATACCTGACATTTTTTTTATTTAAAAGTCATTTCTTTACATTTAAAAAAAAATTATTTTCTCTTTAATCTAACTACAAGTCACCACAAATGCGACGTAAAACTCTCTAAACTTTTACACATATTCTAATGACGTCAACTAAAAAAAAAACAACTAATTCTTTTGCACCATTTCGCACCACTCTTCAATGCTTACAGAGCTATGCACACGACCTCCGGTAATGACGGCCGTTCCCTGCGCTAGTGTTACCTCTCGATTCGAAATATTTTTTGGTAGTTTTAACGGGGTTTTTTAACGGATCGAGTAACAAAAAACATATATACCTCATGGGTCTAGGACTTATGGATGCTGAGATCAAGGGTGATGACAGACGGACGGACGGACAAAACGGGTGCAATAGCGCATTCAACTTCTCGAAAATGCGCTAAAAATGAAGGAAGATATGATTTAGCAGAGTTGGTGTCTAAAAATTTGAGTTAACAGTGATGGTTAGGGGTTGGTTATGACAAAATAAAAAAAAAAAACATTTAAAAACCAGTAAAAAGTATGAGGCAGAAAACGGATGTTTTTAAACAATAGCAGAAAACAACACGTCTCAGACCACTGTTAG
>MUZC01000632.1:95460-128659 GCA_002072015.1 Radix auricularia | reverse complement strand
TATATATGTATATTATCATGCAAAATGAAAAGAACAGATGTTTTCAACTTTACATCTTGTACTGAATGGGCCCCAACTTGTAATTTTTTTTCTTAAATAAGTTTATGCGTTAATTTTTGTGTAAAAGAATTGATCTTAACCAACAATTTTTAACTAAATTTTGCTAGCCATATTAAAATGCTATAGGGCACTGAACTTCTAATGTCCACTTCTTCTGGGCTGGGGGCCCCGAATGTTTTTGGTATATTCTTAAGATATTTTCCCCTTTTTATTTTTAACAGTCTTGAGGAATATATTCATGATGAAACTGAATGCAAATGAACAGCTATATGAAATTGACATCTTGCGCAGAATGGGCACATGGGCCCTTAAATGTATTTTTTTCCTTATAGTACCTTTATAAAAATTAGTGCTAGCTTAAGTTACTGAGAAAATAACAGATCTTGCCAATCTTAGTACATAAAAACTCAAGAGTCTATCAATAATTACTAAAGGGAACTGAACTCTTTATGTTCGGGCAGGCGTCCCCAAATGTTTTTGTAATGCATGTTAATAATTTAATACCCCAATCAATTTTACACAATATTGAGAAACATAGCTTGATTGCAAATTATCACTCATTTTAGAGCCTGGCCGTTTAATGTCGTTTTTTCTCTTTTTTAAGCTTTTAAATTATTATTTAATTTGTATCCATTTGCTATGAAACTTGGACTTTTTTGCACACTTCCGTGTGGGTTTCTGGCATAATTGTTTTTAAAACATAACACTCATTGGATTCTTAAATAGTCATTTTTGCTGAGATCAATGCAATGCACGACCGGGTCTGCTAGTGGTTAATAATATAAATAATATAAAAGCCCAGGTCACTCACTCACTCACTCACTCGATGTGGAACGCTGAGGAACAATGTACGACAGTCTACAGCAGTTAGTTGAAAAATCGTGTGGTGATTAGCGCTGTAAAAATATTTAATATGATGACGTCATTGTTTGGTGTGCATCGGTGCGCAAAATACAACGCCTATTAGTAAATAAGTTGCGTACATTTCAGAAAGTTTGATATTTCGTATTTATAAAAAAAGGACAAGTTAGTTGGGCTTTTGAAAAGGGTTGGCGCCGTAGGCGCCCTAAAAAAAGTGGGCATCGCAGGAGCCACGGCGCCCCGGCACAATCTAGTTCTTTCATATTTATAATTATTTCAAAGCCTTCATTTCGTAATGAAGAATAAAGATGTATGAGACTTTAATGTATTATAGATTTCATCAATCGCACCAGTAGAGTGCACAGATGGAGTGCACCGATGGAGTTCACCTTTATTTTATATTTTAATTAAGTGGCCTGACTCACTACATAAAAATCTAATTTCCTCCTAAAATAACGCGTCTTCCCGTTAACAGAATGAATCAATAAATTATGACTTTTGCATGTCAATTTAAAAAGTCTGATTAGAACATTAGCAATGGCATAAAAGTGTGTAGAAGAAACTATTGACTTAAAACAATTCATGTCCTTGATAACGACGCCTCACCTTTAACAATTTTACCACAACAGCAGTATTTTCTCTATTACCCCATTTCATACTGCACTCATCTACATGCTTGACTGAAAGCAGAAATCAATATGTCTCCTTATATTAGCCCGTGAATATTATGGTCGGGTTTATTGCTGGTTGGTGCAAAGATTAACTGTGCACTTTTCGGCAGAAGATGTGTGAAGGGTTGGAGCGGAGATATTGGTGTAAGGTGTTAACACCATGCTGCAACGGTTCTAAAGTTGCACGTGGTAGGCACACGGTAGTTCGGGGCTATATTTTGTCATTTAAACGGTTTTTAAAGTAAATTGTCTAAAACTGCTTCTTAATTTAAAAAATAACACAAACACATGCATGCACACATACACGCACGTACACACACAAACACACACACAAAACAACAGCAACTCAGCTAGTATACAGGATGTTCTTGGTATGTGAATAAATAAAAGAAGGAAAACCCCATCAAAGGTCTTAACAATAGAACAGGAAATGCAGACAAAATGGTCAAGAAATGTAACATCTTGATAATGAAACCATCTTTCTCATCTTTATGATGAAACCATCTTTCTCATCTTGATAATGAAACCATCTTTCTCATCTTGATAATGAAACCATCTTTCTCATCTTGATAATGAAACCATCTTTCTCGTCTTGATAATGAAACCATCTTTCTCATCTTGATAATGAAACCATCTTTCACATCTTGATAATGAAACCATCTTTCATATCTTGATAATGAAACCATCTTTCTCATCTTGATGATGAAACCATCTTTCTCATCTTGATAATGAAACCATCTTTCTCATCTTGATAATGAAACCATCTTTCTCATCTTGATAATGAACCCATCTTTCTCATCTTGATAATGAAACCATCTTTCTTCCAATTCACCGAAACAATACAATAGGTCCTAAATTCAGCTACAATATATATTTTTTTTAATAAAGTCACTTTCGGAGTTTTCTGTATCAAAGTTATGGAACAGTTTCTGGCATTATTGAGGGTTGTTTAAAGTAATTTTTATTTAAAAATTTAAATCATTATCATTTTTGTCCTTTTTGAAAATCAGACAGTGATTAGTAGGCTGAAATCACGTGGACGATGATCACTATAAAAAAAAAACATTTTACATGATCCGTAACGCTCTTCAAAGGGTACGCAATTTTTCTTTTTGTTTCTATAACGCGAACTAAGACTTTCTCTTTTTGTGCTTAGAAACAATGGACTAATCTGTCGAACAGCACTCGTACACTTATACTGCTCACTCGTACACTTATACTGCTCACTCGTTTAAAAATGCACTCTAAAATTTTTTATTTTTTACTTTCCCAAGTGACATTCTGACATTTCTTCAAGTCCCTTTTGTATTTGATCCATATTATGTTGCAACTTTTAAATCTTTTATATTTTTAATATATTGTTCTTTATAATTTTATGTAAAGAGTGCGAGCCCAGCGCCAGCCAGCTTTGGTAATGCTATGTAATATAAGTCTTCATATTATTGTAATTATTAAAACAACTATGGTTATTATTAACTCCCGGATGTATATTTCTTTATTATTTTTTAAAGCGAATCAGCTGTTTATAAAATTCCCTCCACTTTTTTCTTGTGGACGTATCTCAGCATATCTCATCACCTTAAATTTATAACATGTTTTAGATCATGCGTCGAATTCAAAGTCCACTGGCCCCATCAGGGTTCACTCTGCTGATTTTGTTTTGGCCAAATCTGCTGTAAACCTTCGATTACTGGTACATCGCGCTCAGATCACGGGGCTCCTTACTAATTTTAATCACAGATATTGAGAATTATCTCGTGTTATTGTCAGATGGAGGAAATAGAAATTCTATTTTGTTGAAGATTTTGTCAAATCATGACACCTTGGGGCGTCACAGTTAGCAAAGGATGACACATTTTGGCGTCGCAGTTGGCAACGTATAGCACCTTGGGGCGTCACATTTGGAAAAGTATGACACCTTGGGGCGTCACAGTTGGAAAAGTATGACATCTTGGGGCGTCACAGCTGGAAAAGTATGACACCTTGGGGCGTTATAGTTGGAAAAGTATGACATCTTGGGGCGTCACAGTTGGCAAAGTATGACGCCTTGGTGCGTCACAATTGGCAAAGTATGACGCCTTGGTGTGTCACAGTTTGAAAAGTTGACACCTTGGGGCGTCACAGTTGGCAAAGTATGACGCCTTGGTGCGTCACAGTTGGAAAATTATGACACCTTGGGGCGTCACATTTGGCAAAGTAACACGCCTTGGGGCGTCACAGTTGGCAGAGTATGACATTGGGGGCGGCACAGTCGGCAAAGTATGATACTTTTTGTCGGTGTTGTAAAGTGAATGCTCAGCCATATAGCTCTCCCCCCTACATAAGCGGATTCGTTTAAATATATATATATANTATATATAACAATTGAAAATACACTCCAAAACACTTCATAGATAAATAAAAAGATTACTAAAAACCAGACCAAGAACAGAAAATGACTTTAAAATTAACGCATGTTTCATACTGTTCACTCACGACGTGATGAGAAGCGCCTCATCTCCGTTCACATCCGGCTTGAACCCTGAAAATACAATAATGACATGGTAGCACATTTCTCTTAGAGCATATTTGTTTTCAATTAAAATAAAAATACTTACAAAGATGGATAGTTGAAGTAATTAGGAGAATTTTAAAGACACAGCACAAAACCACGAACACTAGTCCCTAAAATGCTGCTATATGTTCAACTCTAAATATGGCATGAAAGCAATGATAGGTTTCCCGGAGAGAGAAAAAAGAACTAATTTTTTAAAATGTTTTTTGAATGTTTTTTTTTATGTTTGACCAACAACGTAATGCGTGATTTGAGTTTTGTCTGGCAAATCAATGTAATTTGTCATTCCTGGATATGCGAGCACACTTTTAAAGAGTAATTCCACCTCAAAAGTAAATCTACACCTTTATTACGTAAGGCAAGAAGATAGCGTTCACTTAGATAACGTAAAATATTCACAAGAAACACTACTGATTATATTCAATTACTTTACTAATTACAGCATCACTGCCATATGAACTTGATATAATTGCGACGTTTCTGCGATGCAAAGATTAAATGTTTGTGATAAAACGCCAAAATATAAACAATATTAGAATGAAGTCTCAGAAATAAGGTGCCTGGTCTATGGATGCATGGGAGAAGACATTGCAGAATCTAAGTTTTGCACATGAATCAAACCAGTGTCGTTAACTTCACGTCAGTTAAATTTTAACTAAAAAAACAAATAAAAATTAGACGTAACATTTTTTGCAAATGTTCTCAAAATGGAACTTTAGCACTTGACCCCAATCATCCAGGGAACCATCAGCAGTTTTGCAGAATTCACGTGTCCACTTTTGTTTACAGCTCATCTAGTGACCAAAGAAGGAAGTTCCCGGACGTCAGCAACAATGGGTGAATCCCCAATCTCAGGAATCCATGCTAGATAAACAGCGGTAGTTCTTTAACGGGAAGCAGACCCGCTTCAGGAGCAGCATCCGAGCAGAAAGGTGACTACAGAGAACCTGAATCAAGAAAGCGACCCAACATTATTTTACTGTTGTCGCCGACTTCAGAAGGTACTGCAAACTTTTAGAAATCAAACACTTTCGATAAAATAAATATGACTTTAATACTTCATATAAAAAATGCACTTGGGATAATTCCCTTCGTTTCTACTTTTTTTTCGTACGTGATAAAACTTTGAAAATCAATGAGCATAATTTTTTTATGTTTAAGTATAGATCTATTTACTTTCGCCCACAATTTGCGCATCAAATTAAAAAATATAGATCTAGATCTAGATCAAGTCAAACTTTCTGTGAAACATTTAGATCTAGACGATAGTTTAATATAGAGTCTACTGGCGCTTTGTGGTAGGTCTACATATTTATTGCTTTTCATGAAAAGGGTCCCGTACGCTCTTTATTTTATAAACGCTTATAAACATATTTTATAAATGACAACTATCTTACGATGCAGGCCGGGAATATTGATGTTGTTTGTATTACCGGGGTTGTAGAGAAATAATAATTGGGTGATAGAATTTACACAATATGTCTTATATTTTTCATGATCAGATTTTCACATAAAGTTAATAACTTTTGAATTGCTTTTCATTGCATTCTTTATCTTTCGTAAAATATTCTCAATATTTCTTCTCATTATTTATATCCTACGTTGCGTACTCAAGAGTAGGATCGAATTGGGAACCTGTTGGTCAAACTTAAATAGTTGTTTATAAAGAAATGCTTAACAATTATTGGCATATTTCACCTACTTAATAACAATTTCAAGGCATTACACTTCTCTTGCGTAGCGCGTGCAAATATCCAGTTGTCTTACACAAATAATTTCCCCAAATATACACACATAACATGTTATAGGAACTGTTGTTTCAGATTTAAGAATGACTCCAGCATTTCTAAATATTTCCTTGGCAGCTCTAGCCGCTTTGCTGGTTTGTCTCTTTCAGGGTAAGTTGTTATAGACATTTGACATAATACAGTTTGAACATTACGTCAATGCCATTTGTTCACTTGAACACTCAAACTCTATCACAAAGTTGAAGCGTTCGACAATCACGTGATTTCATATTTGGGTTTAATCGAAAAAACTTCCATAAACTTAAGTTTTACATTCGCATTTACTTACATGTGAGACGTGTGACATCGCACCTCTAAGCTGTGTCCCCTGTGTGATTGAAACATTAAATGTGATAAAGTTAGAGTAAATGCTTCTTATTTGTTTCCTGGTGGCTAGTAAGACATATGAAAATATGTATATGTCGAACAAAAATAATACATTCTCCTATCATTGCTTACATGTTTGTATACTTGGTTATTAAGGTTTTTAATTGTCAGCAATGACATAGAATGTTTGCCAGGACTAGCTCTCCTTAATTAAGACCACTTAAAATTTTTTTTTAATAAATGAAGAACATATTAGGGAAAAGCATATTAAAGAAAATACGTCAAAAGTTTAATGTGTAAATGATGTCCCCCATCTAATAGCCACCGTCATTAAGAGTGCCCCGAGTCACGTGCGAGGACACTCTTTACTCAAGAGGAGTGCTGACCAGTTGTGTAGTGTGGTGGCCCTATACACAGAAAGATTGTGTACCGACTACCTCAACTATGGCTGTTTCTGTGGCCTTGGAGGCACCGGAAATAACCCCGTTGATGACGTGGACAGGTAATAGGCAAAACAAATATCAACCATTTAATTAAATAGTGTGATAAATGCGATGGGTGGAGAAAGCTTCATTTGTTTAATTCGCATGTGATTATTGAATAAATAAGGTGTAAGTATTTTCTATTGTAAAACTGCAGAAGAAAAATAAATTACTACAACAACATAATAGATAACCTGCCACTGCCAAGCAATAGTGATGTAAAAGAGAGGTCATCTATTGGATTCCAATTTAGTAAATTTTGTTTGTTATCCACTAATTCAGGTGTTGTTACCTGTATGACCTTTGTAGCCACTAAGCCAGGTGCTGTTACCTTTATGACCTTTCTATCCATTTATCCAGGTGTTGTTACAATCATGACAATTGTTACGGTAGACAGGATTGTTGGTTCCCGTACTTCACCCGTTACACCTATGAATGTGTGGGTAAAAACTGCACCTGTACAGGTATGTAAAATCTTTTTCTCGTTATGTAAGCTTAACGTGTCTTGAATTCCTGAAGATTTACACGTCCTAGTCCAGCCTATCGGTTCACATCTACGTAGGTCGCCACGTTGGCACACATATAACAACTCACCTACACATAATACAAAATTAACATACAAAAGCACAATTACAGTATATTTACACTAATCAACACATACAAACGTTTCACAGAACCGCATCGACAAAATCCAACACACATTTAAATCGTGGCACATAGAGACACATTCACACTATCTATCTATCTATCTATCTATCTATCTATCTATCTATCTATCTATCTATCTATCTATCTATCTATCTATCTATCTATCTATCTGTCTGTCTGTCTGTCTGTCTTTCTGTGTATCATCTGTCTATCCATCAACAAAGAAACACTCGGAATGCTTTATAAGAAACTAGCTGACCCGTCGTGCGTTGCAACGATCTCAGTAATAATGAATAAATTTAAGAAACAAATGAGTGATGTTTTAAAAACAGTTATACCAGAAATCTACGAGAAAGTGCGCAAAAGAAAAAAATCCAAGTTTCATATCAAACGATAACGAACAGATAAATAAATTGATAATTTCTCCTTTTAAATATAAAAACGATATTAAGGGGACTGGCTCAAAAATGAAAGATAATTTAATTTGTTATTAACATTCTCATAGACTCAAGCTATATTTCTCAATATCGTGTACAATTAAAAAGGGAATTAAATTATTTAAGTGCATTGAAAATCATTTGGGACCCCTTGCCCTGATGGAATGAACATTAGAAGTTCAGTGCCCTATGGTATTTAAATATAGACTTCAGTTTTATGTACTAAGATTTGCAAGATCCAATACTTTTTTTAGGCACTTACGCTTACACAATAGTTTTAATACAGCTAATATTAGAAAAAAAAGACATCAAGAGACCCCTGGGCCCATTCGGTGCAAGTTGTCTATTTATAAAATCTGTTCATTTTAATTTAGTTTCATCATGGATCAAGATCGTTAAATAATTGAATGGGGGAAAACATCTTAAACTTATACGAATAAAGAAATTTAGGGCTCCCGGCCCTGAAGGAAAAGAAATTAGAAGTCCATGCCCTGTAGCATTTTAATATGGCATGGGATACCAAGTTTTTGTATACTAATGTTTGTTGAGATCCATTCATTTTTTGTGTTTATAGGTCGTATAAGGGACAACGATGAAATTATGGGCCCCAGGGCCCATTCAGTGCAAGATGTAAAAATGAAAACCCCTGTTCATTTCAATCTGCAAAATATGGGATATATTTGTAATTATTTGTCAAGATCGTTTATAATTGAATGGGAATTAAAATCTTAAAAGAAAAATAGTATTTTTGGACCCCAGCCCTGAAGGAATTGTCATTAGGAGTTCAGTTCGATGTATTATTTTAATATATGTGGTCAAGTATTTATTATAAACAAAGTTTGGCTAATGTCCATTAAATTACTTAGTAACTACAGCTTTAACTAATTTTTATATTGCTCATTTTAGAAAAAATTAAAAAATTCGGCCCCCAGCGCCACTTGAAAGGTAAAAGAAAAAATTATTGCCAGTTACCTTTCCGGGCGCGTACTTGGAAGTGTCAAAAAGTTTTATGACGATCAAATACATGGTGTATAAAGGACATGCAGACACACACACACAAAGACATACTTTGATTTATGTATATAAATATAAAAAAACAAAACATGAAATCAAGAGCAACCTGGCCCCATTGGTGCAAGATTTAAATTTTGAAAAAAAAAATTAATTTGGTTAATATTGAATATGCTGTCGATATTTTTCAAAACCATGGAACAGAATGGGGAATAAAATTGTAAACGTTGAAAAAAATAATCAAGGTCCCCGGCCCGAAAGTATGAATATTAGAGATTTAATGTCCTATATAATTTTAATATGAGCTATAAGGTTATTATACACCAAGTTTAGTTCAGATCCATTTATTTTCCCAGTCGTTAAAGCTTACATACTTTATGTACATCTCATATCAGCAAAAGCATTATTAAGGGCCCATAGGCCCAATCGGTAAAAGATATTAACTTTAAAATACATGTTTATTTCGTTCTAATTCATAATAGACATATTTATAAATATCTTTAAAGCTTATTTAAAATCAAAATTGGAATTAATTCTTAAATGCTTACGAAAACAAAGATTGTAGGCCCCCGTTGCCAAAGGAATGGACATTAGGAGTTCAACCCGTATGGTATTTTAATTTTGTCTATAAAGTATGTAAGCACGTTTCACAAAAACCATCCTGGAAGCATACACAAACATTTCGTAAAGTTTCATCGTGATCGGATTAATTGTTTACTCAGCTGTAACGGACAATCATATACATACATTCATTCATACGTACTTAAATACAAACATAAATACTTACTTACGTACATATATACATACATACAAGCATACTTAGATACATACATACTCCATTAATTTTCTCGGTAACTTACGCTTACACTAATTTTTATAAAGCTAATATACGGGAAAAAATTACATTTAGTGACCCCTGTGCCCATTCTGAGTAAGGTGTCGATTTTAAGAAATCTGTTCATTTTAATTCAGTTTCGTCATGGATATATTCCTCTATATTGTTAAAAATTGAATGTGGAAAATATCTTAAACATATGAAAAAATAAATACAATTGGGGCCCCGGCCTCGAAGTAATGGTCAGTAGGAGTTCAGTGTCCTATAGTATTTTAATATTGGCTATCAAAATTTTATACACAAAATTTGGTTAAGATCCATCAAGTAACACAGTAGCTAACAGTTAAAAATAAATTGTATATAGCACATATAATCAAAAAGGAAATTAAGGGCCCCAAGGCCCAATCGGTGCACGAAATTTAGTTTAATATAATGATTATTTCAAGCTAAATAATAATAAATACATTTTTCAATATCTTTCAAGGTAGTGTATAAAGGACATAAAGTATTAAAAGTTTAAGAAAAAAATTGTTTTGGCCCCCAACCCAATAGTAATGGACATTAGGAGTTAAAAACCATATGGTATTTTCATGTGGGCTATAAAGTCTGTATGCACAAAGTTTGGCCAAGATCCATTCATTTTCCAAGTAGCCGACGCTTAAACTAATTTTTATATAGATTGGACAAAATAATGTGGACCCCCGGTACCTAATAAGTGTCAATGTTTTAGAAAAAGAATATTTTCACAAAGCCATCCCGGAAGCATAATCAACATTTTCCTTAAGTATCATCGTGATCGGGTGAATGGTTTAGTCAGTTTTATTAGAAAAAAAATACATAAATACATAATTTGATTCATATAAATGTCGATAGATATAAGGGGAAAACAAATTAAGGGGCCCCCCGGGGACATTCGGTGCAAGATTTCAAATTTAAAAACTTGCTCATTTTTAAACACCTGTTTATTTTAAGATGGATAATAATGGATACATTTATCATTGAATGAGGGAATACAATTTTAAATGTTTATAAAAAAGAGCGGCCCTTAGGAGATGACTTACCTATAGTATTTTAATATTGGCTATCAAGAATATAATTACAAAATTTGGTTAAGATCCATCCATTTATCAAGAAGATAGCGCTTATACTAATTTTTTTAGCTCATATAAACAAAAATTGACATTTTGGGCCCCCAGCGCCCCTTTAGTGTTAAATGGAGAAAAATAAGTAGCCAGTTACCATTCCGGAAGGGTACTCAACAGTCTCAAAAGTCAAAAGTTTTCATGACGATCGGATAAATGGTATAGTCAGCTCTAACGGACAAGCACACACACACAGACATACTTTCATTTATATATAGAGAGAGAAATATTGGTCTAGTTTTTCCAACACGAAAAATAAAAATCTTTAAAACGAAAACATTTCTTTTCTTCGCAAACTCCTTCCTCAACTATAATTAGATTTTTTAAAATCAACAAAATGCATATTTCTTTTCTTTAAAATTGACAATTTTAAAATTTTATTTTTATTTAAATTCTTGTTATTTTTTTAAATTTATCAAATTTTATTTAATGCAAAATGTCAACATTTCTATAAAATAAAATAAACCCACTGTAAGTAAAGTTTTTGAGTAACAGCTTTTAACACTTAAAACATTTGAGAACTTCCAGTGAAAAATTCACCTTTCACAAGATTTATTTCTTTATGAAAACACCAACAAACTATGAAAACACCTACAAATTATAAAAATATCTACAAATTATGCAAAAACATACAAATTATGAACATACCTACTCATTGAAAAAAATTAGCTACGGTGTTTTCCAAAAAGCAAAAAAGAGGAAGAGGAGATATTTTTTTGTAACATCGCACTGTATTTGATGAATTTTATGTGTTTTCTATGGCTTCGTAAACAAAATGAGGGGTAGGACTGCAATCAGGCATATAAAAAATTAAATGGAAGAGACGTAAACAAGGTAAGGGTTAGCCTGACCGGACGTCACAAAACAGCGAACGTTTCTGCAAAGAGCCTTTTTTCAACGAACATACAATACACAAATAAAACGAAAATAAAAATAAGAAAAATAAAATAAAGAAACTTAGCTGCGGTGAAATCCAAAGAATTCAATAAAGTTACTTTCTTGGATTCTTTGGATTTCACCGCAGCTAAGTTTCTTTATTTTATTTTTTATTTTCAATTTATTTGTGTATCGTATGTTCGTTGAAAAAGACTCTTTGCCGAAACGTTCGCTGTTTTGTGACGTCCATTCAGACTAACCCTTACCTTGTTTACGTCTCTTCCATTTAATTTTCTATGGCTTATTTGTTCAGTAAGGCTGTATGCCGAAATGTTCAATCATTGCTGACGTTTTGTCAGGACAAACACAAGGTTTAGATATAAATAATAATTCTAAAACCCTTTTCTAAGAATCAACACAATTTTGTTCCCTATAACGAAAAATCTAATTTTTAAATGAAAAAAAATGCAACCTTTTTAAGAATATTATTCATTTCACCACAATTGAAAACATTGAGTAATAATTAATACATATATTTGATCTCCTTTTTCCCCCCCCCCAGATTCGTCTGATGACTATCCTTGTTATCACAATGCCTGCCAATGTGATGTGGAGTTTGGCGAGTGTCTGGAGAGGACCCAATATAACGAGGCGTTCATCAACTTCAACAAAACAGCAAACTGCAATTGATTAAACTAATGAGAAATTAAATTATTTTTTAAATTATTTTTTTTAAACGCCCCACTTAATTGCTACTATTGTTTTTGATGCATACTTATTTTTCAGATTTCATATTTTGCAATTATATTATCGTATATAAAATGTTTGGCTAAGACGTATTGTCTAACTGTTAAGCTCACAAAAACTGTTGTATTTAATTCAAATTGTTTTAAAATATTCATTTGTTTGACTGTTCTGTATTAATGCTGTTGTTTGTTAGTATAACACTTAGGCCTTTCACGTATACATATATGCATTAATAATTATTATTATTTATTCTTTAAAATAATGTTATTTTTGACTCCATTAAAACGACTCATCTAACTTAACAGTCTTTCCACTTTATTAATGTCTATAAATGTCAAATAAACATCTTCAGCTCCTTTTGTTGGCTAATGGTTTGTGACGACAAAATTAATGTTAAAATAAATCAACTACTGTCATATTTACTTGGCTCATCATATAAATAAAGATATTATCATACTTATGAAAACGTTATTTGTGCAACATTTAATGCCGATGAATTATTTCTTCCCTGAATACGATCCCCTATTCCGTTGGTCACCTTCTGTCAACATGCACATACTTACAAAAGGACGCCATTTGTTATGCAACGACCCATTCTTAAAAACACCTTCATGATGCTTTGAACCCATTTCATGCTGGGATCTATTTCTCACAGGACATCATTCTCTGAAAGAATCACTTTGCATGACAACTTACAATTGTTATATGTATAATTATTCATTGTTACATCCAATTGTTAATAAAATCATTTCCCTATGAGATGTCACTTCGTGATATTTACTGTTTTGCTTTTTCTTTGAGAAACCTCTATTCAAGAGAAATGGGGCAGGGCTGCCGATAGAAATTTGGGGGCCCCTGAATAGTGGGTAGGTGTGGGCCCCTTTGTTAAAAAATCCCACGAAAACAAGGACTGGGTTGATGCACATTGGGACGAGATGAAACCTGTCACTGAAACCAAAAGGAAAGCTCTTATGGCCTACAAGGAAAAGCCTACACCCGACAGGCTGCATGCCTTAAAAGAAGCCACGTCATATGCCCAAAAAGTCATATGCACGTAAATGCACTAATACCTACTGACTTATATTTTGCTACGGCATACAGTCAGCTGCAAGCATGGGGGATGCTTAATACATGTACGAAAATATAGAAAAGCAACTGGCCCATTGACGTCCAAAGTTGTCCCCTAAAGTCCAATAATGGAGAAATAATCCAAGACAAGGCAGCGCAGCTAAAAAGTTTTGTTGAGCATTATTCGGAACTGTATGCTACAGTTACAACAGTCTCCAGCACCACTCTAGATGACATCCCCACTATGCCACCCAAGGAAGAACTTGATGTCGTTCACCCACAGGAACAGCTTAGGAAAGCATTTGACCGCCTAGCATGTGGAAAAACCCACGGGAATGATGGCATACCACCAGAAGCTCTACGGAGTGGCAAGACAGCTTTACTACAACCTTCGCACGAGCTTCTGACCTTCTGTTGGGACAGGGCTACATCCCCAGGACCTAATGGAATCAAATATAGTAATATTATATACGAACATGCGCGATACAAGTGACTGCAAAAACTATCGCGGCATCTCACTCCTTAATATTCTAGGAAAAGCCAATGCCCGTGTCATACTAACGCGAGTAGAAAGTTTAGCATCTCAAGTCTTTTCATAATCTCAGTGCGGTTTCCGCTCTGGTCGGTCAAACATAGACATGGTGTTCTTTATACGGTAACTCCAGGAAAAATGCAGAGAGCAGCAGATGTCGCTATAAATTGCCTTTCTGGATCTTACGAAAGCTTTGATTTGCGACAGTTGTAACGGGCTATTCCAAATTCTGGAAAAAAACGATTGTACCACACACCTACTCGCCATCATCAGGCATTTCCATGCATGAAAATATGCAGGGCACAAGGCAGTTCAACGGAGCTACGCATGAAGCCTTTACAGTCAGTAGCTGAGTCAAACAAGTTTGTGTACTCACACCAACACTGTTCAAAATATTAGTTTATGTACTGTTTCGATACGGATTCAAGGATAGCTGTGATATAATATTGTTACAGACCATAACTGATGAGGATTTTCAACACATTTCAAAACTGCTCGCCTCTAATTCAAAACCTAAACGACAGATGTCCTAATACGTGAGCTAAACTTTTTGGATGATGTGGCACTGATAGCATACAGAAATGGGTTTGCAAAAACTCGTGTCAAGCTTTTCCTACGCCTGCATTTAATTTGTACTGCAATTCAACTTGAAAAGGACAAACATCATGGCCCAAGGCACAAGTTCTCCTCCTACCATTATTATCGACAGTGAAAACTTGGAGGCTGACGAAATTTTCACCTACTTGGGATCCAAAGTCTCCAACATAATGTCCATTGAGGACGAAAGAGGCACTAGAATTGGCAATGCAGCTGCTCTAATGGCTAAACTATAAAAAAAACGGGTCTGGCAAAACATCAAGCTAACGAAAAAAATTCAACTGTGTGTCTATCGAGCCTACGTCATCAGTATGCTGCTATACCGAAGCGACAGATTGACACGAGGGTCAAGTGACAAGCGCGCTTGACTGGCGTACCGATGGTCACGAGTTCGAATCCATGCAAAAGCAAGGATTTGTTCCTAAGGAGTCCCCTAGTTATCCAGCTCCTTCTGATCCAGTTTGACTCCCAAGTAAACCGGTTGATTTTCCCATTTGAGCTCTAAATCGTTTATTTTTATCACAATCTCCTGTTTGAGAATGGTTCGGCCGTTAGTGAAGAGTGAATAGGCCGTCTTCTCGGTGTTAATTTCCAGTTGCTACCTCTACATGAACCTACTGATAGCTGAAATGTATATCTGTAGTAGCTGTTGTATTCGGTGGACATCCATACCGGTACTGCAGATAACTAAATCGTCTGCATACATGGCCACAATAGTTTGAAACAAACCACGTAGGTCGTTGATATAAGCTAAGAAAAATGTACAACTGAGTTCTGAACCTTGAGGTAACCCTTGTTTCAGCGTTCTCTTACTGGAGGTTTCACTGCCTTAAGTTGTTGAGATCGTCCGTTTTGTGAGAAAACCTTGGATCCACCTGTAAATGTTCGCAGTTACACCTAATGATTGTAGTTTCAACAACAGACCGGACCTTATCATAAGCCTGTCAGAGGTCGAAAAACACTGCCACAGTATGCATTTGTTTCTCGAGCCCATCTGTTATGGATTGGAGAAGACGGAGCACTTGATCAACTGGCTGCTTTTCCTTCTGGAAGCCCGCCTGTTTGAGATTCAGACTATTCGTACTCTCCAGATACCAATAGAGTCTAGCATTAACCATTATCTCAGGTACCTTCCCTAAACACGATGTCAGGCAGAACGGACGGTAGCTGCTTGGGAATTCTCGATGTTTTCCCTCTTTGGGTGTTGGTACGATGTTTGCACTTAGAAAAGCTCCAGGCAGGGCACCTTTGTCCCCCTTCCTGTTTATGATATTCAATAGCGAGGACAATGCGATCGGGCCAAGATTTTTTTACCATATCGTTATTTACTTTGTCCTGTCCTGGTGCCTTTGCAGTTTTGCACTTGCTGATCGCTGTTATAAATTCTGTCAAAGTGAAAGGTGCGGTAAAGACTTCAGCATGCGGCCCCCACTTCTGGGCCTTCTCTCCATGTTTCCTGAGATTGTTCAGGGTATGGCTTTGAATGGCCTCTTTCTGCTTCAAGCTCGCCTTTGCAAAATGCTTCTTCAAAGCATCGGCACAATTTGTATCTCTGGATGCAGTGCTTGTGGTTGTTGGCAAAGAACTCGGATGTTTCGTTTTTCCCATACCAGTAAGAGAGTCAATCAGTTGCCATCTGCAAGGTTGAGTTTTCCACAAGACTAATCCATTCTTCCTTCTTAGCCTTGAGAGGCTCTTCCCGGACTTCAGCTGTTAGTCTGTTATAAGCGGCACGAGCAGCTTCTGTTTTAATTTTAGCTGCCTTTTTCCGGGCCTTCTTCCGTTCACTGACGAGTTCTGCCAGCTTTTTGTTCCAGAAAGGTCGGAATTTTCAGTTCTTAAACGTTCTCGAAATGGATTTCTTTGCATTCGACAAAATAATTCCCACAAAGTCGTTGTAAGCAGTCTCGATTGACTTGGCGTTCTCTGGGTTCTCGGGTGAGCCCGCGAGCGTGCTTTCGATCCTTTCCCTGAATTTTTCCCGTCGTCTTTTCCGAACAGCCAATGTCTCCTGGCAAAGCGTGTCTTCACCAGCTCAATATCAATTTTTAAGAGGATTGATCTGTGGTCGCTAGATACTTCCGGCAATACCTTCTATTCCGTTTTTGTCTCTAGTTCAGCAGAGACTAGAATTAAATGGAGTCGCGATAAAGCATTGTAGGTACCATTTTCGGGCTTTAAAGTAGCACACACGCCTTGTGTCTTCTTGATCCCCGTCACAGACACACAGGGGAGCCAAGGGTCCGTAGTCCTCCCGCTTAGACAATTATCGAGTATTCCAGCCATAATTATGAATGAAATGGGCTCGTTATATTGCGTTTTCCCGGTAAGTGCATGTCGCTATACACTTACCGCTGCCCTAGGAACTAGACTCTTGAGTCGAAACCTTTTCACTACGCCATTCATACGTGGTTGTGTGTGTCCGTTGCATTAAGCTATGATTCCTTACAGGCATGTTTTGCTACGTTCTTCGCCAGGTTTGTTAGTTTTGTGTGCAGCCGGGTCCACACCTTACTCATATTCCGGGCGCGTAGAAGCCAACCCTTTCCGGAACCTAATCACTAATGAGTCTAATGCGGTTCCGTGTGCATTTTTATGTTTATAAATTCGATTTATGCAATAAAACGATCTTATAAGCCCGTACAAAACTTGTTTCCGACACTAGATGTTAGTTTGATAATTTTCCATTTGATAATTTTTTTTTCATATATTCCTAATGTTATTTCGCAAGGGTCAAACTTAAAATTTTATCTAAAAGTTCACACCAGCAAGTTATCCTTAAAGAAATGTTAACAGGGGCTAAGATAAAATTAGCTTGACAAAGATTTTGGTGATGTTTACGAAAAATGTTACCAAATTTCACCTCTGCATAAAACTAAATGAGCAACCAATTAGTCCCAATTTTATTGAAAAGCATATCATTATTATAAATATATAGTCGGACGTCACTAGGTCCAACTCAAAAGGACCGGATAAAAATTTGGCCGGGACCTAACAATTAATTCGATATAGGGATGTTTTAGACTTAGAGAATTTCAACTCAGCGAGGTCCCACCGTTTAATGCAATCTTTTCTTTTAAAGCCCCAGTAAGTTCTTTCAATTTTAAATGTCCATAGTGGCAATCCATGAATGCAATTCTCCAACTAATGCGCAAGACTCATTTCATTTTCAGATATCACATAACATGAAAGTGATAGAAGATAAAAATAAGGATAAGACATTCAACCTATCATTAAAAAATTATTTAAGCCATATTCAATGATTTTCTTGATCATTCCTTCAAGCAGGTACGAAGCACACTTTGGTGGATACATGTGTTATTAAAATAAACGTATTTTAATAGATTTATAAATATTTGCTTCATGCCATAAATGTTGTTTCATGTGCATTTTTCTATTTATAAATTTATTTTTTGCAATTAATTGTTTCAATTAACCTGTATAATATTTATTGCTTTTTAAAAAATTATTCCAGCTTACCATGGTCTTGTTTTCAGAATTTGTTTTCTACAGGATACGCACAGATGCGATGCTAGTTCCGATCATTAGCGCAGGTATAGACAAACGTATTATTGAAATGTGCGATTTATTATTCTTCAGCTTTTACCTTATATCATATGTTACAGATGCTCCTTCTGTACAGTAGATTATTGCGTCCTACGTATTTATATGGTTTGTGTTTAGTCCCGTATTCTTACTGGAGTTTTAAATGATGATAAAGTGTTGGCTTTCCTGGTTTCTTCAGGCAACCCATTCTACACCCGAATAACGGACGGAAAGGAAGAAAACTTGTATATGATTGTTCTTGCATATGGAATAAGAAAGTTGTTTTTATCTTTATGTCTATTCAAGGGTTGCATTAAGTTATCTTTGTGTTGTATTTCTAAATTAGAATTAATAGCGTTATGTATAATTACTAATTTACACTTGGTTCTTCTATCCTCTAATGTTTAAAGGTTTAATGATTTAAGTAATGGTGTTACTCTTGTGAGTTTTGACAATTCTCCAGTAATGAATCTGGCAGCTCTTTTTTGAATTTGTTCTAGTTTATCAATATTTTCTTTGGTGAATTGGTCCCATACAGAAGATGCATATTCTAGTATATGTCTCACCAGGGTGAGGTAGCATATTAGTTTTATATCTTTGTTAAATTTGTAAAAGTTTCTTTTTATAAAGCCTAAGGTTTTGTTTGATTTTTTAATAACTTTATTGACATGGGGATTCCACGATAGTTTCTCATTTATTATGACTCCTAAGTATTTTTCATCTTTAGTTTGGGTTAGTTATTTTCCATGAATGAAATATTTTGAATTTATTTGTGTCTTTTTTCTTTGTTACTCTTAGCAATTGACATTTTTCTGTGTGGAAGGACATACTCTAGTTAGTTTCCCATTTTATTAATTCATCTAAGTCTTTTCTTTTAAATTTTGCTATCTTGTTCTGACTTGATTGTTCTATAGATTATACAATCATTAGCAAATAACCTAACTTTTGTTCCTGTTGAGATATTGTTGGGTAAACCATTTATATAAATTAAAAATATTAATGGACCTAGGACAGTTCCTTGTGGAACTCCTGAGTTAACCTTTATTGGTGTATATTTAGATCCATTAATTATTACAGTTTGCTACCTACCCAATAGGAAATCTTGGATCCAGTCATGTAAGGGGCCTGAGATAGATTCCAAAGTATTTAAGTGTTATAAGTAAACTAAGGTGGTGAACTTTGTCAAATGCTTTTGAGAAGTCTAGTAATATTGTATCTATTTGATCATTATTATCTAAGCCTCATGACCACTGATAACTGGTAAGAATAATCTCACCTTCATCAGTGCCTACGCACCAACCATGACCAACCCAGATAAAGTGAAGGCAAAGTTTTACGAAGAACTTCCCACTCTCATTGCCGACGTTTCAAAGGAGGACAAGCTTATCTTGCTAGGTGACTTCAACGCAAGAGTTGGCAAGGACAACTGTTCCAGGGAAGGAGTACTTGGACACAAGCATATTCACCTTCCTGATGCAGTCACAGCTTTGTTTGGCAGGGCACCTAGCCCGAATGCCAAATGAGAGACTACCAAATATACTCTTCTATGGGGAGCTCCAACATGGCCAGTGGTTCGATGGTGGACAAAATAAACGCTTCAAAGAAACATTGAAAGCCTCTATGAAAGCGTTTGCCATAATCCCAGAGACATTGGAAGAAGCGGCAAGGGACCGGTCCACCTGGCGACAATCCATCCCTGAAGGTGCGAGGACATTCGAGGCAAACAGGATCAACGCCGCAGAAAACAAAAGGCCCGCGCTATCTACCCTCCAGGAGACAACCCAATCGTCCCATGTCCTTTCTATTCACGAACCTTCGTGCCAGGATCGGTCTCGTCAGCCATCTGCGCACACTTAGGCAAACCCGGTCCCAGCAACTCTCGGATAACTAGAGCGATCCTCGTCGACTCGACGGACGAACAAAGTATATATATTAGGGCTGCGAAAATTTAAAAAAAATAATTTCTCGATTAATCAGTAAAACTTATTATCGAACAAAGTTATTTTAATCGATAAAATAGTGATTTCAATTAAAGAAAATATATTTTTTTTCGAATGATCAATATTTAATTGATGATAAATAATTAATAATAGGTTTTTCTTTAAGTACAAACTCATCCATAAATAAAATAAAAATCTTAAAGTGTAAACTTTAAAATAAGCAGTTTTTATAAAGAAAATGACATCTAAAACAGATTGTTTTAAGCAATTAACAATAACAAAATTAAAATTCATTGACATTAAATTGAACTACATATAAATAAATATATCTCCTGAAAAAGTTTTTATAATAAAATGCTTAAGATATGGACATTTTATGAAATTTTCAGTAAAATGACGTCATATATCTTATTTTCAGATTTAATCAAAATCATCGATTAATAATAATAATAATAATAATAATAATAATAAAATGATAATTTATATAGCGCTGTATCCCAGCAAGGAGCCAGGTTCATAGCACTTTACATGGAAATAACAATACATATATTAATAAAAGAAACATTCATATCATACTAACTACAAAAATGGCAATACGTTATACTCAATACATCAGCTACGTTAATCATTTAAAGAAATATTGTTTAATTAATTTTGAAAAAATGTTTTGAAAAGATGTGTCTTAAGTGCAGTCTTGATTGACTTAGCAGTTGAAATACTATTGATGTGTAATGGAAGAGAATTCCATTGTTTGGCTGCACAAAAAGAGAATGACATTTCGCCAAATGTTTTAGTTCTTGTCTTAGGAACACAGAGAATGCGTGTATCTGCAGAGGAGCGTAGCTGACGACTTGGTGAGTAGACTGACAAAAGTTCAGTAAGATATGAAGGGCATGAGTCAGAAAAGAAGTTGTGAAACAGAACGGCCAGTTTGTAATCAATTCGGGCTTGTATGGGTAGCCAATGAAGTGAGTAAAGTAGCGGAGTAACATGGTCATGTTTTTTTGCCTTTAGAACTAATCTGGCAGCTGAATTTTGAACTCTCTGTAGTTTTTCAATGCATTGTTTTGGCGCAACTGACAGAAGAGAATTGCAGTAATAAATACGAGCTAGAACAAGAGCACAGTACTATCTGTTAAGTAATGACGGATTGAACTGATCTGACGAATGGCAGTATAGGCAGAGTGACAGATGTGATTGATGAAGTTGTTGGTAGACATGTTGTAAGAAATAATGTAGCCAAGATTCCTAGTCGATGTTTTGAACAGTATCTCAGAACTAGCCACCTGAATAGAATTAGGAAGAGTCAAAGTACTGCTTGATAAACTGTTACAGAATAGCAGTGCTTCTGTCTTATTATCATTCAGTTTGAGCTTGCTTAAAGTCATCCAAGACTTTACCTCACAAATGCACTCCTGCATCAATTGGACAGTGAAGCCAATATCAGACGGATTAGTGTGAGTGTAAAGTTGAGTATCATCTGCAAATGATTGGCTTTTAACTGAATGCTTTTCAAGCAGTAGAAGTAGTGGCCTTGTATACAGCACGAAAAGTACCGGACCCAAAACGGAGCCTTGAGGCACACCCTAAACCAAGTCAGCTCTGTAAGAGATACAGCCATCTACTGATACCACCTGTGATCTGTTAGATATGTATGATTGAAACCAAGCCAGAACTGAGCCAGATATCCCAAAATAATTGTGCAGGGTTTTTAGCAATGTTTGATGGTCGACGGTGTCAAAAGCAGCACTAAGATCTAAGAGGACGAATATAGAGATTGTTCCACTGTCTAGTGCGAGTAGGAGATCATTTGGTACCTTTAACAGGGTGGTCTCTGTGCTATGAGAAGGTCTGTAGGGACTAATTGGGACTTAGAAGAGTGTTGTCGTTAAGATAAGAAAAAAGTTGCTTTAAGACAATTTTTTCAATGACCTTAGACACAAATGAAATATTGGATACTGGTCGATAGTTGTTTAAATTATTTTGATCTAGCCCTTGCTTTTTCAGCAAGGGTTTTGTTACAGCAGATTTACATAACATTGGAAAAGTACCAGATGTTACACTCTCATTTACTATATGTGTTAATGTTGGGAGTAAAAGATCTTATGACTCAACAAATAATGGAGTGGGGATTGCATCAAGAGAACATGACTTTGGTTTAGATTTTAGAATAACAGCTTTGACCTCGTTTTCCGTAACAGGGTGGAACATTTCAAAGCTAGAACTCACAGCAAATTAGGGAGATACATTATGTGGGGGTACCATCGTTCTGTCAAGCTCATCCCTAATTTCAGCAATTTTGTTTGTAAAAAATTACAAAATATATCTGGTTGCTGATGCAACGGATATACAGAAAGAAGGATCACAGCCTTACAACTTCCTCTGAGATTATTGCATACATGAAAAATCTGTCTACTAGTACTACTTTTGAGTATTTTATTACTATAGCACAAAGTTTTTGCTTGAGGTACAATGTTAGTCACACGTCGCTTGGCAGTGGAATAAATTTGCTTGTGAACTATGAGTCTTGATCTCAACCAAGTCTTTTCTGCTATACGCCGATCTTTCTTGGCGTGTCGAAGATCATCCTTTATTGATGAATACCAGGGAGCTGTCCGTGTTACCATGACATTTTGGCGGGGGACAGTGGCGTATCTATCCAGCATAGTGTGTAGTGTACTATTCAGCTTATCCAAAGTGGGGCAGAGTTCAGGGGACACCGCCACACTTAGATCTTGCCAAAAGGCGTCACGGTTCATGCCACGTAGATTGCGAATGTCCTGGAATTGTGTGGATGGGGGAGGGGCAATCACACTTAGTTGACATATAAAACAAAAATGATCCGAGGACAGCTCTTCTGTTATTGTTGCAGATTTGACAAGGCAATCGTCAGGTGTGTGCAATACCCAATCAATTATGTGTCCTCGATTGTGTGTAGGTTTATCAATTAGTTGTTGAATGCTGAATGCATCCAAAAGCTCCATCATTTTTGCTGTTGATGGATTCTGAGGTTCATCAAAATGAAAGTTCATGTCCCCTACTATCATTTAAGTAATAGGGAGAGTGTTGGCATAATCCAAAAGATCTGGAAATTCCTCATGAAATTTGGCATCTGTTAACTTATTTTTTCTGCTGGGAAAGACACGGTAAATGCACATAAAGTGGATGACATGATGTGGCACTGACAATTTAAGTTGAAATATCTCAAATTATTAAGATTAATTATTCAGTATTTTTTTCTAAAAAAAATTTAACGATAAATTTAAATTAATCGATAACAGCCTTAATAGATACCCATTTAAATGTCAGATAAATACCCATGGTAATGTGAGATAGATATCCATTGTCATGTGAGATAGGTACCTATTGTAATGTGAGATAGATACCCATTGTAATGTGAGTTAGAGACCCATTGTAATGTATGATAGATACCCATTGTAATTTGAGATAGATAACCATTTTAATGTTAGAGTGATACCCACTGTAATGTATGATAGATACCCATTGTAATATGAGATAGATAACCATTGTAATGTGAGATAGGTACCTATTGTAATGTGAGATTGATTCCCATTGTCATGTGAAATAGATACCCATTGTAATGTGAGTTAGATACCCATTGTAATGTATGATAGATACCCATTGTAATGTGAGATAGATACCCATTGTAATGTGAAATAGATACCAATTGTAATGTAACATAGATACCGATTGTAATTTGAGATAGATAACCTTTGTAATGTAAGATAGATACCCATTGTAATGTGAGATAGATACCCATTTTAATGTGGAATAGATACCCATTGTAGTGTGAGATAGATACCCATTGTAATATGACATAGATACCCATTGTAATGTGAGATAGATACCCATTGTAATATGACATAGATACCCATTGTAATGTGAGATAGATACCCATTGTAATGTGAGATAGATACCCATTGTAATGTGAGCTAGATATCCAATGTAATGTTGAATAGATACCAATTGTAATTTGGATTTGATACCCATTGTAATGTGAGATAGATACCCATTGTAATATAGAATAGATATCCATTGTAATGTGGAATAGATATCCATCGGAATGTGGGATAGATACCCATCGGAATGTGGGATAGATACCCATCGGAATGTGAGATAGATATCCATACACTTACCCTCGCGGAAGTGTACTCAACAACTTCCCAAAGTTTCAAGTTTCTACCTACACAGAAGCTTAGAGATTTTAATGTTAATTTATATTAATATAGCCCATTTTAGGAAAAAAGTTTGGGCCACCGGCCACGCATGAGTTGAAATTTTTTAACATTTATATAATTATTTTCCTTATTACCATCCCGGGTAGTTAATAAACAACTACAGAAGGCTTTATACTTTTACCTACATGGGAAATATGAGAAGCAGTAAATATCAGTTTTTAATAGCTCATTAAATAGAAAAACTACTTCGGGGCCTCCGGCATGCAGTAAGAGATAATTTAAATATATATTCACCTGTTACCCTCGAGGAAGTGTACTCAACAACTTCCTACAGCTTAAAGTTCTACATACACGGGGAAAAAGGACAATTACTGATTTTCAAATTTTTACAGATAATGAGAAATAGTTTTTGAGACCCCGCCCCATATACTTTGGAATTTTAAATTTCCTTATCGTCGTGAGAGGGTACTCTACAACTTCCCATATTTTCATGCTACTGCCTAAACGGGAAGTTGGAGAATTAGTGATGATTGAGAGATTGGGTGCATTAAAAACTATATTTGGGCTCCAGTCCCACATACGGGATATTTTAAATATGTTTTCATCTGCTACCATCATTGAAGTGTATTTAACAACCCCCCAACGTTGCACGCCTTTACCTATTCGAGAAATAATAGAATTATAGATTTTTAATTTTTACATAGCTCATAAAACAGAAAAAAAACGGTTTTTGGGGCCTGGCCCCCATGAGTGTGTATTTCAAACTTCTTTTACTTCAATTTTTGTCGTGAGAGGGTATTTAACAGTTTCCCAAAGTTTCATGCTCTTAACTACACGGAAAATTAGATAATTAGTGATGAGTCGGTTTTTAATATAAGAAAAACTTTATTTGGGTCACCGGCCCCTCATGAGAGGGAGTTTTAACATTCTTTTTGCCAATTGTCGTCGGGAGCATTTAACACGTATAAATTCGGCATGTATACTAAAAATGAGGAAGCCCTCACTGACTGACTGACTGACGGATTCATCACTAATTCTCCAAGTTTCCGTGTAGATACAAGCATTAAACTTTGGGAAGTTGTTGGGTAGCCTCTCACTACGAAAATTCGCGAATTTTTTTTTTTAAATCTCACTCATGTGCGGCCGGGGGCCCAAATACTTTTTTTTTTGCTACATCACTAATTCTCCACCTTCCCCTGTAGGTAGAAGCATGAAACTTTGGAAAGTTGATGGGTACTCTCTTACGATGAAAATTGGCAAAAATTAATTTTGCAATTCATACTCATGGGGGCCGGGGCCCCAAAAACATGTTTTCCCTTAAATTAACTACTAGCATTTTACCCGCGCTTTGCTGCAAAAATTAAGATTTCAGTTATCGTTGAGAAACACCAATCCAAAACACCTATTGATTTCAATCTGAATCAAGATGGATATACTAAATATATTAACTTCATCCATTCAGGCTCCTACGTACACGAGAACTTGGTGATTTAAAGATGCATCTTTTAGATAAATCATATTGGGAAAAAACCTATATTTCGACAAATGTCACCGTAGTGAGAAGTGATTTAATCTTAAAAAAAAGAATATTAATTTTACCAGACATGGGGGCTGGGGCCCCGAAAACGATTTTTTTATTATAAGAGCTTGATAAAAGTTTAAAATAACCAATTATCCTTTTCCCGAGTAGGTAGACTCATCAAACGTTGGTGAGTTGATAAATACACTTTCATGATGCTAGCAGGTGAAATAATTTTTAAAATATCACTTATGGGGGGGGCGGGGGCCCGAATTTAAAAACTAAAAATCACTAATCCTCCCATTCCCCGTGTAGGTAGAAGCATGAACTTTAGGAAGTTGTTCAATACAATCTCCTGATGATGATTGGCGAAAGAGAATGTTAAATTCCCACTCATGGGGGTTTTGGGTGCTTAAAAATAATGGGGCCCAAAAATTGTTGTTTTTCCTTATATGAGCTATTTAGAAATTGCAAATCATTAATTCTCCTATTTCTCGTATAGTTAGAAGCATAACACTTTGTAAAATTTTTGAGTACATGCTTCCGATGATAATTGGCAAAAGAAAATGTTAAATTTCCAACTAATGGGGGCCGGGGTTCCAAAAACGTTTTTTCCTATTATAATCTTAATTAAAATGTGAAAATCACGAATTCTCCTTTTTCGCATATAGGTAGAAGCATGACACTTTGGAAATTTTTCGAGTACAAGCTCGCGACGAAAATTGGCAAAAAGAATGTTAGAATCCCCTCTAATTGGGAACCGGGGGCGAAAATATATATTTTTCTTATATTAAAAACCAACTTATCACTAATTCTCCAATTTTCCGTGTAGGTAGAAGCATGAAACTTTGTTAAGTACCCTCCCACGACGAATGTTGGTGTAAAAGAATTTTGAACTACACACTCATGGGGGCCGGGGCCCCAAAAATGTTTTTTTCTTATATACGATTTTTAAAAATTAAAAATCGCTAATTCTCTTATTTCTCAAGTTGGTTGACTCGTGAATTATTGGGGAATTGATAATTACACTTTCACGATGGTAGAAGATAAAAAATTATTTAAAACATCTCTTACTGGGAACCGGAAGGGGAAAATGTATTCTTTTTTCATAATATAACCTATAAAAAAACTGAACATCAATAATTCTCACATTCCTCATGTAGGTAGAAGCATGAAACTTTGGGAAGTTGTTGGGTACAATCTCCCGATGAAAGTTGGCGAAAGAGAATGGTAAATTCCCACTCAGAGGGGGCCGGGGACCAAAGTATTTTTTTTTCTAATATTAAAAACCGACTCATTACAAATTCCACAATTCATCGTGTAGTTAAAAATATAAAACTTTTGGTAGTTGTTGGGTACCCTCTCACGACGAAAATTGGTGCAAAATAATTGTTTAATGCACACTCATGAGGGCCGCTGCCCCAAAAACGTTTTTTTCCATATATGTGCTATATGAAAATTGAAAATCACTAATTCTCCTATTTCCCGAATAGGCAAATGCATGAAACTTTGGGGATTTGTTAAAAACACTGTGAGAGGTGCGACATCGCGACCTCTAAGTTGTGTCCCCTGTATTATTGAAACATTAAATGTGATAAATTTAGAGTAAATTCTTTTTATTTATTTACTGTTTGTCACGGATGACCAATTTGCCCTGGTAACTTGTTGTGAGTTGCGCACGGTGTGTTTGATGTTTGCTTTTGTGGTATTTAAAGTTATTGGTTAGTGGTGCGAAAGCGGTCAAAGTGATTGTGTTGTTGACGTCATTAGTATATGTGTAAAAGTTTAGAGAGTTTTTGGGTAGACGTGTTGTTGTGGCAAGGAGGAACGCCATTAAAGTTGTAGTTTTTCTAGAAGTGTCGTTATTTCTTATGTAACGGTAATTTGATTAACCTTGGAGCAAGTGGTCAAGATATAAGTATTAGGACGCTTGTGAGACTGGTGGCTAGTAAGACATATAAAAATATGCATTTGTTGACCAAAAATAATACATTCTCCTATCATTGCTTACATGTTTGTTTACTTGGTTATTAAGGTTTTTAATTGTCTTCAATGGCATTGAATTTTTGCCAGGACTTGCTCTCTTTAAATAAGACTAATTTTTAAAAAAATAAAATAAATAAAGAACATATTAGGGAAAATCATATTAAAGAAATAAATTAAAAGTTTAACGTGTAAATCGTATCTCCATCAAATAGCCACCGTCACTAAGAGTGCCCGGAGTCACGTGCGAGGACACTCTTTACACAAGAGGAGTGCTGACCAGTTGTGTAGTGTGGTGGCCCTATACACAGAAAGATTGTGTACCGACTACCTCGGCTATAGCTGTTTCTGTGGCTTTGGAGGCTCCGGAAATAACCCCGTTGATGACGTGGGCAGGTAATAGGCAAAACAAGTATCAACCATTTAATTAAATAGTGTGATAAATGCGATGGGTGGAGAAAGCTTCATTTGTTTAATTCGCATGTGATTATTGAATAAATAAGGTGTAAGTATTTTCTATTGTAAAACTGCAGAAGAAAAATAAATGACTACAACAACATAATAGATAACCTGCCACTACCAAGCAATAGTGATGTAAAAGAGAGGTCATTTATTGGATTCCAATTTAGTTAAAAAAAAATTGTTATCCACTAATCCAGGTGTTGTTACCTGTATGACCTTTTTAGCCACTAATCCAGGCGTTGTTACCTTTAAGACCTTTCTATCCATTTATCCAGGTGTTGTTACAATCATGACGATTGTTACGGTAGACAGGGTTGTTGGTTACCGTACTTCACCCGTTACACCTACGAATGTGTGGGTAAAAACTGCACCTGTACAGGTATGTAAAATCTTTTTTCTGGTTATGTCAGCATAACGTCTCTTTGTTACCTGAAGATTTCCAGGTTCTACTCCCGCCTCACGGTTCACATCTACGTAGGTCACTTCGGCGGCACACATTTTAAGACACTGTATGGCATCTGTCCGTCTACGAAAGACGATAGATTTATCTTTATTATTTGCAGCTCTTGGTATGGCTGATTATACCAATCCTTGAGTGGCAGTCTCTTCCGCATTTTACACATACGAATGTAGTTGGGCAGTGTTGCCTGGCATTTCTCCTCGCTCTCTTTCCAACAGATTCCTCCCTAGATTGCTCCTCTGCTCTTAGTGATCCTTCTTTCACTATAGCCCGCCATGTGGTCCTATCCTCAGCCAGTTATTTCCCATTTTTGTATATCAATGTTGGCTACTTTCAATTCTTTCCTGCATATGTCCGTGTATCTGAGACATGGCCGACCAACCGACGTTTTTCCTGTTGCCAGCTCGCTGTTTAGCACATCTTTGGGTATGCGACCAGTTTGCATTCTCTTGACGTATCCAAGCCAGCGGATACGTCTATGGCTTAATATGGCTGGAATGAAGCTCATGCTTGCTTGAACGAGGACCTCTGTTCTGGAGACTTTCTCTTGTCATTTGATGTCAAGGATGCGGCGCAGGCATCTGAGATAAAAGCTATTAAGCCTTCTTTCATGCATGGTATAGGTGGTCCATGACTCGCGCCCATAGGGTAGCGTTCCCAGTACACATGCCTAGTATACCTTCAGCTTAGTCCTTGATGTGAGTTTGGCATTGGACCAGACTCTTTTGTACAGTCTAGCCTTAACAGTTGCTGCCTTCCCTATCCTACCGCTTATCTTATGTTGCAGTTAGAGGGTGCTCGAGGTGTTTGATCCCAGATATGTAAAACTGTCAACAACATGCAGGTTGCAGTCGTCTATAGTGATAGTTGGGAGGGAGGCATCATCCTGTGCCATAATGGTGGTTTTCTTTATGCTAATGGTCAGGGCAAAATCTTTATAGGCAGCGTAGAAGCTGGATACAAGGTTATGCAGTCCGTCAGCTGTGCGAGATATTAAGGCAGCATTGTCTGCAAATAAGAGCTTGCGCAGTAAAATCTTTCTTATTTTGGACTGTTGTCTGAGTCAGACAATATTAAATAATCTCCCATCAGCTCTTGTGTGTATGTATATCCCCTCGCATTTGTTCTTGAAGATACACTGGAGTAAGATAGAAAAGTATATTAAAAACAGAGTAGGTGCCAACACGCAACCTTGCTTTACTCCACTACTTACTTGGAAATCTTCAGGTGTGGCACCGTTATAATACACTGTGCCCTGCATGTTTTTGTGGCATTGCTTGATAATGTTAAGCAGATGTGTAGGGCAGCCTATTTTTACTAAGAACTAGAAAAGACCGCTTTTGCTGACACGATCGAAAGCCTTAGTTAGGTTGACGAACGCGATGTAAGAGGCATATGTTGCTCCCTGCATTTCTCCTGCAGTTGGTGCAGAGAGAAGATCATGTCTATAGTTGATCTTCCGGCTCGCAAGCCGCACTGCGATTCTGGGAGTACACGGGATGGTAGGGTATGCAGGCGTGTCAATGCAACTTGGGCGAAGGCCTTTTCTACTTTAGTCAGAAGAGAAATTCCACGAAAGTTATTGCAGTCACTTGTGTCTCCTTTATTCTTATATAGTGTAACGATGTTTGCGGCTTTTAACTCCTGTGGTATATGTCCCTGTTTCCAGCACAGAGTGAGGAGGTCATGCAAAGGCTGTAAAAGTATTTCCTTTTCCCATTTGAGAGATTCTGGTGGAGTTCCATAATTGCCAGGGGATTTTCCCACAGGATAGAAAATCGATAGCTCTAATTAACTAATATATGTTGGGTAGATCATCAAGTTCTCCCATGACCGCCAGGTCCTGGATATCGTCCAGAGCTGCAGTTGAGACATGGTTTATTGTTACGTACAATTCCAAATAGTGCTCAATCCACCGTTTTAGTTGTTGGTCACGATCAGTGATAAGTTCCCCTGATTTTGACAATAAGGGTGCTGTCTTGGAGGTCAAAAGGCCGATTGCTTGTTTTATGTTGTCATACATAGCCTTTGTATCGCTTCTATCAGCAGTTGACTGTATGCTTGAGCCAATATGCGTTAGCGTGGTGGCGAGCTGCCTGCTCGGCAATTTTTTGGCACTCTTGAGGTTACGTAGTTTTTCAGGGCAAGGCCTGTCTTTATAACAGAGCATTTCTTTTTTCATTAGTGACAGGCTTCATTTCCTCCCAGTGAGCCTCAAACCAATCTTCACATTTGCGCTCTCTCTTGCCAAATGCCACAAAAGCTGAGCAATATATGGTGTCCCGCAGATGTGACCATTTGGACACAATAGTGTCTTCTGGTTCTATTGGTACTAGAGCTTCTTGTAGCCTCTGGGTATATTCTGCTGTTCTCTCGGGATTCTCTGTGGAACAAATGTCGATGCGTGGTTTGCCCTTGCTTTTGTTGCGGTACAGTTTCTTTGGAAGCAACTTTACCTTGCTAGCCACTAAGGAATGATCTGTATCGCAGTCTGCACTGTGGTAGCTGCGTGTGAGGAGGACATTGGCCAGTTGTGTGCGTTTTGTGATAATGAGATCTAATTGGTGACAGTGTTTAGGGCGGGATGCCTCCACGACACTTGGTGGATTGTTTTGCAATTGAAGAATGTATTTGTGACACATAGTTCGTGTATGCAGCACATCACTAGTAATCTCTGCCTATTTTCATTTAGCTTGCCTCTTCCAAAACAACCGAGGCAAGTTGGCAAGGACTTGTGATCGCTTCCAACTCTTGCATTGAATTCACCAAGGAGGTAGATTGCTTTGTTGGTGGATATACAGGCTAGTGTTTGATTAAGATCTTCATATAATTAGTCTTTCCCTCCTGAGCTCGAGAATAGAGTTGGCGAATAAGCACTGATGATGTTGGCTAATCCTGAGGCAGTTATAGACGTATGGCTAGTATTCTGTTAGTGCCCTTTTTAGGGTGTTATATGGATGAGTAAAGTCCATTTTTTATGGCAAAGCCAACCCCATGGTACCTTGGTGTGTCCATTGTTCCACCCTGCCAGAAGAAAGTGTAATTGCGTTCTTTTATGGTACCACTTTCTGGGAGTCTGGTCTCCTGGAGGCAGGCAATGTCGATGCTTAGTCTGCCAAGTTCTCTGTCGATGATGACTTTCTTCCTGGCATTATTGATGAGCTGCAAGTCAGAAGAAATGCCTGGACACAGCACTAGCGTTCCAGCTTGCTAGACGAAAAGCTGTAGTCTTCTAATCTTTTGTTTTGTTTTTATTTCTAGGTGCAGGATTTACTGAGCTCCACGCACCAAATGGAGCAGGTAGGCCATGGCGGGATAGCACATTATTGGCTGGGGGCTGCTCAGCTTAAGGTGGGCTGTAGCATTATATTGAGACATGGCGATCTCTCCCACCGTCAGAAGCAACCCCTGGCGCCTAGCTCTACGCCAATTTAGCTATGGCGTATAGCCGATAAAATGCTGCTTACCTTGCGGCGATGCTGGATTGTCTTCTCCAGTAAAGATAAAGACTGGGCGTATTAGTATGAAGTACCAGCTACTGCCCAAACAGCAGATTCCCCCCTCTCCACGCCAATGGTGGACCGACTAATGTCGATACGGCTTGGAACTTTTTACGTCGCAGAAGCTGCCGGGATGCAATTTGCTTCAATAGCAGACCACCTTAGGAGCTCCATTTCCTGATTTTCGGTCTGGGTTTACTCCCCTAGCCTTTCCCGTGTGGGTATAGCCGAAAGGCAGCGGAGTTTGGAGTAAGAGTTTCCCTCTCCTAAATGAGCTACCAACATGGTTAACGAGCCTCATCTACCAGAAACTACTAGTTTTTGAGGCGCCAGTTGGCCGCCTTCATACTTCTCCTGTTAGTAGAAACATGGTAAGCCGGGCTTTTGAAGGAGCCAAGCGTGAAGGCCAGGAGCTGGATTTGGTTGACAGAGGCAATGAGAGACGCAAGCCTTTTAGGGAATTTCTAGATGAGTGGATACTTATCTTCCACACCCACCCTGGCAATAATAACCTATAATTTACCAAGAAATTGTGTGTTGTCGGCCCCCAAACTGCTATTTGACAGACTAAAGAATTCACCCACACATAATTATATTTACACTAATCAACACATTCTCACGATTCAAAAAACCGGATCAACAAAAACCAACACAAATTTACATCGAGGCACATAGAGACGCATTCATACAGAATAACACCTCTCTCTCTCTTTATCTATCTTTCTCTGCTTCCATCCATCCATCCATCCATCCATCCATCAATCCATACTTCATCAATCCACTAATCCATCCATCCATCCATCTATCTGTCTGTCTGTCTACCTGACTCATCTATCTATCTATCTATCTATCTATCTATCTATCTATCAATCTATCTATCTATCTATCTATCTATCTATCTATCTATCTTTCTATCTATCTATCTATCTATCTATCTATCTATCTATCTATCTAT